>OX359250.1:29862281-30196827 GCA_947179485.1 Allacma fusca
TGACTACAGATAAACTCAATACAACAGTAAAGTTATTTTAAAAACCTACATACGAAATGTAGGTAAAACTGAATATTAAGACATTGCTTATGTAGGTCAGTGGCGGGGAACTTTGATTAACATAAATAGTCAAATAAATACAAAGGTCTCTCTGCATGGAATCTGAGGGCCTTTGTTATTTTTTTGTACCCTGACCGGACCAGAGTTGACCCCCCTTAAATTCATATTGGTTTAAAAAAATAATTTAACTTACCTTTGCAAGGAAAGTAATGAAAAAATTGATATATAGATAGATAGATAGATTTATTAAAGGTCGATATGGCCTTAGCCCTTACAACCCACTGATTATCGCAGTTAGTACATATACGTTTTATAAGACATGGAATTCATAAATAATAAGATAAAAAACATTAGTAAATGGATGGCACTGGTGTAGGTAAAAAAAGGTTCCCAGCTATAACAAGGGCCGTCAAAAAACCGTACACATCTTTTCATTTTAGTTTCTAATATACATCGTACATTTATGTGATTGAAGTGACATTGCTTCCTTACAAATATAAAAATATATAGATATTTATAACTTTGGATGGAACGCTGTCAGGTCGTGTGTTCTCTAATTCAGCCAATCAGCAAACCAACAGCCCCCTTTTTAACTAGATATAATTAGGTACCCACCCTCGGGATTGGTACCATTTTGTTAAGGCTGCTGGTGGGCTGATGGGCGTACACTTCCTTTTAGCTTATATTTACGTACCAATCTCGTGAGTGGGTACAAACTTACGGTACCGTTGGTCAGTGTACTTTCTGCCTGGTTTTATGCTGCATTTCTTAGTTTGATTGCTTCCTTCCAAAATAGGTATGCCCGTTTTATGCAACCTGGCTCCTTGTTGTCCGCATCGAGGAAGAATTGTATAAAGTTCAGTCGATTTAGGTTACTGGCCTCTGGGATGTACTTTGATCGGATGTTGTTGTAGATTTCGCATTCACACATTATGTGGAAACAATCTTCTGGTTCTTTGAGACATGAACAAATGACATCATTTGGTCCGCAGTTAGGTTTCCATCTGTACATTATTGCCTTTAGATTTATGCTTCTGTTTTGAACATTTACTCTTGGTTTGTTAAGTCTTAAGTTCTGAATGAACTTAATAAGTGTCCAGCTATATCCTCTTCTGTAAAAGGTTTCCGTCCATACGTGAGATTTCAGACCTATATATTGAGGATTTTCTGTTCTGAGCATATCTTCGACATCCTTGTTTGTGGTATTAAGATTTATCTTTTCCCATAATTTGGTGCTTTTTGTTTGGAGGTATTCTTTGGATAATTTTGTAAACTCATCTTCTAGGTTTATGGATTTAAACAGTTCTTTCCATTGTGAAGTGTTGTGTTGTTCTTTTTCTGAGGTTAACTGAAGTTGGTAGCACTCCTTGGCCGTTGTTGTTGCATACTCCGAAATAATTGAGTTGTACATGGTTGTAGTGACAGCTTTTACGATAAGTCCACGCATTGATGTACAACCAGTTTCAAGCCTTAGAACGTATCCTGGAGTGAGATTACATGTCCCGGTAATTCTTCGGAGAAATTTAGTCTGGATTCTCTCGATTTCTTCAACAAAGTCCATGCCCCATATTGGAAAACCGTAAAGCGGAATTGTAATAACTAGAGCATTAAAGAGTCTCATTATGATGTCTATGTTGTTTAATTTTGTTGTCTTGATAGTATTCAGCAGTACCTCCACAGCGGCGTTGGTTTTTATTAGGACTTGTCGATAGTGGTGTATAAATCTTCCGTTTCGGTGGAACTCTACTCCTAGATATCGGTAGGTGTTGACGATTTCTATATTCTTTCCTTCATAGTAGAATTCCATGGGCATCACTTTGTTCCTTTTGGTAGGGATTGGACCTTTTCCAAATATGACGACCTTTGTTTTGTCCAGATTAATAATCAGGTCATTTCTACTGAAGAATCTACTTAGTATCCCAATCTGTGTTTGTAGGTTCTCTGGGGTGTCTGCTGTTAAAACAATATCGTCAGCATAGAGAAGGATCGTTACTTCTGTAGTAAGTAGTTTTGCTCCTCTGATGTTGGAGTTGGCGAATATTTCGGTGATTTCGTCGATGAATAGTGTAAATAACGTCGGACTGAGCGTTTCTCCTTGTAGTACTCCGTTCGAAATGTCCATGAAATTAGTGTAGCCCGTTGTTGTTTGGATCTTGGCCTTTGCTTGACTGTATATCTCCTGTATTTTCTCCAGGAGGTAAGCAGGTATCCCTATAGTGTTCAGCCTTTCCCATAGCCGATTCCTCCGAATTGAGTCGAATGCCTTTGACAAGTCCACAAATAAGCAGTAAAGCTTCTTCTTATTGGCCAGTGCGTTCTGGATTAGCGTATTTAGTACAAAAAGATGGTCTACACAGCTCCTTCGTTTTCTGTATGCCGCTTGGGATTCTGATAATATGTTGTTATTTTCAATCCAGGTGTGAAGTCGGTTTGATAGAAGTATGGTGAACAGCTTTACTATTGTGTTCACTAAGGAGATTGGTCTGTAGTTACCCGGGGAGTTTTTGTCGCCTTTCTTATATATTGGCGCTATGATGATTTCTCCCCATTTCTGGGGTATGGAGTCTAAGAGGCAGTTGTTCAAGCACTGTAATAGGCACGGTTGAATTTCTTGTGGTAGATATTTCCAGACTTCGTTAGGTATTCCGTCGGTACCTGGGCTTTTGTTGTTGGACAGCTTTTTCATTGCCTCACGTAGTTCGTGTAAGCTATATGGGATATATTCCGAGGACCGATTTTTAGTCAGCGAGCTTTTTACTCCTTCGAATAACTCTCTGTAATGGGCTTCCCAAATCTCATTTGTTATTGGATTGCTTGCATCGTTTCTTCTCTTATTATCTCTGTAGACATTTAAACTTTTCCAAAATTCTGTTGAGTTTTTTGAGGTAATTATATTATTTCGTAGTACTTCGTAATAATTAAGTTTTGTATTTTTGGTACATATCTTATACTGGTTTCTAGCGTTGACGTAGTTTAGTATATGTTGGTTATTGCCCGAGTCTTTCCTTAATATTTTCAGTTTTTTGTTACATTTCTTTTTTAGAGTTCTACATTCTTGGTTAAACCATGTTGGCGCGGTATTTCGGTTCCCGCCAAGCCGTCTTACTACCTGTAGTCCACTTTGTTGTGCGCATTTGTATAGCTCTTTTGTTAGTTCTTCGATGACGCCATTTACTCTCGTTTTGATTTCTTCATGGTTAGCTTTTATTATGTTTACGAAGTTCTGTTTTCGGTCGGAGTTCCAACTTATCCTGTTGACGATGATGCCTTTGGTCTCGGATGTTACCTGCTGCTCTCTTGTTAGTAGGATTGGCAAGTGATCCGATTCGTGAGTTTCTAACACCTCGAAGTCGTGTACCTTATTCATGGCTTCGTTGTCGGTCAGACATAGATCAATTGTAGATTTACCATTTGTAGATAAATATGTGTAGTCACCATCAGAGTCTGATTCTGTTCTTCCGTTAATTATTGTTAGTTCATGGCTTTTTATCTGTGGATTTATTTTCTTTCCTCTACGATTTGTTACACTGTCTCTTGATCTTCGGTTGGATTGTATTCGCGTATTAGTAACTGGTATATTATCTGATTGAGTAGTGCCTATTCTCGCGTTTAGATCTCCCATTATGATGACATTTCTGTTGGTTATGTTGCATAGGAAGTCTTCCACTAACTCATCGCTTCCTTGTTGTGGTTCGAAATATGTAAAATATATGGTAAGCTTATTGTCTTCTTCTATTCTTAATTCTACGTAGTTATTACTGCTAAAAATTATTTTTGTGAATTTTAAAATTTCGGTCTTGACGCCGACAAGCGTGCCTCCACTTGGTCTCCCGCCTTTAGTGTTAAATGTTGCACTCACCGTTGTGCATTTGTAATTCTGTAGCAGCTTCTCAGCTATCGGGTTGTCCTTTGTCCAAGTTTCGGCGAGACAGAATATGTTTGGTTTAATATGATTTAAAAAGTTAGTAATTAAAGAAAGGTTTCTCTTGATTCCATTGACGTTCCAAAATAAAATGCTTGCTGCGATTGTAGTAGGTTGCGGGCGGCCGGTTTTTCAAAAGGTACGATCATCTGTTTTGGGGGGTTCGTCCGGTTTTCCATCTCTGTAGAGAATTCCTCCCTTAGCCTCCAAATGAACTCCATTGATTGTTACAGTACAAGATTTCCATTGCTCTACTGTACCTCCTGCACGTTTTGCAGCGGTAGCCTCTTTCCTTATCAAGTATCTGTTGTGACTTTCGATGGCCGATACATCTTCGTTGACAAATATCTTGGATCTTCGGAGGGACCCGTTCTTCTCATGGCTTTTTGTAAGTATGTCATCTGCTTGGGATTGGTATAGGAATCGAACTTTGATGGGTCTCGTCTTACCAGGCTGGTATTTGCCGATGCGGAACGCGAGGTCGATATTTGCTGGTGTAGAAGTTACCGCATGGACCATAAGCGTGTTAATAATCTTCTGTGGCAGATCCTTTGAAGTTTCGTTTATCGGTTCCTCTGGGATGCCGGAGAACAAGAGGTTGTTACGTCTTATCATTCTATGAAGCACTTCGTTTTCCCTTTCGAGTACGGTTACTTTTTTCTCCAGCGTAGCAGTTTTCGTTTGGAGCTCCTTCATTGCCGGCACCACTTGCCCTTCGAGTCTTGACAGCGATTGCTTAACCGTTTCCATGTTTGCGTTTGCGGCGCTTTGTCCATCCTCGATTTTCTTCAAGTTTGCTTGTAGGAGGTTCGCAAAGAAAAGCTTCGTTTCTTCATCAAGTCCCATCTTTGTTTCAGTTTGTTCTTGTTCAGCTTGTTCGCTTTGGCCTATCTTTTGTCTTATTCGTGGCGTTATATCTTCTGCTTCTGGTTTTCTTTTTCTGCACTCTACTCTGTCTAATGTCTCACTGTCGTGTGCTCTGTGTTGCAAGTTCTCACTCTCTGCCTGTTTTATGTTCGTAGATGATGTTTGTTGAGTCTCAGTCGAAGAGGTAGGTTTTGAAGGAGATCGTTTCAACAATAGTGACCTTCTGAAAATTGCCTGTGCTCCTTTCGTTGGTGTTAGGAATTCTTCGTTGCCCTGATTACTGGTATTCATGTGGTATTTTGATGTGGGGAATCTGAGGGCCTTTGTTATTTTTTTGTACCCTGACCGGACCAGAGTTGACCCCCCTTAAATTCATATTGGTTTAAAAAATAATAATTTAACTTACCTTTGCAAGGAAAGTAATGAAAAAATTGATATATAAAGCCATTAATAAGCGACAAAGTTGGTTTCTGTCACAGATTTTACCCGATCGAAAAGGATAAGAGGTTTAAAGGACCCATTGCATTTATTTAAACGAAGAACAGCCTTATATGTAAAAACGCCCTAATTATATATTGTTAAGTTTAATATTTTTTATGATTTACAAACCGTTACAAACCACTTTTCCCATCCACCTTGGTGGATGGCTTGCATGCTAACTAAAAGAGCATATAATATTGTAAAAAATGCATCTTCGTAAATAAGTACAGAAAGTAAAAGAGTATCCTATATACTAATTCGAAAGAGGTCGTCTTGATGATGATGATGATGGCAGTCGTCACTTATGTACATGACATGTTGAAGCATGGCGGTTAAAAAATGCTTTGATTTTTATTTAAAGCATTTATTTTTGCTCGAATGAAATAAATACGAACCGCTATTCTTTTTTAACATTTCTTTTTTGTTTACTTTAGGGCTAAAGTTATGGTAACCAAGTGTTACTTCAACTTAATCCTGTTCAAGTCAACACAAAATAATACCATTTAGATTACAAAGAAGAAAAAATTAAAATAGAGAGAAAAGAAATACCGTAATGTTAAACAAGTTACTATCTTGAATATTGGAATATGTGTGGTTAATTCAAATCAACTACCGTTTGCTTATTGTGTACGCCTTTGAATATTAGTACAGTTTGGCTAATATGATCAGTCATCATCTTTTAACCACCACGATTAAATTTTAACTTTGGGTAAGTAGAATTTAAGAGTAACTTTTTCGTCCACCAACACATGTCAGACATACAATTCATTAAATTGATGTAGCTATCATGCATTAACAGCGTTCTGGATTATTAAAAACAATTTGACCCTATCCTGGTCCATGGGTAAATAACCAATTTTTGTAAGCAAAGATTTTAAGTTTGAGAACAATTCTAAAATAGTAAAAGGAGAGGCTCCAGTTTTTAAAAAACACCTAATATTATTTTTGACCAAAGTATGCCGCAATGTTGCTAACATAAGTAGGATGCGTTTAGTTTTCTTAAGAGTGTGTTGCCAATTCCATTCGATGTTTATTTGTGACTACAGATAAAAGTCAATAAAACAGTGAAGTTACTTCAAAAACCTACGAAATGTAGGTAAAACAGTGAATATCAAGCCATTCCTTATGTAGGTCAGTGACGGGATACTTTGAATAACATATAAATAGCCAAATAAATAGAAAGGTATTTATGCATGATTCCGAGGGACATTTTTTTAACCCTGACCGGTCCAGAGTTAAATAGGAGTGGGACTGTTCCGGAATGTTCCAGGATTTCTTGGAATGGTCTGGTCCTTGAGCCTGGACCAGACCATTTGATCTGTTCTCAGTGTAGGACCAGGGGTCGGATTTTTGTAAATCTCCCTGGAAGATCATTTCTGAATTTCCCTGCTTACTATTATATCCCTGTTGGTAGGTCCTCAACGATTTCAAAAACCCCTGCTGAAAAAAAGGTCAACGATTTTCAAAATCCCTGTTGGCAAAAAAAAATCCCTCACAAGACGTGAAATCCCTGCCAAATTAGGCCAATCAAGCCAAAAATTCCTGTTTGCTTAACAAATTTCCCTGGAAGACGTCAACAAATTTGAAAATCCCTGCCAAAGAAAGGTCAACGATTTTAAAAATCCCGGTTTGTAAAAATAAATCCCTTCCCTTTGAGATTTTCCCTGCCAGAAATATTTTCTCCCTGGGAAGAATCTTCCCGTCTTCCTACAAAAATCCTACCCCTGTGTAGGACCAGGACCATAAGGTCTTTTAGACATTAGGACCGGAACCATCTGGTCCGTACAAATTGCTGGAACAGGAACATATGTTCTGTTCCTCAAAATAACTCGGACCAGACCGGAACAGACCAGACCAGACCACTAGGACCAAATAGGTTCATCATACGATCACAACATGCAAGCATTTGACAAATTAGATAATGTTTTGAATAATTTATTTGATTATTTGAAAAAAAGTAAAATTGCCAGCAAAATGATAATGAACGAACCTCTGAAAATTGTAGTAATAATTATTATATTAATAGAAACTATTAATAATTTGTAAATCTAGTATTAATAATCAATAAATATATTACTAATAATTTATTTATTTATTATTGCTAATATTATGTATATTAATAATTACAATTTCGGATATTTTTTTATTTTTACAACAGGAATTTTTACAAATGTCTTCCTTACTAACCAATACTAAATATTAACGTCTCGCGGACACAATGAATGATTCTGGATAGAAGAATGTTCTCCACGACACGTCGAGAAATCTCCTTTGTTTTTCACCCAGCTTGTATCGTATCGTCTCTCGATCGTATCATGCTGTACAATCTAGCAATGCTATTCTATTCGCGGGAATTGGAAATACTTAAATGGTCATCTATCGATTCTGGTCCGACCATTTGAAATGTATGCTGGAACGTTCCAAATGGTCTGCGCCAAACAAAGGACCAAACATTCTGGTCTGTTCCTTGAGTTGGACCAGGTTTAATTGGTCTATCAAGGTTCTTGGACCAGATACATTTGGTCCTTTCGTAACCTGGGAACAGACCGGAACAGACCATGGAACAGACCAAAATTTCTGGTCCGGACCAGAACAGTCCCATTCCTAGAGTTAAACCCCCTTAAAGGAGGTTTAAAAAAAACAAAAAATTTTTTAATTTCGCTTTTTGCAAGGAAAGTAATGAAAAAATATATAAAGCCATTAATAAGCGACGAAGTTGGTTTCTGTCACAGATTTTACCCAATCGAAACGGGTTGGAGGTTTGAAGGATCCGTTGCATTTATTTAAACGAAGAACAGCCTTATGTATATGTAAAAACGACCTAATTATATATTGTGAAGTTTAATGTTTTTATGATTTACAAATCACTGCAATCCCAGTTTTCCCATCCACCTTGGTGGATGGCTTTCATGCTAGTATTTTTAAAAAAGCATAAAAAAAAGTATCTTCGTAAGTTAAGTACAAAAAGTAAAATGTAGAAAAAGCACAAGCAATAAAGAAAGTATCGTCGTAAATAAGTACAAAAAGTAAAAGAGCATATTATATTAACCGTAACATTGTACTGGTACTGACGCTACTTTATTATTGCAAATAAAAATAAACGCTGAATGAGAGCCAATCGGACTAGGGGTCGGATTTTTGTAAATCTCCCTGGAAGATAATTTCTGAATTACCGTGCTGAGTCAAATGTCACTGCAGGGAGGCCCTCAACGATTTCAAAAATTTCTGCTGCGTGGTCAACGATTTTCAAAATCCCCGTTGGCAAAAATAATTCCCCTATAATGCCTTGTTTAGAGTGTCACTTTTTTTTCACTTCCCTCGCATTTAATTTTTATTTTACTTGCGCGCGCATTCGCAGTTTCACTTCATTTGTGATTCACGCGCGTTTCATTTCATTATAATTTCCTCGCTGTTTCACTTCCTTTGCGAATTTAGAGTGTAACGTTTAGTGAAGTGTTTCACTTTATATTCATTTTCTGGAAAGTTGAACTGGTTCAACTTTTCAGAGATTCTTTCAAGTTCTTTTTTAAAGAAAATAGCGGCTTCGAGTGTTTTTAACATCGACATGGCTGGAAAACGCTCTCAAAAACTAAAGCTTGAGCAAAGGTTTGTAGATCTGGTAAAAGATCGTCCTGTATTGTATGTAAAAACATACACAGGGTATTCAGATGCAGTCATTCGAGCTAATTCATGGAAGAAAATTTACGAGCTATTGGGTGAAAATGACTTCGTGGATTCTGGTAAAATAAATTTCATTACTATACCCATTCTAATATTTAAAAAATATTTACAACAGAATACAACTGTGTACAGTTTGCATACATACATGTTTTAAATTATTATTGTAAATATTTATATAGCCGAATCCTGCGAAAAGCTTTGGAGCAATATTTGGGCACAGTATTTGGCATTTAAGCGAAAACTGAAAGGCAGAACCGGTCAAGCTGGAGGAAGTAGACCTTACTTTAGATTGGCTGAGTCGATGAAGGAATTTGATGACAAAATGTATCTCGAACGGTATTAAAAAATATACATATGGATAAAATATAATTATACCTAACAACAACGCATTATTGTCTGAAATACATTTCAAAATAAACTTCGCGTTTCAGAACATTTTCCAATGAAGACAATCTTGGTACTCAGGAAGAATCAACTCCGCATGTCACGCAAAGCATCACATCGGAAGACGGTGTCCTGACTGTAGTGACCTTTGATGTTCCGGATCAACAGAGATCAACTGCATCTTCCAACATTTGTTCGCAAGTATCTCCGAACGAATCTCCAGGTTTGTTGCCACCCAAACCTCGCAGTCATGAAAAGGTTAATATTCCTATACATATTGTTAACATAGTTTACATTTAATAAATTTTTATTTTATAAACATGTTTGGCCATCCATTAATACAGTAATGAATCTGTCATGTAAAATACTGAGTTTGCAGAAAAGGAAGGAACGAGATTTTGAGGACGAGCTACTTCAAGTACTGAAGTCTCAAGTAGCAGTTGATGAATTTGAGGCTTTTGCAACAGGAATTGCCATTAAATTGAGAAAAATGGATTCGAAAAAGGCTTCTGAGGTGCAGTTTCTTATTCACCAAGTTATTTACAACGCAGAAAAAGAAACGGAGTAATTCTCTTTAATTATAAATTCTTCAAGATCCTAGAGTTTCTGGAGTTAATATTTATAATAATTAACAAATTAATTCCTGTGAAATTTGCTATAATCTCATTTTTGTTAAATAGTATGAAAATAAGGTCCGCGTAAAAGGCTGAATTCTTCTTTCCTCCTCAAAATTATTTTTTATGATGTTGCTCTCTACCGTTGCGTCTCTTGCTTATAATTGCCAACTTAAAGATCTATTTACTGGCGTTTTTAAATCCTTTTGAACCTTATTTAAAAATATGGTGAACAATTTGATTCTTCTTAAAAATAAAAGTCAGCAATTTTTGAAAAAAAATACAACAAATATATTTTAGCATCGTCACGCCTATTATTAGGTAAGCATTGTGTTACAATTAGTAATTTGCTACACATGATTATGTATGGTCGAAATAATGTACATTATTGTTTTTAGCATTCAAAACCACGTATTGCTCGAGCATCTTGCCAGGGTACCGCACCTTCGACGGAGTTGAAAATGTCTTTAAACATGTGTCGTAGTTGTATTGCTTCAACGGTAGAGTTATTGCTACCCTGCCTCGGTAAGGAGTTCAGTACAGATGGTCCCTCGGACAGTGTATCCCTCCAGTTACCAAAAATCCGTTCTTCATTTACAAAATCGTCAGTAGTGAGCCCCCAGTATAATTTCTTGTCAATAGAAAGTTATGCAGCAATACCGATGTCCTTACAATAAGCGTTGCAAGTTCAGGTGATCCTTCTATGGCGGTCAAAAATATTCTCCACCGAGCAACTAAAAGTCCAAAGGCGTTTTCTGACACCATTCTAGCCCTTGATAATCGGTAATTAAAAATTGCTTCTGCCTTGTCCACATATCTTCCAGAATAGGGTTTCATCAAATACGGTTTTAATGGGAAGCCGTCATCTCCAATAATAACGCTTCGGATACAGTCTCCATTCTCATTGTGTAGAGGCCTGGGAAAGGGGTAGTTACCTTCTTCCAGCTTCTTCCCAATTGCAGATCGTTTCAAGATGCCCCCGTCAGAGCAAGATCCTGAAGAGCCAACATCGATTAATACAAATTTACAATTTGCATCTACAATCGCTAGAAGAACTATTGAGAAGTATCCCTTATAATTAAAATACTGTGATCCGGTTGCAGGAGGTGCCTTTATACGAACATGTTTGCCATCAATAGCCCCGCAGCACATTGGAAAATTCCACTTTCGTGAAAATCCCTTGGAAATATCATTCCACGTTTCTGAATTTGGTACTGTCAAGTACTCCGATAATGCATCACACAAAGCTTCCATTACCTCCCTAATAATTGCGCAAACACTGCTGGGAGATACACGAAAGTTAAATGCACACGATAGCTGTGAATTTCCAGTTGCTAAATACCTAAAATGATGAAATTCACATTATATTCCTATTTTATAAATACATACTTATATCTATGCCTGCAATCAGAACTGTGGGAGAAATTGTATACCTTAAGGTAACATCCAGCAAACTGATTGGTCTTTTGTGATTGTGACCGTGCTCAATTCGTTCTCCAATGATGTCCAAAAGTTCTTCAAAGGACTCACGTTTCATCCTACAAGAAATTCATACAATTTACATCAGTTTTGTGTACGAATGACAATATGTTCATTTCATTGAAATTGTGTAACATAACATTTGGTTAAAAAAGTTTTGTTTTTCGCTTACCTGAAATACCGATGATGATAGTAGGGATCTTCTGCTAATTCTTGGACCAAATGTATCTCTCTGTTGAGAAGTGAAATGGCATAGTTTTGCTACTGTGTAGCAGTAGTAATTGTTACTGCTATTAGTTTTAATTGAAGAAAGTGAAATTATTTTATTTAGCTATTTTTGTCATTTCTAAGTTATTTGACAATAGCAAAAGTATTGAATATTACTTTCATAGTAATAATTGTAAGGCAAGTATTATGAATGTAGCATAGCAAGCGCATGTAAGTATTAGTACATTGATCTGGTTAAGATGCAATGATGACTAGCGCTTGTAACAGAATGCATTAAGACACGGAACTGTTAACATCTCAATAAATACTCTTGTTAATCTTTAGAATAATAATTCTTGTATTCGGGCAAGTCAATTACTTAATTACACGTGCAATCTGCAACTTTCATAGTAAATCAAACTACATCGGGATTTTACTATTTATCAGTCACACACACCTCAATACTCTCCATGCATAACCCTATTATTTAGTATTGGTCGAATATAAAGACTCCTTTTTCTACGGATCCTTCTTTTCCTAATTTTCCAGGCAATCAAAACATTTAGCAGTTTTCTTGACCTTGTTGAAAACATGCTAAGTTTTCATTTGAATGATAAAAATATTTACATTCAGAGTTAACTTGCAGATTCAATTCCTTAAACTGTGTTGAAAGGAAAGTGTAATATTTGACGAAAGAAAATGACACTATAAATTGGCGCGTTTTTTGGAAATGAAATTGCCGCGAAAGTAAAATGATAGTGACAAAAAATTGACACTCTAAACAAGGCATAAGACGTCAAATCCCTGTCAAATAAGGTCAACCAATCTACAAATCCGTTTGCCTAACAACACCCCTTTTCCTCAAACATGCCAACAAGTTTGAAAAACCCTGCCATAAAAAGGATCAATGAATTTTAAAATCCCTGTTCGCAAAATAGATTCCCTTCCCTTTGAGATTTTCCCTGTCAGAAATATTTTTTCCCTGAGAAGAATCTTCCCGTCTTCCTACAAAAATGGCCCCTGAATCAGACTATCCATCAAGGTTGTACTGATGCTCCTTTCCAATATTTGCAAATAAAAAATGAGAGCCAATTGCTCCTTTCTTATTTTATTCGAATTGAAATGTATTCAAATCGGCACAATCAATCGGCAATCATAGGACTGGCAATAAGCTTTATTGAACGCCATATATAAAGGCAGGGTTGGGGTTTTTTTTTTGGTTTTTTTCAAAAAAACCAAACAACCAGGTTTTTTGGTTTAAACCGGGGTTTTTTGGTTTAAACAAATTTTCAATCCAAAACAATCATTAATATGCAAAAACGTGTGAATTTGAACAAATTTACTTATTTTCCAAACTCAGTAAGTATCCAAAAGCATTAAATATTTAATAATTTAGATATAATTTTAACGATAACTTTGCAGCATAAACACAAGTTTGGCATTTTTAATTTTGCAAACGATTCCGAATTTCTAAATGTACGACTAAAAGCTAATAGTATTATTTACTTCACTAAAGTTTAACTACACAATATCACAGTAACTGCACAAGTTTTGTGCACGACGAAATATAAGCATTTTGGATTGAAAATATTAAAATTTTAGGTGTTTGGTTTAAACCATTGGTTTTTATAAAAAAACCGTTTGGTTTAAACCAAACCAACCCTGTATAAAGGTCATGCTGGCGAAATCCTTTTGAGATGGTATGGACGAAAATTAGTAAGCAACTGTAGATAGTGAGAGAGGTACACGTTGTCGAAATTTCAGAAGTTGTACATTTTCATGTAAATAATCTTATTAGTTATGCCGATCTTTTCATTGGGAATACTCACAATTACGGGCATCCGTGGTGTTTTGTTGCAAAATTTTGGTGAGTATATTTTTTTATATCAGAAAGCCCCGTTTAGACGAACTTTGCAGAGCTACATCTGGAAGGAAAGTTAGAGTAAAAATTGCCGCACTGAACATCCAGGTAAAATATTTGATGACAGAAATGAATTTACAACAAATATGGTTTTAAGGAAGTTTTTAGCCTATAAGTTTAATCATTTGTAAAAATGAATGCACCTCGATCTACGGATCAAACATGGGGCTTGCGCAGGGCCTTAATGAGAAGTCCCCCAGTTTCACGTGTTTATGTAATTTTAACATTTTAAATGGCTTAAATCGTGCAGGTTTTAATGTGTTACAGCAAACCAAGATTTCAAACAAATTTCCCTGTGGAGCAGGGCTATTTACTTATCTGTGTAAATAAGTATAAAAGGTAAAAGGGCATATTATAAAAAAGCACGAAAAATAAAAAAGCCTCCTCTCTACTAATTTCAAATAGTGGTCAGTCTTCGTCTTGGTTTAATACGGACTTGAGATTCAAATTTACGCGCGCTAAATAAATTATTACAATTATTAAAAATTTCTTTTTTAAAATAAATTATTAAAGCATTATACAGTAGCAATAGCGGCGGGGGCAGCCATTCACCACTCTTTCAAATTTGAAGAATTATTTTTTTTTAATTAAAAAATAACTTTTTAAAGCAAGACACAGTAGCAAGGGCGGCGGCATTGTCACAGTCAGCCGTCCTGGGGTCTCGCGACGTGAGACCTTTGGACTTTCTAATAATTACTATAATTTAACGTAAGCCTTGTTGTGACGATTAGAAATTCTCAAGGACAAAGTTTGGGTACAGTTGATTTTTATCTATCGAAGCCAACGTTTTTACATGGTCAACGGTATGTTGCCGAACCTCCATAACAAATATTTTTGTTTTCCTGTTTTCTTTTCAATATAATGCGATTATTTGTGTTGTAGACTGTTGTCACGAATAACTTTTAATAAATACATACATACACACATGTTGGATTTTCGAGAAATGAAAAATAAATATTAAGATCATTGTAAATGACACTGCAGCAAGGGGAAGGAACCTACACAAGTAATTGTGTATTTAAAGAAGTTGTGTCATTATAGATTATAATTATACGAAATCGTATTTCAGAAGCCAACATCATTATTTTAAAAATATTCGATAAAAAAAATCATTTCGACAATAGAATTTTAATACTAGCGGATCAAGCCGTTATACTGTGTTGGTGTTGTCATTGGGAAATGGGGGTTATCTATCGACGCAGGCGGTGGCTTGATCCGCTCAAAGAGAATCTATATTCGCTAAGGTTTTAACAGGATACCATGTTTCTTCCCCAAATTACACTAAATTCAAATGAGGGTACCCGTTTGTTTTATAGGAAAGTAGGAATTTGGTTATCAAAACCGTTGTTACTCATTGTCAACTGTATGTAGGATTTTTTAGAGCCACTTCTCAATACAGTGTAAAAGTATCTGTCGACAAAACTGAGGATCAGGGGGAACTACAGGGTGAATGGAATGGTACTTATACAGTTAATTGTGTGGAGCCCGAAATATATAAACTTTGCAGAAGAGCTACATATAGAAAAGTTAAAGTAAAAATTGTCGACAATGATCATCAAGGCAAAATACTAACTAAAAAAATCGAAACTATTAGCATGCAGGTTTTAACGTTACAACAAACCAAGACGTCAAGCAAATTTCCCTGCGGAGCAGGGCTTTTTACTAGTAAATAATATTGAATTGAATTCTCAATTAGAAATAAAACTAATGTAGTTGAATATGGAATTTAAGGAAATATTTGGCCAACTTCCTAATAAATTAAAAAAGCATTTGTATTTTATATATACATTATATGTGTATAGTATACGTGACGTTTCATATTCTTTGTGTCCCGAAGATCATTTACATATATCATATTAATGCTGCACAACGTTGCAAAAATCCGATACCGCATTTTCAAGAGGGAAAGTCTTTATTGATCTCAACAGAAGTATGTAGTCATTAATGAGTCATGGTGCAGGTAGACTACTCATGTTCATGTTCAGGCTAAGAATCAGAGTCAGGTTTAAGGTAATTCGGAATCCCTGAAGAGTATAAATGATCTTCAGAAAAACGAATCATGTTAAGGTTAAGGTTCAGGGAACAAGATTTTCTCATTTAAAAAGTCTCCAGTAAGTATAAATGATCGTCACGTTAAGGTTAAGAAACAGGGGTTGTTTTCCTGAAACACATTTAGAGTCAATTTTCGGTCAAATGATTCAGTCATCCTTTGGGTGGGAATCTGCATTTTGGCGCACTTATCGCTTAACCAGGTTCTACAGGAGAATTCGGAGTTGAGCTATTGATTTACAGTGTACTCTCTCTATAAGAGCACCTCATGAGTATACAAAAAAAGGCTCTTATAGAGAAAAGCTCTTATAAAGAAATATGCGAACTAAGATTATTTTAAATTGAAATACAACAAAGAATTTATGATAAAACAATTATCGGAAAACTCAAGTTCACACATTGCTAAAAACATTTGTAATAAGGGTTTGCTTTGCATTGACTACATGACATTTTGAAGCAAAAGTTTCCATGCGGTCGAGAGAGTCAAGAATATTTGACTCATACGATTCTTGACTGACCACCCAATGCTTCAGTTTTTCGATTGCGATGATGGCTTCCTTTGTAGTCATCGAAGGTTCATTGATGGACGAAATAGTTTCCGGTTCTGATTAAATCTCTTCGCTGTCACAATTGACCCCAAGAACTCTTGAGATAATATCATCATCAGTTTCAGTCCCTGCCGTTGCTACCTGCAATGATTGATTAGATGTATTTTTTCACTTTTTTAACACATGCCCCTATCATTCTTTAAGCCATCGAAGTGACTTCGGCAGCTAGCTAACTAATCTTTGTGTCAACGAGAATTATCGACATTCTTGACTAATGTAGCTTAATTATCCTGATTACCTGGATAGTTATTAACTAAGGTCAATAAAACTTTATCTAACTATAGAGCCGCTGAATTAAATAAAATCTGAAATGTCGTAACTTGTATACACTGAATGAATATACACTTAGCAACGAATGCAAAGGAAACAGAATGAAAATTAGTATCCTCAAGAGCGTGTCGGAAGCAGTTAGAAATTGTTGTACTTTGAACTTGAAGCCATGCTGAATGCAGCAAAAGAACGGTATCCAAGACGTTGATTTTGACAGGGAGATTCCAGTCGAGACATCGGATTACTTTATGCACTAATTTTCGACGGTAGTGCTTTTTCAACTCATTTATAATACCTTGATCGAGCGGCTGGATGACAGATGTGGCATTTGGAGGCAGAAATAGCAATTCTACGTTTGAAAGTCGGATATCCTTAGGGTGAGAACTGCAATTATCGAGCAGTAACAATATTTTTCGTTTTTGTACTTGCTTGTTAATTTTTCTCAACCACTCTGAAAATATCTATATAGCCAAAATGCATTCCAATTCTTGTTAGATATTTTTTAATTACATATGTAAGTAAACGCTATATTTCGTATCTCGTGTTACATTATCTAAACCTTTAGTCAACAAAAAATTACCGTGGTCACCATCCAAGCCTTTTTATTTGCGTAATAATAAACGGGGAGCGATTCTCGAGATTTTAACTTTGCGAAGCATCTTGGATTCGCATATTTGCCAATGACCAGCGGCTTCAGTTTCTCCGCTCCATCCTTGTTGCAGCATAGAAGCACGGTTAATCTGTCTTTGGAGTGGTTGCCTCCGCTACAGGTCTTACCTTTGAAATAAAATGGTCGATCCGGAAGGGCCTTGTAGAACAATCCGGTTTCATCGGCATTGAAAATATCCCTGGCTTCATATCGTTGAGCAACTGTAGAATACACATATTGAATCCAATTTAACGTGATACTCAGATCAACCTGAGCCAATTCACCCGATACGGTCTTAAATGCGATGTTATGCCTTTGCTTCCACTTCGTAAACCATCCTGAACTGGCTTGAAACTTTGTTTTCCCAAACCAGCGAGCGAATTCGGCTGCCTTTTCTAAAAGTAGAGAACCACCTAATGGAATGCCTCGATTCCTGTATCGAAATAAGAAGCAAAATAATTTTTTGATAGTTAAATGGAACTTGAAGTATTAGTGTTAATGGTAAGTATATGCCCGCACGATACGGCGAATGCATTTATGACATAATGAAGAACTCAAAGCGCGGAAGTCTTTAAAGGATTTACAAATGGTGAATAATTGTATTAAAACTTACCGTTGCAATTTGAACCACTCCAACAACGACATGTCAATATCATCATACTCAGGGGTTCGCATTTTCTTCCTATCATAATTCTTACTTTTAAACTGGGATCGTATTTTTTCTCTTGAACGCCAAGTTTTTTGAACCGTCTGACGGGGTATTTTCATTTCTTTTGCTACATCCACTTGTTTTCTTCCTTGCTCCAACTTCTCAATAATTGTAATTTTGTCTCGAACTGAAAGCGCGTTTCGCCTTTTTCTTTGGACATTAGTTCTTTCATCCATTTTGGAAATATTTAATTTCTAATAATAAATTATAAACATCAATCTAGAATTATCGAACACGATATAATTTGTAAGTAAAAATCTCAAAAATGATCACCAAACTGGTCACCTTAGATATGGATGCTTATGGTATGCCAGGATTGACGCTCTCATAGAAAAGCAGCAAGAATTATTGTTGAGAAACGTCGCATGGTTTAGTGTACGCTCTCATTCAATCCCATATGCCTTAGCTGTTCATTAATTATACTGTATACAGTTAAGGAGTGCTCTTATAAAGAATCTGGGAAACTGGGAATATTGTAGTCACAATAACGTGACTCCTATAGAGGAAATAGCTCCTATAGCGAGTGCTCTTATAACGAAAACATATAACATTGAAACCTGCAGCGGGGGCTACCACAGTGCTCTTATAAAGGAAATGCTCTTATACGGAGGTCTCTTATAGAGATAGTACACTATTGAGCTGGCCGTACATGACTAGCATCATTATTACTGAAAAGAATTTTTATGATTTATATAGTTCCTGAGTACGGTCGTTTAACATTAAATGTTAGCAAATGTCTGACGAGTTAGATATGCTGGAGCTGGTATTGATTCGACGAACCTTACAAAGGAAAAAAACGGTGCAAGTAATTACATCGGGAGTATTTTTAAGAATCGAGTTCTTCGGGGAGAATTGCACTTGCCGATGGAACTTCAAAATGATCCAAGAAAATATTTGAAATGGTTTTGAAATTCAAAATGGTTTAGAAAACCTAAGTAACATTAGACTAACTTAACATTAGAATTCCTAAGTAAACAAATTCCCAACTTGTGAGCACGGAATTAATTCGTCTTTATAATTTAGTGTCTGAAAGGCTAATTATAAGCCCTCAGTGAGGACCCAAAAAGGTAGGACAATTATAAGGACCATGGTTAAGGTAAGCTTCTCAAGCACGTAGGGGATCAAAGAGACCGATACTATGCACCTACACGCCTGTTGTCTGCAAGAAGTAATCGGTAAGGTTATTACTGACTCTCTGATGTACGCATCTGTCAAAATTTTACTAAAGCTTGTTTGCAGCTACACTGAGATACGATTTTCGCACGTATGGATGGCAGTTTCTACTTCTTGACTTGCGCACTCGAAGAGGCGAAAAGAGATTACGAATATGTAGTAAATCCTGCGCGTTACGTTCTCCTACTATGTACATCACAATCTATGAGTACAGTAAACGTATTACATTTGGTAATGTATGATCATCCTTTGAAAGACATCAAATATAGGCAGAATTTCACGACTAAACGGCGGAGTGCAAAGACCACACGCTAGACAACTGTAATTAAATATAATTTTATTATAAGAAAACCATCTCTGCAAAATATGAACAGTAAATTTCATTGTCGACAGAGACAATGGCGTTTTCAAAAGTCGAAAGAAACCTGCACAGCGAGGATTGCTTAGGTATGAACATCGCGCACACTTAATGATAAAAAAGATTCCATATGGTGCAGAATGGAAGTATGAACCATATTTTTATTTTCAATTTTCTTGTCCTTGGAGGTACACATTTATTAAGTAACAATTTACATATGCGCACAATACGTCTAGCAGATACAATATTAACATATATAGGAGCCTTTTTGGGGCAAACAAATCTGTCAAGTGCAACTAAATGTCCGTTGTAGAGCCATCCTTTGTATCGAGTTTTCCCTGTATTCGGATCAAACGTGATAGATGTGTGCTATTTGATTACTACTGGATTACGGATTAGAAGATTAATGGAACCCATGGAATAGGGGGTCATGTCATAGTCACTTTGGCTGACCATTCTACGTTGAACTAAAATATGTATTTTAGTTATTTGTTTGGTTGGATTTAAATCTACAATTTAAACACAACAGACTCCATTCTTTGGCTTACGTGGTTAACTTTATTTAAACAAGCTAAATTATATGCAAGCATTTGACATCTAACAGGCTCATCTTCAGGCACTAACAAGCAAGTGAGAGATAATTTGCTGTGGAGAAAAATACAATTTTTTACAAAAATGAATTTTCCAGGAATTAATATTTTTTTATAAAGTAGTTATAATTTGTGGAATTAAAGGCTTCCATGCAACGTCTAATAAACAACCATCATTGACGTTCATCGGATTATTTTTGGATTGTTGGATTATTAAACCTTCCTTAATTTCCTCAATAATTGATTTGGTTCTTTTATAACTGATATGGCATTATCCCAGTCGATGGAATGTTTGCTGTTGTTACAAATGTGACGAGCAACTGCTGATTTTTCACGGTTCTTCAAACGAACATGGTCCATGTTCTTTAAGTCGTGTGTGTTCTTTTCCCTCTCAGACTGCCGAGCTGAGAGGTATTAACAATCTATGGCTCTTGAGCCAATTCTTCATTAAGTAAGTTCGGGCTTGCTTCTGGCGGCCTCATCAACTGACACGACTGATTGGATTTAACCAGCTGTAAGGGCTGCCGGTACCCTGACGCCGTAATGTCACGGCTATAGGCCCATCTGTACCTCCGAAGGACATTTGGACCACTCACTGGCTGATGTTTCCAGTTCGTGACCAGTCAACATTTCTGGAACGCAAATCTTTCCTAGCCGCCAGAAGACGCCTTTACTAACCAACCTGAGCTCACAGCCTAGATTCAATAGCCTATGTAGGACCGAACTCTAAGGATAACTCAACCAGGCTATGTTAAAATTCTAAACTCACTTCTTTTAGTTATTTTATCGTTTGTATTATTATTACAGTATTCAATTTTTCATGTATTGATTATAATCAATACGTCTAATTACTACTACAAGGCTGGTCATAATGAAATTTGCGAAATATGCAAAAAAGCAGATGGCCGTAAGCTAGCTATTAAATGCGTAACTTGTCATACTCTGTTTCACAATACCAACTGCTTGAAACTACCTCTGTCTAATCAGCAGTTCAAGGATCTTATCCTATCCCAAACATGGACCTGTTTAAAATGTAAACCTCAGACCAATCCTAACATCGATAATTTCCTACGGACTCTAGGAAATAACAATGACTCCTTCTTTGCATCTGAAGACTCAATTATTCAAGAACTGTCATTTGCCTCTCAATCTCTAGCTAAAGGTTTTACAATAATGCATGTTAATATCTGCAGCCTTAGACTTAAAGTAGATGAACTGACAGTAATAATGAACAACTACAATGCTGACATTATGTGTGTAACGGAGTCATGGCTCAACGGTAACATTACTGATAGCTGTATACAAATCTCATGTTATAAATTCTATAGAAAAGATAGGCAAACATCCAATGGTGGTGGAATAGTAATCTATGCAAAAGAAAACGTTAATGTTGAATTACGTACTGATTGCATGATTTCTGCGTTATGCCTCTCAATCTCTATTACACTTCCTCACACTCGACCATTATCTATCTCTACTATATACAGACCGCCTGGACACCTTGTACTTGACGACAATTTCCTATTAGAACTCTCTCAACATTATCTTCTTCAAAATAAATACCTGGAGAATTATATCTTAGGAGACTTAGCTCTTGCATTACTCAACTCATGGAATTTTTCACGGTATTTTTTCGTCAGATTTTACAAGAACTACAACTATAAAATATGGAATGATCTTCCAATGCCTTGTCGGTTGCGTGACTGTACACGAATGATATTAATTATAAACTTTTAATTAAGCACATTTTAGTACAAAGAGATGACTCGAATATGTAATATTTTATGTTTACTCCTTATGACTATGCTTGTATGTTTTGACTGTATGTTCTGTATCGGAAATTATTGACTCCTTGTGACACTTTAATAAATCCTAATAATAATAACTAACAGGTGCATATGCGCTAATTATGTACATCCTATAGGTGAAGATGCTGGTCTTTTACGCTCCTATGGTAAATCACTGCAAACTTTCGTTTTGTTCCCGTTCCGTAACAGAGCTGCGCTCAAGTTCAAGTAGTACTTGGCATGTATCAAGTCAGGTCAAGTTCGGAGCAAGTTCGGGATCATGAGCGTTTCTACTCGGTTGAATCTGATCAAGTTCAAGCATTTGCTACTAGGACGTAAAAGCAGCGCGTGGTTGCTCGAGGGGTAGCTCGGACTTAGAATTTTTTTGCTCTCCTCTGCTCTGCACTCTGCCTGCACTTTACCTTACAAGTTGCTCATCACACTGCTGCTTTCTGTACTCTATGGTACTTCATCCATCTCTCACAGCAGATGCGTATGTGTACTTGAATATTTCTACCCTAAAGTACTAATTTAAGGACTAAGCTAACCCTCATAGTTGCTTCATAGTACTAGTACAACAAAATCTCCCGGAATAAAGTATACTGACCCACGGAATCAATTTAGCAAACAGATTTAATCAAACTGTAATGCTACCCTGTCACCCACGTTTGCACTTGCAATTGAAAATACATGGCGCTGGCGTGTCGGTGTGTTAGTGTGGAAGTTGCATTTGATTCCTGGGATGCCATAGAGTTATGAGCTACATGAACTCGACCTTCGTAACAAACATACGAGCATATGAAAAGTTAGTGTGTATGCATATAGTACAATCAGAGCATAGGAGAACAAAAAATTATAAGTCCGAGCTACCACTCGAGCAACCAGGCGCTGCTTTTACGTCCTAGTAGCATTTGCTGGATCCGAACTTGGAACTTCAAGTCGGATCTGGTCCAAGTGCTAACCCACAGAATTGACTTGAACTAAGGATCAAGTTCAAGGGTCTGGGCATGGATTTTACTTGAACCAGAACTTGCACTTTCAAGTACCGATTCAAGTAACCTAGTTCCAACTAGTGTTTCTATCGGTAACAAATAGTTGGGCTCGACTCGACTCGCAACAAAAACCCGGTGTAAATTCCAGTTTTGGCCTCGAACTCGAACTCGAGACATTCGAGTCGAAAAGATTTTTTGTACCAGAAACCGACTCGAACCGAAACCGAAGTTTTTACTTTCGAGTTTTGGTAGGGACCGGTAGATTTTGCAAACTCGACCCGATTTTTTCGGGTCGAAAACTTGATACACGAAACCGACTCGAAAGCAAATGGTATCAAAAATATTAGACTCGAACTCGACTCGAACCCGACTCAAACTCGAAACCTCGAGTTTCCCGAACTCGATCAGAAACACTAGTTCCAACGTTTGCTTCCTTTGTGCGTTCTTCTCCCTCGGTTGCTCGCACTTCTGCAACACGCATTCTAGAAACTATTGATGCCAATGGTCTGGTCCAGTTTATCAGACCAGACCAATAGTCTGGTCCAGTCGCTCGGACAAGACCAAAGACCAAGCTCCGGACCATGGTACAGAAAACCATTGAGAGCAATTAAATAATCACATTTTATCCCGTCAAATTTTTATTTTATCCACAGAAATGTCAGTTATAATTTGTTCCATGGGATTTCTTTAACTCATACATTTTTATTTTGCGTACTTCTGAGACCATGGTCCGGATGTGGTCAGGTCTGGTCCTGACGCTGGACCAATTGTATTTGGTCTGGTCCAAGTGTTGAATCAGACCGGACCAGACCAAACAAATCTGGGACCAGACCGGACCGGACATACTTTACGAGTAGAATGACATTTATTTCACTCTCGTATGTTTAACCATTCCGAAGTTAGTCGGACCCAAAGTTGAGGTCAGGGTTTTAGCGTTTTCCACGGCGGGATTGATCTCCCGCGAGGAAGTGAAAAGCCTCAATGTCAAATAAATTAGTGTTTTGTAAAGTTCAGGTGTTAATATTAGTAAAAACAAACGACAGTAACGTGAATAGAAGTGTAAAGGACTAAAATAGTCCAAGAAGTTTTAGACCTTTAGTTTTGACCTTTAAGTTAATGCATTATGCGGGTTAACTCCTGCAAATTTTAGAAGACATTTGGCGGGTAAAGAGTCGGAAGTTGTGGTCACCCTGGATGAGGCACTTCTTGGGCTACACAACCACGGTGAAATAAGGAAGATTTGCTACATCCACAAAGGAGTATAAATTCCTGAAGTTTGGGTGCTGGGCAAGGACAACTTTTTTACAACAACCATCGTTGCCGGCGGAATTTCGGGGCGGGAGGCCTTACTACTAATCCAAGTGCCCTCAAAGGTCAAGATAAGTTTGGACTAGTATATTCCTCATAGGCCAAATCAATAATTGGATACAGAAATTCCCCGGCTCTACCCGTGGGACGACTTGAAGCTGGTATGTACCCACCACGACGCCGCCTCATCACATGTTTCTAAAAAACCCGCCTGCCTGCTGAAGACTTCCGGAATGAGTTCGGAATAACGTTGATTCCGAACCACAAAACTCCCGTGAAGCGGCCTGGCACAAGTTTAATGAACATTTCAGGGTTCGGATACTTAAAAAGTAGCCTTTTCAAGAGAAACCCAACGACAATCGTAGGGGCCTGGAAAACGTTACGAGAGGAGTGGACAACATATGACCCTGCCCTAGTCAAACGGGTCAACCGATATTAGAAAAATCGGTGTCCTCTGGTAGTGAAGAAGTGTAGTAGTCAAAATAAAAATATTACAAGGTTATTTAAAAAGTGTTACTTGTCTTATTTTTCAAATGAAAAGTGAGTAAAATACGATGAATAACCCTCTGTAAATGGTCCGGCAAGACCATTGGCATCCCTGCAGAGATATGCACAGAAGCTGGAGCTACTTTCATTTGGAGTGGCTGTTTTGCATTCTGTAAATCGTCGTAAATTGTCCGTTGAGACTGTAACACCAGGAAAAACCCATGAGTGGCCCCGAATCTGAATTTAATAAAGACGACGGAAATTGAAAATCTTAGCTCCACCCGTTGGAGTGGTTTTGCTACTTCATACTACAAAGTTGCAAGATTCAAGTAATTACTTGAAATCCAAATTCGGGTTCAAGTCAATTCCAAGTTCGGTTCGAAAGATTTGTGGACCCGACATTCAAGTATCAGATCAAGTTCGGGTTAGGAAAGATTACTTGCAAGATATGACTTGGTATGACAAGTAGTTCCTGGTACCCGAAACGCCAAGTTCGGGTACTGACAATTATCTACTTGAAAGTTCAAATGCAGGTCAAGTTCAAGTTCGGATCCTCAAAATACTTGACCCGAACGCAGGTCTGTCCCATAAGCACATTTATACCGATACCATACATACATGCAATGTACATCTCATGATGATGAATGAGTCACGAGGTTTACTACAGGGTGCTCAATAGATCAACTCGGGTGGTTAAAATTTTGCGGGTAAGCCCGGGGGCAGTGCTGCGATCGAGTCAAGTAATTTCAAAACTTGACCATGAACTTGACTTGACCACGAAACTTCAAGTAATTTTCAAGACACAACCTGAACTTGATAGCTCGCGTTCGTGTACATACTTGTCAAATTCAAGTAATCAAGTAACTTTTGTAAGACCCGAACTTGATCAAGTAATTAAATTTCCAAACTTGACTTGACCATGACTTGAACGCGACTTGAACTTAATAATTCAAGCTAAGTATCACAAAAAATTAAACATGGCCACAATAACTTGTCGAACTTGCTGCAGCAAATTATTTCCTTCAGACTGAAAACCAAAACGCATTCAGAAAACAATTTTACTGCTACTTTTTATTTAAAACCATTCGAGGACGACTTTGAACGTATACTCAATACAGTAAAAGTTCGATATAAGGGATTATATAATTTATAAAGGAATTTCCCTTATACAAAACGTCTAAAGCATTGTGTAAATGAAAGTTGGTGTCAAACAAATGCATTAAATGAGCAACGTCTGGTAAACAAAGCCTTTATAAAACGGACTCTGATTTTGAATTTTGTCCTTTGATTTATGGCATGTGCAAACAGTATACCTTGGGCACGACATGAAATTGAATTGTGATTTTGAAATTGCTTCCGTCCTTTATGGCATACTAATACGCAATCTAAAATTACTTGAACTTGACCATGAAATCTCAAGTTCATGGTCAAGTTTTTTCTTTCCATTACTTGACCCTGAACTTGACTTGAGATTCAAGTAAATTTCTCTTACTTGTACTTGAACCTGACTTGTCTTACAATGTCATGGTCAAGACGAGTATGTACTTGAACTTGACCCGAAAGGTTCAAGTAAAAAAATGGGCCTACTTGAACTTGACCCGAACTTGAACTTGACTTGAAGACTCAAGTATTACTTGAACTTGTCCGCAGAACTGCCCGGGGGTGGGTAAAAATTATTAATCTTGACGGGTTACGGGCGGGTACGGTCATTTCAGCGCGGTTAAAAAAGAAAGTCCGTAAAAACCCGTGAAAAATTTCATGAGTGATGTATCCAGAATCAGGGGTTGCGAGTACACTCACTTGAATACATGGAACGTTTTTCAAACGTTTGTAATTTTACCTTTCCATGCCAATTCCATAAAAAAAACTCGAAAATTGAATAAGCACATTTTTTTGCGTCTAATTAAGGATTTTCAGAACTGGTATTTACGGGCGGGCTACAGGCTTTTTTAAATGTCATGGGCCGGTCCGGGTTTTATTGTGAACGGCACGGGTAAATATTACGCTCTAGTGCTCAATAGCCTTTCCCCCCAGGTTCTCGAAGTTCTAATTGTAGAAGAAAATTGTAGAAGGTATTTTTAGAGACTCCATGAAACAGAAAACTCAAACCTCGAAGGTCAAATCCACCAGTATTATGTTTCAAGTCTTTGGACCTGGACTATTGCTTCGTTCTAGTTACTTAATTGGTCGTTGTTCGGAAATGCATGATTCAGGAAATCCACGACGTTGCATTTCAAGTCATGAATAAGAGGAATACCGAAAGCGCAGCCACTTCTCCATCCGCAGGGAATGCTGACCCTGCTTAACCCTATAACTCCGAAGCTTTTTACTATGCTACTATTCCTAAGCTGTGGACAGCCTGGCCACATGTTAAACGAAGGGGCCGATAACATATTACGTTGGATTTCTGCGAGTGCATTTTCAAGAGCTTAGATGCTGTAAACAGAGGGGTACGTTTAATTTGAATTTATAAGAGCTAATAATGTGATTAGCAAAGGTCTTCGCATTGAACAAAATGGGAAGGGGTAATCCTTTTAACGTAGCGAGATAGTTTTAAAATCCGAAAAGGAGGGGTTTTCGGATGTTTTTATTGTTTTCAGATATAAATTCATGAACCTGTTAATAATGCCCCGAAACAACTGCAAATCGGGTGTGGAAAAAGTTCCCGATCCTGCGATCCGGCATCATTGACAAATGGGGCCGAAGTAGTTGTGCAACATTGAACGGCGGGATAGTTGGCCATTTTGAAAAACACTGGCGGGTAATTTAACCAAAACATTTTGTCGATACCCAGGTAGTTGGCAAAAAATATTTGGTAGATGGACAAAAATGTTTGGCAGTTTGCAAAAATGTTTTTCGATACCAAGGTAGTTGCGCAAGCAAAACGTTTAGCGGGGTTGTTGGCCACCTTACCCCATCGGGTTAGTTCACCATTTACTGTTGCCAGCAGGGGTCGGATTTTTGTAGGAAGACGGGAAGATTCTTCCCAGGGAGAAAATATTTCTGGTAGGGAAAATCTCAAAGGGAAGGGATTTGTTTTTACGAACAGGGATTTTTAAAATTGTTGACCTTTTTCTGGCAGGGATTTTCAAATTTGTTGACGTGTTTCAGGGAAATTTGTTAAGCAAACAGGGATTTTTGGCTTGATTAGCCTAATTTGGGAGAGGTTTTCACGTCTTGTAAGGGATTTTGAAAATAGTTGACCTTTTTATCAGCAGGGATTTTTGAAATTGTTGAGGACCTACCAGCAGGGAGATAATAGTCAGTAGGGAAATTCAGAAATGATCTTCCAGGGAGATTTACAAAAATCCGACCCCTGGTTGCCAGGATCGTTGACCATTTGGAAGTTTTTCAACACCAGCTTCAAATCCATTTTCAACCGATTTGATTAAAGATACAAGATACGCATGTAATTTGGTTATCAAAATGTACGTACTCTGTCAAAGATGCTAAACTGATTTTACCAATCCTACATCCTATCTATATTTTTATTTTATTAGCGGAACTCCTTCTCGCCGATGTATGCAATTGCTAGCGCCTGTATCCTTGCCTACAAGTAGGCATTTGCCGCTGCCTACATTTCTGTCTATATAGGGTAACGGAAAGTGATATCAACTTCGTACATGAGACCCTTCCCGATACTGTAGAATTCAATTATTTTATTTCCAATTCATAATTAAATTATGATTTATGCCCTTTTTACTTTAGCAAAATTTTGGAAATATAACAGTTTAGATAAAATTTAGAGTAAGCCCTCGTATGCAACAATTACTCAGCAAACAGGTCCGTAACCGTAAGAAACATTTTTCATTGTAAAGGGTGCTTAATAAGCTGTGCAATGAACCGATGAAATGGTCTTTTACATCACTCTTACACGTGACTAATACCATGGGGTGTGCAAAACGTTCATTATGAAAATAATTGTAAGTGATGGTTGTAAAATTTACCATTACGATAGTAATGAAAACATTATCTGTGATCAGCACTACGTGCAAAGTCACTAATTGTAAGGCGCGAAGAGCCATTATAGGATATAACAGTATAAGATAAGCCAATAAGCTTCTGGCTAGTGCCCCTCATGGGTACAAAAATACTGTACCTGGGTTTGTTTTTTTCAAAGCGCACAGTGACGAAAGTCACTTTTTTAAACAACATTTTCATATAAGTACTTAAATGCAGATTGATCTGAAAAAAATTGTGCAAAAATTTTTTTTTCGTAAAAACGATTTTGAAGGTCAAAAAACCGAATAAACCCGAAAACTAAAATAATTTTTTACATCCATAATTTAATAGTAAAAGACAAACTGCCTATCTTAAATTTGTTGTTGTAACGGAAGGTTACCTCACGAATTTTTTCCGGATCAAGGCATTAATATTTCGGGTTTAAAAAAAAATTACCATGTAAATTTGTCCACATTCAAGATTTTTTTTTTTTACTACGGGCCCACTCTAATGTGATCATTTTTAGAAGCTTAGACGACAAGACTTCATTAGTACCACAATTTAAAATTTAAAAATGTGTCACATTAGAGTGGGCCCGTCTTCAAAATCGAGAAAAACCGAAACGGGTAATTTATATACATATACACATAAGGGGCCATGCAAGTGTACTTGTACGTACACACGCAGGATTGTCTTGCGGAGGTGAGAGGCTCGCTGTCATGCAGCGTAAGGAGTTTGTAGCCCTTACATGTACACAAACAACCGCATGCTCAGCGTTCGTTCTTCCCTCACGCCAAATAGTCCCACTTATTTCTTGTTATATGTTTTATATGGTTGGTCCTACACCAATCAAAATTGGTGTGAGGGTTTACCCCGATGATTGGAATACATGTATGTACATTAGATGAACTTTGCATAAAAAAACCTTCTACCTTGTACTATCCGCTTTGAAAAAAACAAACCCACCTGGACTTGTTCCTGGACCCATAGAACGGGTACTTTAAAATTGTGTGACTTTACCCGTACCTGTACCCATATTAACAGGTCCAAATTTTTTGTACCCGTACCTGATCTTAATTTAAATCATTGGACTTGTACCTGAAATGTACCTGTACCCAAAAACAACCCAAATACTGGACCTATGGGTGCAGGAATCTGGCCGTACCTGGACCTGTACCCGGGTTCTTTTAAGATGCTCAGAATTTGTTGTAACTAATATTCCACAATGTAAAAAAATTAATCGTCGTAATCAAACTTCACGACTTACATGATATTTCACGGACACATTAAATTCGAAAACCTATATTAAATTATACTGCAAAAATAGTTGCAACCATGTTTAATTACTGGCAGTTTTAATTTAACTACTGTTTTGGTTGCAATAAACCATTATTGTTCAAAAATGATACGAAAAGGATCACGAGTCTGGGATCAAAAGCAGTTTTTTAAAATACGGGTTGCCAAAGGTCACCATTTACATAATACATTCCACAGATACTGCCACCTGTTTTAATCAGCTCTTAGATATTGCACTCTTTTATGTTCAACGGTCAAGTATTGGAGTACTGTACAAGTTTTCCTAAGCAATTATTATATTAAAATCATCTAATTAATTAATCAGCTAATTACCATTAGTACAACCATTTTATTACCATAGCGATGTATTTTACATATTTTATCTAGCAAAAATGCAATCTTATTCTATTTTGATAAGGTTGTATTTGCAAGGGAGCGAAATCCTAAGTTAAATTATATTTGGTGCCTTTTTTATTGGACAATACTGGGTGGTTAATAATCTGCAATGCTGGGCGTTTCAGCTATGCTATTCTCCTCTATCCTTAAATTGCGAGTCTCCGGCTTCTATTAATTCTATTCTACTTTCCAGTACCTTCCGTTTCCCTCTATTCTACTTCTACGCCTTTACTACTACTTTCTATTTTACTTCTACTTCTACATTTCCTGCCGTAGTGCTAACTATTCTACTTCTATTCTATCCAGTTCGAATGCAACAATAATGCTACCTATCGCTACTTCTACTAAGTACAAAGTAATGCTTAATTCCCGGATTCTAAAGCGTATTTGAAGTACAAATCAAAGCTTTTCGTTCGTTTGGACTGTACACGGTAGTACAGTGTATTATATTTCATTACCTTAGTTCTTCTTGCATTCACAGGATGGCAGTTTAAATGCTTTCAACATTGTTACCTCTATTATAATGATTTTAATGATACTGTTGAGCTCTTATATTTAAACAATATGGAGTATGTTATTTAATGCGGTGGTTAAGGAAGAGTTTTTGAGAACAAGTTTTATAATCAGAGAGCTAATCCAAAACACGTTAATTTAGTATGAATGTCAATGAGCTATTATCATTCCTTTCCTAAATATTCTAATTTTTACATTCATTTAAACTAACTTTTCATTTAGCAGTAATTTTGATAATAATAATTTCTATAATTTTTAAATTACAGAAACAAATTCTAAATAAAAATGCTTATTCAACTTCCAAATAATTAAATGTCATAGCACTACACAATTTAGGATTCAACAGATACGCTATAGTATGCATGTATGAATTTATACGTATATACTATGCTACTTCTCCTTCTACCATCGGTTCTTGTATTGCCCGTCTACTCTATTTCTAATTCTACCACAGGATGCTGGCTTGACAGCTAAATACTGCTACTCTAATTGATTAATTCAAAATTCGACTTCTATTTACTTCTACTTCTACTCGATGGATAGTAGCGTTACCTCTATTCTATTTCTACTCTTTTGGGCTCATTTATGTTGACTTCTACTATTTTTTCCCTCTACTTCTATTGTCGGTAGAGTAGAAGGCCCAGCACTGATAATCTGTGTAATGTGTAGGGTAGCAACGCTTGGAGTTTCATAAAACTGGTGATTTTTGGCATTTTCATTTTTCCGATACTACTTCCTCCTAAGCAAAGGTACTTTGTATTCGTGATATACTCAATATTCTCTGCACATTAAAAACGGAATAGCTTTTTAAGATTTGTTCAATTTCCTGAAAACGAAAGCATAAACATATCTATGAGAAGGAAAAGTCTACAATCCATGGGGCAATATGAAATTAAAGAAGGCTGCCCACACGTAAAAATTCAATGGGTTCATGAAATTATAAATTTGTGTTGTCTTCAACACAATACGCGTTGTACTGTAGGTTGATTTCTCGATTTTACGTTTTCATAAAAGTACCCAAATATTTAAGGTACTTGGAGAAAACGTTCAGGTAATTCAAGCACTCATACCTGTTCCAGATGGAATCGACTCAAATAGGTATTCTTGCGTACCCGTTCCCATACCCGTACCTGTACCCAAGTTTGCGGGTACAAATTGTGTGTGCGCAGAAAGTCCCAAAATTTGTGGGTACAAAATTTATGTACCCATTTTGTACCTGGACCTGGACCTGTACCCATATACCCAGGTACTACCTGTACCCGTGAGGGCCACTACTCCCTTGTATGCAGTATTATATTCAGTACGCATATAGTAAATTGTGAAAAACGTTTCATATTCGATTTTAAAACACCATGTACAAGTACTCCAGACCTCTACCGGTGGTTAGAACACACAATTCAATGTATACAACAAATCCTACTGTTGCGGCCTAATCAACGTAGCGTCTCACATGACTACCATCAGAAATGATGTTGTTTGGTTCTTGTTGTTATTTTAATATATTATTTCATAATGATGTTCACAAGAGAGATTCATTTGTTTACGTGTTTTAAAATGTATATTTGTTAGTTTGATAGAGAAAATTGTCATTAAAGGTAGTCAGCTTTGAACTTGTCAAAGGAAAGACTTGAGTGAGGTTAGCTCCGGAGTTTGTCTTTTCTTAAGAACTGACATTCTCAAGGTTAGGCCATAAGCTGGTGTATTTTGAGGCAAGACCTTGAGGCTGGGAATATTTTCTCTTTATTTAAAATTCGAATTATTGCGTTGTCACGCTGGTCCTTCAACTACAACTATCACAAACACGAGGTTGAATACGAGCCTGACGTGTCCTTCGAACCGGATCAATTGGTTCTTTGGACAAAACTCCATTCGAAGGGAACGCTGATTCCGAAGCCGTTGCAAATACAGTCCCCAGTCAGAGTAGACGGAACCAAGGCCTTTATCCTGAATTTACCGGTATGGAAATTCCGCGGAGACATGGTAAGCAACCATGGTAACGGGTCAGTTATATCTAAGCAATCACATAAATCCAAGGCAACTAATTACTCAACGGCTAGGTCAACGAAGAGTTTGATTGCTCGGAAAAAGTTGGAAGCTGAGTTGGTTGCTATGGAAGAAATTTCTCGTCAACAAGCAGAGTTGGCTAAAATGGAAATTGAAAAAATGAGAATTGAGATGAACATGGCCCTAATAAATAAGCGGCTAGAGGTGAAGAAAGAGACCATCGACGAAGAGGAGAGCGACGATGAGAAACTTTCTCAAGATTTGGAAGATGACGGCGCTTCAAAATTGAGCAAGAGTCTAAAACCAAAAACCAAAGTACAACAATGGCTGGCGGGAGGAAAATTGGCTGTCCCTGAGACGGAAGAAGTGGGGAAAGACAACACGCTTACTTTCCAACAATTTGATCCTCCTAACAACACTGCTCCAGAAGCTACTACAAGACCAATTTGGTTACAACCTGCAACTGGGTATGAAAAAAATACCCGAAGGGCTCTTCAAATGGACAAATTCTTGGCAAGGCAGTCCATCCCTAAGTTCCTTCCAGATTTCACTGGGAAACATAAAGATTGGCCAATGTTTGTATCCCAATATTACAGGACTACTGATCTACTGGGAATTTCTGATGACGAGAATCTGGTCCGGCTTCAGAAATGTCTGAAGGAGAAAGCCAGAGACGCTGTCATTGGAATCCTGCATTGCCCGAAAATGTCCCTCGAATCATGGCGACCTTGGAATTCATGTTCGGAGGCACTGAACAAATTATCAAATCTATGATTGCCCAAGTAAAATCAACTGTAGCTCCAAAGGAAGGTAGACCGGAAACTCTAATGCAGTACTCTAACCATGTTGCCAATTTAGTATCGACCATGAAGTCTCTGAAGAAAACGGCTCACATGGTAAACCCTCAACTTATGGAAGACGTATTGGCAAAACTTCCGTATCAACTTCAATTCCAGTGGTGCAGTAAATTACTCGGACATTCTGATGAGCCTCACCTCGAAGATCTGTCAAACTGGATGACTACGATGGCTTTAGCAGCAAGAATGCTTCCTAGTAAAGCTGAGGATAATGACACTGGTAATAAAAATATTGACAATAAAAATAAAAGGCCAGTATTGAATATTGTAAAAAGTGGTGACAAAAAATTCTCGTGTTGTAAGGAAGCAAGTCACAAGCTCGAGACCTGTAAAAAGTTCCTAGCGGACGATGTAAAAACCAGGTGGCAACACACAATCCAAAACAGATTATGTATTGGTTGCTTTTGTTGGGGGCATAGGGTTGACTCATGTTCAAATAAAAATTTGTGTGGTGAACAAGGCTGTGAAAAGTTTCACCACCAACTTCTCCATAAGAAAGTAAAGGACCCTGACGTAGAGGTTTTTATGATGCACACTAATTATAGTGAAATGTCTACTGTTAGATCCGATGTACACTTGAAGGTTCTTCCAGTAATTATTGGTGGTCCAGGTGGTGAGACAACTGTCAATGCTATTATGGATGATGGTTCAACCATATCTCTTGTCGATACTGAGCTAGCACAGAAACTTGGGATTCGTGGCCGAAATGTCCCCCTTTGTATGCAGTGGACTAACGGACAATTAGCTCATAAAGATAACTCCGAGGTGATAAGCTTTACTATTCGTGGTACTCATACTGGGGCATAACTATATAACATGAGTGAGGTTAGGACAACAGCGAATTCCAATTTTCCAATGTTCGAGCTTGACGTCGAAGAATTACGCAGAAGGTATCGTCATCTGTCGGACATTCCCTTCAATCCGCTGTAGTGGTCGGGCTAATTCAATCCAGAACCGAAATTTTTCGATTCAATTCGATTCAATTCATTTCGATTCGTAGTTTTTTCGATTCGGTTTACATATTGAACCGAACCGAACGATTCAGTTCACACTGCCGGACTGAATTGAATTGTTTACTCTGAATTGCAGTCCAAACGATTAATGATTAGTCATTGCTCAAAACCGGTTAATACTGAAACCTATAGAGTGAAGCGGAGTCTCACGTGAAACATATGCACACTTTCGTCATAACTTCGTATTTTTGTGATTATTGTTTCGGATCATTCGACACAGCTTACAATCAGAAGTGTTCTGACGTCTCAATTTAATTCAACTTCCAGTAATTTCTGATTATTAATTAAGAAATGGGAATTAAATACTAATTTTAATATTAAACTTAATTTGATATTATTAAATTATTACTAATTCATGTATTTCTAAATGCGTGAACAAAACTCATGTACGTGTGGTAGCAGGTACTGCGTGTTTAATTTGTCTTCCCACAAAAAAACAAACGATTTTCAATTCAGTTCAATTCATAGAGGAAAACCGAATTGAATTGTTTTTATACTGGACCGAATCGCAAAACGGTTAACAATTCAGTCCACATAACTAATTGAATTGAATCGAAAATTTCTGAATTGAATTGAATCGTTCCGACCACTAATCCGCTGTGTAATCAGCGTCCTCTAGTTCTGATTGGTCATGACCACATTCAACTTGCACTTCCGAGAAAATATCGAGTTGGAAGCTGGTCGGATCCAGTAGCTTCAAAAACGTTACTGGGTTGGATAATTCACGGAGATATTCCAATATCCAAAGACCGTGTAAATAAGCACGTCCTGTTTCACCAATGTGTTGCTGATGACGAGCTCAACAAGATGGTGAAAGAGTCATTTTGTACAGAATCTTTTGGAGTAAAGGTAGCTACCAAACCATTGAGGTCACAAGAAGAGAAGAGGGCTCTGTTTCTTCTAGAGAAAACAACAATCAAAGTTGATGAAAGGTTCCAGACAGGGTTGTTGTGGAAGGAAGACAACATCACACTACCTGAGAGTCGTTCCTCTGCACTTCGGCGCTTACATTGCCTGGGACGAAAGATGGACAAGAATACTGAATTCGCGATCAAATATGTGGAGAAAATGTAGGATTTTATTCAGAAAGGCTACGCTAGGCTGTTGACAAAACAGAAGGAAGCAATGTCAGGGCCAAGGACGTGGTACATTCCGCACTTTCCTCACATTAATCCAAAAACCTGAAACAATTCGATTGGTTTTTGACGCTGCCTCAAAATGTGACGGTGTAAGTCTAAATTCATGTTTGATTACTGGCCCTGACTTGCTAAATTCACTTCCCGAAGTTCTATTAAGGTTTCGAGAGAACCCCATCGCTGCAGTTGGAGATATCAGAGAAATGTTTCCTCAAATTGAGATTTCGGCAGAAGATCAAGAATCACAACGATTCTTATGGCGGGGAAGGAGTAGGGATAAACCTCCGTCAGTATACAGGATGGTACGAATGATTTTTGGGGCAGCATCATCCCCATTTTCGGCAAACTATGTCAAAAATTTGAATGCTTCTCAACATAAAGATGAATTTCCTCAGGTTTACCATGCTATATTAAATAATACATACATGGATGATCATTTAGATGGCGGAGAAAATTCAAAAACTTTCTCATCTCATTTAAAGAATGTTATTGAGGTGTATAAAAGGGGAGGGTTCCATATTTGTAACTGGAGTTGTAACTCAGCTGAAGTACTCAAGTCCATCCGGATTGACATGAGATCTAGTGGATGTGTAGGGTTAGGAGAAAACGAGGAGCGCCCCGTGGAGAGAGTTCTCGGATTATATTGGAACCCAAATTCCGATACCTTCTCATTCAAGCTGGCATTCGACAAAGACGGTCCAGATGTGGTTCACGGATTGAAGACTCCTACGAAGCGAGATATTCTGAAGCTAGTTATGTCTTTGTATGATCCTTTGGGATTTTTAGCCCATTTTGTCGTAAAGGCGAAGATACTCTTCCAAAAGGTATGGAGACGTGGTATCGGCTGGGATGAAGTAATCCCGGACGAATTAAATGTCATTTGGAAATCCTGGCTGACGTCACTGGCACAAATATCCAACTACTCAATTCCCCGCTGTTATAATTATGACCGGCTAACTGCAGATTCTGTTGCGTTGCATATATTTTCAGACGCCAGCGAAGAAGCTTTTAGTTCAGTGGCTTATCTACGAATAGCAGTTGGAATGGAGATCAGTACGTCCATTGTACTAGCTAGAAACATATTGGTTTTAAAGAGGATCGGTTCTTCCGTTTTACCTCAAAGGAAGATCGTATACAAATAATGTATAAGTGTTGTGGCCTAGCGTACGATAGTGGTTGGCATGACCACGAATATTATATTTTAGTTGTTTATATTTAAAGTTTCATTGCTTCTACAGAAAGTTCATATTTCATAGTATAATTGATTGTATTTGGAGTTTACTATATAGAATGAATTGAGTTGGTCTCTACGGAGAAAACGTATTAAAGAGTCAGTCAGCTTTTAACTTGTCAAAAAGAAAGACATGGGTGAAATGCGCTCATAAGTTGGTTCATTCTTTTAAGCATAGACATTTTAAGGTCAGGCCGTAAGCTGGCGTATATTAAGGCAAGACCTTGAGAAAGTTACTTTTACTCATACAAAAAATAGTTATTGCGCTTTGCGCTGGTCCTTCGTAATAAAAATAAGATTAACCAAGTGGTTAAAAAAGCAGAGCCTGTCATGGCGGGTAACAACAATAAGACAAACGTCTCCGACAGGTGGTACGGTCAAAAGGCAATGTTCCGATATACGATATGTCCCCGGAATATGGTACATTCTGTTGTAGGAAGTGCATATGCCACTGGGAGATAGAACTCCAAGATGCTCTTGGGAGCTAGAGGGAGAGAGGGTCAGTGGGAGTGTAGACTTGTGCCAGGACTTACCTGTGTGTGTGTGTGTGAATAAATGCTATTCTTAATCTTAACTAACTCTTCAAGTAAACTAAGGATCATTAAGCATCGCTAACGTAGACTTGAACACATTCAATGAATGATCCTAACTCGTGCTCCCTTTATAAATTTTCTTGGTTAACTTTTCAGTTTAACTTTCTATTACAATTAAAACCTACACATCATAGGGACATCATAGTGACAATGACAATCCTTTCCAGTCTAAACTAACCTAAACTGAACGTCCGAAACAGCTTGTATTGAGCCTACCAACATAGTGATGTACCTTATATGATATAGATTCCGTCACGTCCCCAAATTCTACGATCGGTAATGTTGGTCCCGGTTCTGTCCTGAAATTACAGAGGGACATATTTTATGTCCCGAAATTGTCCCGTTCTGACTTGAAACCCTCACTCACCGTTGATTTTGTATGAACGGAATAAAACAGCTCTCGATAGTAACTCGTGATGTCTGATTGTCTGTTGGAATGCTTTTCCGCAATCAGGGATGTCAATTTCCAATTTTGTGATTACAATTAACGATTAACGATTACTTCGAAAACAAAATGAATTTATAATTAGAATTAATGATTAATGGGCTTATAACTAATAATTAATAATTACGATTAACGATTACTTTAAAAATATTATTCACTGATGATTACAATTAACGATTACTTTAGAAATAATTTTCACTGATGATTACAATTAACGATTACTTTAGAAATAATTTTCACTGATGATTACAATTAACGATTACTTTGAAAATATTATTCACTGATGATTACAATTAACGATTACTTTAAAAATAATTTTCCGTGTTGATTACAATTAACGATTACTTTAGAAATAATTTTCACTGATGATTACAATTAACGATTACTTCGAAAATAATTTTCATTGATGATTACAATTAACGATTACTTTAAAAATAATTTTCATTGATGATTGCAATTAACGATTAACGATTATTTTGAAAATTAATTAATTGAGGATTGCAATTAACAATGTAATGTGGGTATTTAGATACTGCTTGCATTTATCATTTTAATAAGCTAACTTGTACAAAGGGTGAGACGAGGAGTTCAGGATTCTGTTCATGTCGTGTAAACTGCTCTGATCGTAAACAGAGTGTATTATATCCTTTATATTATCAGCCAGATACACCGGACACTGCTTAGTAAAAACTTCTTCGAACCCTAGACTGCTTAGAATTTTGGAGACGTCGCCAGCCCGATAATTGATGATTACAATTGATAATTGATTTTTGAAAACGGCTAATTGATGATCACAATTGATAATTGATTTTTGAAAACGGCTAATTGATGATTACAATTGATAATTGATTTTTGAAAACGGCTAATTGATGATTACAATTGATAATTGATTTTTGAAAACGGTAAATTGATGATTACAATTGACGATTGATTTTTGAAAAAGGTTAATTGATGATTACATTTGATGATTGATTTTTGAAAAAGGTTAATTGATGATTACAATTGATGATTGATTTTTGCAAAAAGGTTAATTGATGATTACAATTGATGATTATTTCAAACAATCCAAGCTTACTAAATTAACGATTGATGATTAATAATTAGTAATCATTAATCGTTAATCATTAATCGTGATTATTAATCGTTGACATCCCTGTCCGCAATGACGTTAGTTGACGAACCCATTTCACGTGACTATTCAAAATTTCAATATTTTTACTGACTTCAAATTATTGAGACTATAGTCTCGCAATAAAACAAATTTTTCAACAAAATGCTGGACAGGTGGATAGCATGAATAAATAAAATGTGGGTTTGGAGGGATTGACAGTTGTATTTTTGAATAAAATTTTTATTCAAATAAAAAAAAAGTGCGTGTAAATTTGAATCTCAAATGCGTATTACACCAAGAAGTAGACGAAGACGGTCCACTCTTTCAATTATATAATAAGTTGTTAATTTTGGAAAGACTGGATTGGAAGTTACGTATCGAATATTGAAGGTTATGAATATGACAACCATAATTCGCATTTTTAAACAATCAATTTTTCAGGGTCCAAGTTCTTGGTCGCCCATCATAAGATTTTGCACACTACAGAAATATGTGCAAATTTGTATCAAAGTTGGTGTGGGGGAAGACCTTTAAAAAACTGTAATGTATTAGGATAAGCAATTCTGTAGACTCACGAAAAAACGTAAGTATAAACAGCTTCAGATCTCGTTAACTATATGTGTACATGCTGACGATGTACGCTAATTGTAAGCATTGAACGTTGTACAAATCCTGTCATTGACTTTACGCCCTTAATATTCGGATTTGGTCGAAGGATGTAAGTTATCCTCAAATCTTTTTTCAGGGAGGAGTAAGTGCATATCTACACCTTGCGTTTTTTACAAAAGTCCAAAGTTTAAACTCTAATTTTTGTAAATCAGCAAAAAGTATCTTCGTAAAAATGGCACCATTGTTTGTTGACTTGTACAGGATTGGGTAGTAACACTTGGTTACTATAACTTTAGCCTTTCCAGCAACTGTCACAATCACAACTGCCACCCGGAGAACTGCCACATTCACAACTGCCACAAAACCTGCCTCAATCACAACTGCCACTTCGGTCCATTGCCACACGCACAACTGCCAGATCACCTTTGTACCACTTGCACATATGCCGCTTCTATGCAAACGTAATTTACATGCATTTACTTTTTATCAAATTTGAAATTGAAAAGCGTCGTTGAGAATAACCATGCTAATTGTAAGTGTCGTTGCAAATATCTATGCTAACAAGGTAAGATTTTGGAATGGTACAAGCCGATTCAAACAAAGGATAGCACATGTTTTAGTACTCACCTAGTATGGTTCAAAACTCATGTAACTCGAGTGCATTTTGCCCGTTTTCCTAGGACACGTCATCAAAGTTAATGTTAAATCCCATAAGGATTTTGAGTTTTTGAAAGTCGATGAAATTTTGATTTTCGCTATTTCAATAAAGTTTTTACGTACACATTTATATATCCTTCAGCAAAATTCCCCAAAAAGTAATCCCTCCATCATGGCGCATCTGTATATATATATTGTCGATATGATATATTCACTCCATATTTAATCACTTACACATACGCATGAACTGGACTATTGAGATTTGCTCTATGATGTACATAAGTACAACCAGGGCTACTCAAATGAAAATTTCATGGGTTTTATAAATGCCTACCCACCTGAAAATGCACTGAAAATGCGCTAGTCTTACAGTGCCCGGTATTTTGGGAATTTTTAGCGTATTGGTTTAGCTGAACATGTACTTCAACGTCACCCATGATGTTGGGTGATGAAGTAATGATCATGGTTGCACAATTGAAAATGCCGTGGCAGTTTGTGCATTTTTGGCTTTTTGATAATTTTTGGCATATTCAGCCTAGGGCAGACATTTTGGGTATTTTTGATAAGAGCGAGGTATCTAATAATTTTGCATACTGAATCACAAAACAGTATGTTTGTTGAGTTAAGCATTCTCTATAGACGTAGGTTTATATGTACAAGTTTGGAAGTACATGTTCTGTATGGAAGTGATGTAATGTTACATAAGGTTATGAGATCTTCTAGCGTGCCTCGGCAGATCCGTCTGTTTATGAATCATGTACATAGGTCGCGGAGGAAGAGTCAGTGTGGAGAATTACTTGAGAGAGCGAGCATCATCTTGTCACCGCTCCAAGAGCCTAGTGACACACATACATATGTATATGTCAATTCCATGCTCTTCACCATTAAATTACAGGCCTTCATTAATCCCGTTCATACTATCATCTATAGCCAACTACACAAATTAACAATGTTTAAATGAACACTTTTACAAAAAACAAATGATTATTTATTACTATATTATTGTAAGATCTGGTTCGCATTCTTATGTATAATTCTAAGACTTCGCGAGAAAACATTATTGTAAAGATAACACAAAAGTATTGAAAAGAATTTCTTAGTTTTAAAACCGGTCATCAGCAAAGCGTTATTTTTGCATTGCAAAATTTAGAACTCCTAGAATTACAATGTTTTACTTGGGCCAATATAATTTACTATACATGATCCAAGTTTTGAAATATTTTCTTTCTTTATTTTTTAAACCACTGACAGAACAGAATAACTGAAGATGCTCCGGAAACACCGCATGGACATGGACACTGACACTATTCATCGACAGGCTCCAAAGACAAGGTACCTTTACTTTGTCAATTGTCATTAATGAATAACTTGAAGTGGGGCTCTGCTTTTTAGCATAAAAAGTAATTTTGGTAATAATTTAATATATTATATTTGTATTTTCTAGGAGCGAAGCTTTCAGAAGCACTGTATACATACTTTGGGAGCTGCCACAAATGTCAACATCAAAATAGTCAGTGGGTCCCTGTAATATTTGATTGCGTTGAGTGTCCTAGTCAATGTGTCTTAATCCTATTTGATGTCGCAATCATTTCAGAGTGCAACCAATGATCCTCTTGAGCCGCGAATATCAAAAAGCATTGCATATTCGACCTCTCAGAGTTCCGACTGGTAGCTATGTAGTTAACTAGCACTGCACAGCCAGCAATTGCTGGTTCAGCAAGGCAAAAGTAATTTGGAATGGCAGTAAATAGCTACATGCAATAGCTAGATGCGCAGCGCTATGGTCGTCGATGCGTCTCGAGCGCGCGAATATTTGATTCTTACTATCACCTTCACTTTCACTATCACTATCCACTCCTTCAAATTAGAAGAGAGGATGTGTTTAAAGAAGAAACGAGCACTGCACAGCCAGCATTTGCTGGCTCAGAAAGGCAGATGTAAATAGGGAAGGCAGTAAGTAGTTGAATGCAATTGCTAGCTGAACATATCTATGGTCGTCTGTACAGCTAGAGCGCGCGAATATTTGAATCTTACCATCACGACCACTGTCACGGACACTATCCACTCGCTCGAATTAGAAGAGAGGATTGTAATTTTAATCATTTAAGAAGGATTTTTTATTTCTGATTTAATAAAATTCTATCGTCCTACAGATCTAGACCTTTGGTGTGTTGCAATTTAAAACAAGCTCCGAGAATGGCAGAATTTAGTTTCCTGTAAGTAAGTATATAGCAGGATGTTCATAGACCGAAACCCTGTATTGCCAGAACAAATCGAGATCCCCCTGGGAACCGTGGGTTTTCCGAAAGACCCCAGCTTTACCCGGGTGTCCGGAAAAGGGTCTTATTTCAGTCCTAGGGTGTCTCGAACGACCACAGCTTTCCCAGAATGTCCGGAAAAGAACCTAGGGTGTCCCGAAAGAGACGCCAGCTGACCCAGAGTGTCTGAATATGATCACAACTCTCACAGGGTCTCCGGACAGACCCCAGCTCTCCCAGGGTCTCCTGACAGACCCCAGCTGACCCAGGGTGTCTGAGCAGACCCAGAGTGTCTGAATATGGTCACAGTTCTCACAGGGTCTCCGGACAGACCCCGGTTGCCCGGGGTGGAACTGTTACAACTTCTAAAATGTGCCCTTGTGGGCCCTCTGTGGCTGCTACTATACGGTTAAAGATGCCAGGTAGCTACTATTACTATCTATATAGTCACTATTTGGCAAGGCAGTCTACAGTAAAAAAATCAGGGTTTGTCTATTTTAATGAAAATGATTTTAAAGTCTAATTTTTCAGGTTTACCTAATAAAAATATTGTTATATATTCATTTTTGTGTCAACAAAATTGACCGCGGTTATACGATACCTATTTAATCTTAAAATTCCAAAAAAATCCGACTTCGTCGAGTTTTCCCGACGACCCTGCCAGAGAAAATTCCGACTTCGTCGAGTTATCCCGACGACCCTGCCAGGGAAAATTCAAAAAAATCCGACTTCGTCGAGTTATCCCGACGACCATGCCAGGGAAAATTCAAAAAAATCCCGACTTCGTCGAGTTTTCCCGACGACGCCGCCAGGGAAAATTCCAAAATATTTCCGACTTCCCCGGTATCTAAAATCCCCGACTGTGACGGGTCACTCCCCCGACTAACAGGGTTGGCAGGTTAGGGAACTTTTTCCAGACCCGGGCCTGACAGTACTATATTTTGACACCCCTCACACGACGACTCTTTTTGTTACATTGAGACCCCCATGAGGACAGCCTCGGTTTCGGTGTATGAGGATGTTGCAATTATTTGGAGTGGGTCAGTCATATCTTATGAATGTGTCGTACGTATGTCAATCGGGTCTATGGGTCTGTAAAATCACCATTTTGTGATGTTGACATTTGTGGTAGCTCCCTTTGGTCTTCCGGTCTTTGAAAAGGACTCAGGATATGTCGTTCGCTAAATTTATAATGGTATCAGGCTGTGTTCCTGGGATATATTTTGTAAACCTTTTTGAGCGTTTACAAAAAATTTTGCTGACGATATAAAATTAAGACATTTTCTTCAGGAACCATTTAAAAATGTAGTGTAAAATATCATACCTTAATGTAATTTGTAAAAATGTGAACATTTCGATGTTGTTTGTAGGGAAACAAGAGGAAATTAACATTGGGCTTTACGAATCGACAAGGCCAAAACTTCAAGAAGGGAAATGGCTCCTTGTCGTCCGGCTACCAACCCAACGGCTCATCAGGTTCGGGCAGTGAGGGAAATCTAACTAATGGTGAGATCAGCCAATGGTGTAGAACCTATCTGTGTAATTGCTCCTCGGCTGAACTGTCCATCGAAATTTCCGATGCGTTCTCAACTGAAGGGAACATCCCGATGATCAAACCGCACATCCCTTGCATTATAGGCAGTCACTCATCCTCCAACAACAGGTGTGTAATTATTAACTTTTGATATTAATTTTTTATTTGATTAAATAGTAGTTTCGATGGCCATTTAAATTTTTTTAATGCAATCGTTCCTGCCAATATAAGTATGGGGTATTACATTCAATTAAATAATAAAATTAATCCTGTGCCGGAATAAAATTTGAATCCGAATTAAACATGGACATATAATTGCAACTCCATCAAAGACAGCTCCCCGCCCTCATCTCACCGCTACAAATTCAAGAACAAGATAAAGCAACGCTTCGAAGACCTCCAGACGGAAATCAGTCATAATCTACATCCCCATCATGAGCAGAGGAAAAGCCTGTCCAACTCCAACACTCTGAGGGACAGCGACTCCCCAGATTACCAAACCCCCTCCCCGGAAGCCGGAATGGGGGCGGGAAGTGACTCCGAGAAGGTTCTACTACCAGTAAACAGGCCTAAATCCGTTGACTCCAATCCCAGTCAAGAGGTTATCCCTCAAAGCTTTACCAAAGAAAAGCCCCTCGATACTGAAACTTCGGAGATGACCAACGCACCGCCAACGATCGATGAGAAGATGGACCTCACAATAGCTACAAATGACGACCTGACGACCCCGCTCGTAGGCGAGAAACCAAATGTGGAGCTCCTGAACATGAAGGTCCCGGCACTTCCCATCATTGCCAGTTTGGCAGGATTGCAGGAAGCCAAGGCTGTTGCAGTAAATGGGGGCAAGACAGTACCTGCCTTCGCACTCCATGACAAAGGACTGTACTATGTCCCTGTAACACTGTGCAAGAGCTTGGTCGCACCTATTTTCGCCGCCAGTGAGAATAATACTCAATCCCCCTCCATCCCGTTAACATTTCGGTTTGCTTTTTAATCGCTCCGGATGGAAAGCCTATGACTGGGGATGTTCCGATGGAACCCTTCCTCCTATTTCGGCGCCGATTCCCCTCCGTTCTGCAAGCCCTGTCATAAGTATCCCCCAGCCCCCGGGTCATGCCGAGAATACCAGAGACACTCATAATTTCATCATGAACCGGTTCGCGCAATCTCAAGTCCCTATGATGTTTGGAGCCAATGATTACCCCATCGAAGCTAAAGGGGACACTTCCTCAAGATACCCTTTCTCAATTTGCGGGAGCACAGGCAGTGGGAGCTTCTCCTCTCATACGAACGGGGCGGTCTCAGTTGGGTCCAACTCTGACCAACAAGTGAAACTCTACCACCATATGAGTAACAATAGTCCGGAGATTGGGACCAGTAATTACTATTCTCGATCCTGCAGTAGTCGCTCAGGGGGCTCTGGAAATACTGGTCATGAGAACTGTAGCTCTCGGTTACACAGTCCCAAGACTGGTAGCGGGGGAAGTACTAGGAGTAGGAAGAGGTCCGTGTCAATTTCCCCTTCCGTCTCCATCGGTTACCACTTCTGGAATGAGAAGTCCCACTCCGATGACATTTTCATGCATAACCCCCTGAGTAGTCACAGTATAGGACTGATAGCAGCTTGCCCCGAACCCGTTGAAATGAACGAACGTACGGTCATATGCGGAGACACTCTTCCCAACAACAACAACAGCAGCACCATCAACAACAACAACAACCGTCCCAACAAACCCTACACGAACACTATCAACAAGCTATCGAAGCTTCCGAAGCGGCTGCACATCGTCGAGAGAAACGTGAGCGGGAACGTGCTGCCATGTACATGGGAAGTAAACGAAGTAAGAAATCACGGATGGAAGATGAAGTTACCTTCTCACCCTCACGTCACACCGTCCCATCCAATTAAATTACACCACAATCCCGTGTCCAATTTTATTTCGAATAGATGTTAACCGTGTCATAGTTTTACGGCATACCCTAATTCCTAACGACACGAATCTAACGACTAACGACTAACGATCACTAACGACTAACGACTAACGATCACTAACGACTAACGACTAACGATCACTAACGACTAACGATCACTAACGACTAACGATCACTCTGTAACGACTAACGATCACTCTCTAACGACTAACGACCACTCTCTAACGACTAACGATCACTCTCTAACGACTAACGACCACTCTCTAACGACTAACGATCACTCTCTAACGACTTACGATCACTATCTAACGACTAACGATCACTATCTAACGACTAACGATCACTCTCTAACGACTTACGATTTCCCATAACGACTAACGATCACTCTCTAACGACTTACGATTTCCCATAACGACTATAGATAACTCTCGAACGAGTAACAATGAGTATCTAACGGGCAACAAGGAGTCTCTGACGACTAGCAATGAGTCTCTAACGGGTAACAATGAATTTCTAACGACTAACAATGAGTGTAATGACTAGGGCTCCTTTTCGGGACGGGACGTCCCGAGGTTGACGGGACCGGGATCGGGACAATTTCGGGTCAAAATGTTTGTCCCCATGTTATTTCGGGACTGAATCGGGTCGAACTTTTTTGTCTCCAGGAATTCGGGACGGGACAAAATTGTCGACGTGACAAAAACATTGTCCCAAGTAGAAGCCCTAGTAACGACTAACAACTAGTGTTTCTTGTCAATTGAAAGTTAACCGCAATTACTAGTTGTACGTTACAATTACAAAAACATTAAATACTCGCAATTACCGGTTAAGCACAACTGAAATTGCAAGAAATTCAATTACATTACAAGTGCTTGCACTGCAAAAAGTTGCAATTTAAAAAACATTTATCAAGTTAATTGCAACTTGCAACCGTTTCTAATTTGAGTGCAAAATTTTACAAAATGTATCAATAAGTCACTGCGCTCTAATAACTAATGTACATAATAAACACGTGTATTGTCTCAGCGGGAGTAATTACTGTACTGACTGTTCAATTTCGTCGGTGAGGGGGCAAATTGTTGAAGTGAATTTTTGATTAGCTGATCAAAATGTTCCCATTGGCACAAAATTATAGAAAATATTTTAAGGATTGTAAAGACAGAACGATGAAATTTTACAATATTTTAGCCTTGGAAGCTTTGAGGGAAGGCAATTTCATTTGTGCATCTCTGTTTCATTGTGCATTGCGTCTAGATTATTTTATTTAATACACTTTGTTTAATTTAGTGAAACAGCATGCATGTCATTTTGCTACCAATCAATGCACAGATCATTTTGTCTCTTCGCCGACGATTTATAGTGTGTATCAGTTAACTTGCAATTGTACTTGTCGGTGCAATTACTTGCAAATGTTCTTGCAGTTGCCTTACCAACTGCAAGTAACTTATGAACTAATTGCAAGTTCAACTTCGGTTATTTGCATGATTTAATTGCCGCATTTTAGCAAGTACCAGTTACAGTATTACTCGTACTTGCATTAACAATTTTAAATTGTAATTGCAAGTTCGGGTATTCCCAATACTTGCACCGACGGAAACACTACTAACAACTAGTCTCAGGAATAACAATGACATTTGATTAATGATAACCCTATGACAACTACCGATCAGTCTACCGATCATAATACAACTACTAACAATCACACTTACTATTGCGCGAACAAATTTACTTAAACCCGACCATGAATATCTCCAGTTCGTGGTCAAGTATAGGCCAGTACGTACCTACACGCGATCAAGTACTACGGTTCAAATAAATTATTATTACTTGAATTCGAACATGACTAGCAGATAAAGTCATATTCAAGTCCATGAATACCGTGAGGTTACTCGAACAGTTATTATTTTGAAAACAATTACTCTAACTGAGAATATGAATTTATATGGTACATGCATACGATGAAATTCAGAAGTATAAATATATAGAAATGCCCGTATATCTTCGAGTGGCAAAATTTGAAGGACATATTATACGATATACAATACTGATTGTTAGTAGCTAGAGAGTGATCGTAAGTCGTTAGAGACTGATCGTTAGTCGTTAGTGATCGTTAGTCGTTAGTGATCGTTAGTCGTTAGTGATCGTTAGTCGTTAGTGATCGTTAGCCGTTAGTGATCGTTAGTCGTTAGTGATCGTTAGTCGTTAGTGATCGTTAGTCGTTAGTCGTTAGATTCGTGTCGTTAGGAATTAGGGTATGCCTAGTTTTACTTGTGTTACTTCACAATAGTAGAGCCACATATATCGAAACTATAAATGTTAAAATATATATCCGTAATCTAAACGTAGTTGTAATTATCATTCCCCATAAAACATGATATGCTCAATTTAAATACTTTGTATAATAAATAGAAGACGTAAATAGAAAACAAAATCATATGAGCTGCTACCTTATATAAATAATCTCAAAAACTCAATCTGATTAACTAAATCCCTCTGGCTTGGGACTGCAGATTGTATTGGCGAAGGAATGAGAATGAAATACAATTATTAGAGGAAGAATTTTACTAAATACGCGTCCCTTTTTGGGAAAAGTTACTTTCCCGAAAAATGGTGATTTTCTGCTTAACTCTGGCATTATGGTAATAAACGACAGGATTTAGGACAATTCGATTGAGCTCTTCTGTGAATAATACGCGATCAATGAGAATGAAACATGCCAAAGGGAATGTTTGGATTGACACAATGCTTATAAATTAACTCATGTACAATTTACAAAAAAAAGATGTTCCAATAGACTTTTTAGCATTTCATTAAATGAGCAGCCCTGCTTATTGCTAGCTAAATCAGTAATAATCGATATTGTTGTAAAAAAATCTATCGACACCATCCCATCTGTAGCCAGGCACAATTTTAAATCGATTGGGTGGAGGGGCTAAAACTAAAATACAGTTCACAAGAAGTGGAAATGGTTTTACAGACGCTAACACATTAATCATGTTATACGTATATTCAGCTTATACTTTAAATATTTTCTGTATTTAATTAGCATAAAGTTTTGATAATTATTAAACATGTCACCATCTTCATATAAAGTTACATGATTATTGTAATTAGGCCAAAGTAAAGGTCCTATTTCGGACGTCCAAGGCTTCTAACATTCGTGGAACAAAATCTTCGAAGTAATCCATTTTTGCAGGAATATAGATTTCATTGCGACAAGTTTTTGTATAAATTATTCTACAATCTGGACTGGGAACTTGTATAAAGAAACCATGTCTGGGGAGTACAGGGGAGGCAGTTACCAATTCCAGGAAATCCATAATAGAATAATTATACAAAGATATGGATTCCAAGAAAATTTCCAAATGAATTTTTTGTTGTATGTCATGGCCTATGGGGATGTCCGTCGGATTCCGAAGGGCCTGCATAACGATGGATACATTGGGTAGAAAATTTTCTGTAACAATTACATTTTGATTTTTCACAGTAGCAAATAGGTATTTTACATTCAACATTTGACAACACATTTCCAAGACAATGTTAAACATTAATGTTTACCTAATGTTGGGCATACGGACATGTGTGACTCTGGATGTGTCCGGAGATATTCACCTGCTGATGATGGTTGCATAATATCACGTATCACGTTGAGAGCCTGACTTCGTGTATTTATTATCATATGGTCGGAAAACTCCCTGTAATAATACGCGGATGTTGTTGGTGTTAGCAAACCTCGGGGTAAGCCTATTATTTTTTCAAGCGCAGCCCTGGCCAGAAATAACTCCTCGTTTGTAGTATGATGTCCTGGTTTAACATTCTTTATCTACACAAAAATTTGATTACAAGTTTTGTACACCCATGTGAATAATCATGTTGAAGAAATATACAATCTAGTATTGCCTTACAATTCTGGCTACAATCTGATCCTCGTATTCAGGGAAATCTAATGGGTCCGGAATTACAATTTCTTCACTACCAATGATGTAATTGAAGACTGGCTTACTCAGTCCAGGTGAAAGTACGCCGATGGCCATGAATGACATTAGCATAAACTTTGCCGAAGCCACGTAATTTTCAGTTCGTAGAAGTTCATCATGGTTTGAAATGCTCTTGTCGTTTTCACAACCATCAAACACGGGAGATCCGCAAACCAAGTCCTCTGCTAAGACTTTATGAGCTGCCCAAAAAAATTCTCTTGAAAGAGCACCGCCATCAACTCCTGCGAAAAACAAGTATCAATTTAATTTTAAGTTCATTTTTTATAAATCTTCATAACATATTATTACAATTGCCAAATTATCTGATTTAAACGTAGCATTACGTTTAAATGAATTTATGAGTTATTAATGTAATTATATGTAGTATTTAAGAAATAGACTTACGGACTTGGCCAGATTATATCTTCGTGGACAGAAACAGAACGACCAATTAATCGCGACAGTACCAGTCTTACGTCGTTTCTACCAGTGCTCGGCACGGGTACGAAAAATCGGTACCCGTACCCGTATCCGTACCCGAAGTGCGGGTATTTCAATAACTGGTATCTATACCCGTACCCATACCCGAATATCCGGGTACAAATTTTTCGTTCCCGTACCCGCAATGTTATCTCAATCCATGTACCTGTACCCGCATTGTACCCGTACCCGAAAATACTCGAAAATTGTACCCATACTCGGGTATCTCAGTGTCGTACCCGTACTCGTACCCGGGTACTTTATCCAGATTTGTTTTAATGTAATACATAGTACGTTATATGTAATAATGTATGACACCTGAGTGGGTAATTTTGACTAGCTAGAGAGGTATTTGACATTATATATTTTATTGAAGAGTAGAGCGTTTTTGATTAGAAGTAAAATTATCCCCATTTGATTGTTTATGGGCTGATGGGCGAAGTATTTTTTAGCACCCAGTCCATATATGTACATGCATTTTTGGCTTGGGACTTGGCGACTCGATTTTTCATTTCTTGATTTATTCGGCCTTTTACATTAATTTTCTCATCTCAGTAGCTCTGTGTACATGTAAATCATTAATATCTTGTTACAAATATCCGCCTTTTCCTAATCAACTACTAATTACAAAAAAATATCGTGCCATCCAACTCATCGGAACTCTAATTTTTAAATTAATTGTGGCTAATGAAATATCATGTGCATACGTGTCAATCAGACTATTTATGCAATTAGTAACAAATTACTACATTATGAAGACGTTTTGTATAAAATTTCGTTGAAACCTATTCTCCACTTCTATTTTGATATTATTCCTCGTCTGTTTATTAATTATTCTTCCTAAATCCTGTTTCCATAAAAATATATATTATAGATATAAATATATATTTTAGCAACAGTCTGAAATACAGTTACAGCATGTTGTAAGGTTAAAAGGGTATTAACAATAAGCTATATGTATTTAGAATTACTAAAAATACCGACAGAATTTTCCAACGGAAGTTCCATTATTTTCATAAAATTCATCAAAATGTCTCAAATCTCAACATATCCAAATACTCGGGTACAATGGTCGCGGGTACGGGTAAATGACACCATTATACCCGTACCCGGTGGGTATATACCCATTTTGAAATCCTTGTACCCGTACCCATACCCGTATCCGTACCCGAAATTTTGAGCCGACCAAAGTGTACCCGGGTAGTACCCGTAATTGTTCGGGTACACAAAATCCGTACCCGGGTAGTACCCATACCCGTACCCATACCCGTTTACCCGAGTATTACCCATACCCGTGCCGAGCACTGGTTTCTACGCACTCTATTGCAGAACATGGTTGACCTCTCGGTCTGGAAACTGTCATAGTAACTGGCCTGAACCGTTCCATTAATTTCGTGCCTGATTTTTATGACGATCATAGCCGAGTGGGTCATGCCAATCAATTTATGCCAGCGTTGTGCAGGGTAAAAGCAGACTGGCACACCAACGAAGTCCAAACTTCCTTCCTTCATCCCTTCTGCCACATCTCGTTTAAAATTATTGATGCGGTCTTTGCCCCGAGTACCTTTTATTCTCATATCGGAACTCCTCCGAGGTTTTCCCTTTGGTGAAGGACCCAACCAGAGGTATAAATATTCCATTGGTGCTATGAGAACGTTTGTAGGTAATTCCACGTGATCGAAAAGTCGTTGTACTGACTTATTGCTGACCCGCTGGCATCTAACTCCCTGGATGTTGTGATCTTGAACTTCCCTTCTGTTTTTGTTCCGACATCTTGAACACCATCTGATTCCTACAATCACAAAGTTTAATTAGCAACTCAAAACTGTAAATATAAAAAAGCTTTGCCCACAATTTGTAAACACGAAGTAAGCCAAACATACGTTAAAGGGAGCCGGCATCCATACCCCACGTGTAACGCTACTTCAGTCGAGTTATTTCCCTGGAAGTTGCAAAAGCTACACACATTCGTGTAGCCATACTGTATTCGAAGAAGTTTCCTTTCTTCAGAACTCATGAGGTTATCAGCTTCGGGGACATTCTTTACTTTCGCTTGCTTCCGGGCACCAGGACGTTTCTGAGAAATAAGGGCAGAAATAAAAAATGTGCTTACAAAGTAATACTTTTAAAAGTACATTACTGTAATTTCCAGTTAGGACAGAAATTTCGTGTCATGAACGCAGTTTTGTGCTTCGTAACTAATGATTTTTGAATAAAAGGAGGAAAATTGTTTTATATGATTTTTAAAGTATTGTGACAGAAAACTTAAAGAAAATCTTAATAAACGTTTATATGAATATGTATAGGTTCAACCAGATAAGATGTGAATACTGCTAATGAATTCAATAATTAAATAAAATGTATATTACCTTAACCGGGACCTGAGGTTTCGTGGACCGAATCACAAGGTTCCTCGGCATTGCGATCGTATCAGTCTAAAACTGAAAAAAATTGACATGTTAGTGAAACCTCGTAGTCCTTAATACAAAACGTTGCGTACAGTCTGAAATACTGTATGGGAAAATAATGATAGGAAAGCTCAGGTATTTAATTCTCGGGGTTTATTTTAATTTATAGCGTCCATAGTGGAGGGGGAATTATTATTGACAGGGGTCGGATTTTGTAAATCTGCCTGGAATATTTTTTTCATTTTCCCTGCTGGTCATGATATCCCTGTTCGCAGCAAGTTTAAAACTCCCTGTTGTCAAAATAATTTTCATAATATACCCCAACAAATTCAAAAATCCCTGCTGAAAAAAGGTCAACAAATTTGAAAATCTGTGGTGACAAAAAATTATTTTCGTAAATCACCTCAACAATTTCGAAAATCCCTGTTGACAAATATTTATTCACCTAGTGATGAAAATGTAACTCATTTTTCCTTTTGACAAATAAGATTTGCTTTACATTATTGGGATAATTTTTCTGGAACTACCGAAATATAAATATATATTTGGTTGAGAGAGTGCGTTTACATTAAGTTGTGCGTAAGAATCAAAGTCCTGTCGTAAAAATTTCCAGTGCGTTAACTCTATAAGAGCACCTCACATATGTACGTAATTTATAAATACACTAGATAGTTTATACTCCTTCATATTAATACGAATCAAAACTGTTCCACGTGATATTGTCACCGGCAAAACATGTGCCACGGGTGTATCAGTGGTTACTGATGACGTAATAAAAGGAGGGGTGAGGGGGGTGTAAACTGTCGATGATGAATATGATAATGTTCTGGACAAGGGGGGAGGGGGGGGGTAAAAATATGGCAAATTTTTGATGACGTAATAAAAGAATGATCCCTTATAAATCATCATACCTGTAGAGTAATGTGTGCGCGTGAAGACACAACGTCGAGCCTCATGTAAGTTAAAGCATTGAGGAGATCGGCAGCTCTGTACAACACTGTCGTAAAAACTGATGTCTTTGATGGTTTTCAATGGAACGGATGTGATTGAGGCGAAGCAGTTCGCAAGTAACTCTAAGCTTCACAAAACCTGTGGGTGCAATGTATAATTATATATGTATTGTGAATCATCAATAAACTACACGAATAAATGATTTCGAAAATTTAAAAACTTTCTCAATTTACCACAGATCGGATAGACATGCTATGTTACCACATTTAATTCAGTCAACCAAAGCTACAATATTCCTTACATTTCTCCTCCTGAGGATTTTCAGCTGTAGATCCAGTACTAGAATGTAATGAGCTACTGAAAAGTCTTTCCAATGAACAGTTGTAAGCAAAACGTTAGACAAATACTCAAGGATTTGAGTTCTATAACGGTTGTTTTCAATGACAAGCTTCACATCAATTAAATTATCCACAAGATGGGTTATGATAGCTAACTTTGTCTCATCCGTCTGTCCATCCTCTGACGCAAGGCTAGACTGTATATTAAAATATAGTATCCCAGGTTGAAGCAAACGTGACTTCTCCGTATAAATCAACATAAACATCATATATATATATGTTATAAGTATTGATCGAATTGTAAATAACTTGAAAGTGATGGAGATACTGAACCAGTAGGAAGTCTTACCAGGATAAATGAATCCTAAAACCGTCAAAATGAATATGCAGATAGTAATAAGACCGCTGGTAGTGCACGACGATACGGAGACTTTTTCAAAACAATCAATTTCACAAAACAGCCAATCCCACAGTCACACAAACTTAATTTTCAATGTTCATTAAAAACAATAATTTAAATGTCAGTTCTCACACCATCAAAAACAACACGATCACCGTATTTCTCGCCTCATGTATAATAATTTTCCCTAATTCACGCTATCAAAATTTTGCAGTACGTTGAAAAACTAGATGACAAAGGCTACGTACAATCGTTTCAAATGAATACCTAATGTAGAGCAATGGCTGCATGACAGTTGAAGGTAATAAAAAGGAAACTTTGTTTCGATTCGCGCCGTTTATGTTGGCGCCATGTTCATGCGTAGTAAATGTCATGGATGCAGTGTATGTTGAGATGTACAATGTACACATTCATTTTCGCCGTGCAACAATTCTATATACACAACAACATTTTTTATATATAAGTATAATCATTGTTTTCCCAATTTAGAATTGACCAGATCGGGTTATCGGGTATGGAGTCTGGACTACAGGTCTTTTTCCTGAACTGGATAAATGAGCTTGAGCTGGCAACTGATAATGATATCCAGATTCTTTACAGGTTTTCTGTCAATTACTATAATTATACCACTATCGATAAGACATTGTACGTTACTTAATTAAGCATAGGAAACAAAAATAATAACAAAAATTTTAAAGGATTACTTTAGCCGTAGCAGTAGCGACTTGAGACAATTATACAAAAACGAAAAAAATATAAAACGTTACAATGTATAAATTCTTGGATACAATAATTATGAATGCGGACAATAGTATATCGTTCTTCGAATTGAAACAATTGTTATATAAATAATAATGATCAATCGCTTTCCTCCCAACTTAAATATTATTAGGGAGTTAGCGCACCCTTTAGATGAGGGAAACTTATAAAACTTATATAGCGAAAGTGACGTCACTTTTCGCTACGCACGTGATCATGACATCACTTTCCATAACTTATGGAACGTATAGAGCTGCTGTATAAGTTTCGTTCATTCCGTAAACTTATAAAGTAGCGAAAAGTGACGTCACTTTTGCTTTATAAGTTTATAAGTTTCCCTCATCTAAAGGGTGCGCTAACTCCCTATTAACTTTGGATTTTTCTTTCAGTTAGATGATTACCATTTACTGCTAGAAAAGTGGAGCACTATAGAGATAACTTCACTGTTGAAGCAATAATACTACTGGAATACTTATACACACTTCCAAAAATATTTACTTACTTGAAGTTTAGTGAAATACACAGTAGTTGAACATGCATGTTACTACATTTTTAAAGCATATACTGCCTTTGGGGTCTGTGTTATTTTGCGTTACATGTCTATATGCTTTTCTGTCGTTTAGAGAAAAAAACAATTATTGCAAATTGTATGTGTAGTACAACAATATAAGGGACTGTGATAACGTACCCATTTATAAAAGCAAAATTTTTACACTATCTATTCAATAATCGTTCTGCACGAACATACAATATGGTCATTACACCTAGTATATGCAGTAGAAAGCAAAGGTGTCCACCTATCCTATTTATAGGCCTATATATAGGATAAAAATAGGCAGGATGCAAAATCCAAGTAATTATAGGTAGCAGAGCTGCTTGCAGGTATCAGGTAGTACCTGAAAAATACCCGTCGGGTCGGGTTCGGGTCGGGTTCGGGTCAGCTACAAAAAAAAGTACCTGAGATTCGGGTCAAGTGCGGGTACATCCAGGATCCGCACCTGATATTAGAGGTCGGGTTACGATCAAGTTCGGGTTTAAAAAATATACCTGAGCTCAATGTCAGGTACAGGTTCGGTACGACGAATTCAAAATACCTGAACCCGAACTTGCAATTTCAGGTATTTTGCAAGTATTTTTTTACCTTAATAATTTAACTTTAAGTTCACGTGAATGAAACTTTCAGGCTGATCTGAACGTTAATGTCACATGGCTGAAGGAAACGTGTTTAGTGATGCGTGAGAGCCGCCATATCAATTAAATTAACAAACAACCTAACTTTGCTAATTAATTTCATGATATAGCCTTAGCGTTGTAGCAGACATAGACATGGATTTGAAAAAAATTTCGTGTATACTTGTGCCTTAACTTCGTTAAAATTTGAAAAGCATGATGATTATCTGCGGTCTGTTTCTAAAGCTATCACTCAGAGAATACTTAGGGAAGCTTTAATAGATGTTCCCATTCTTTTTGTGCTGCTTGTCACTTAAAATTAGTACAAGTTTTTGCATTTGTAACTTAACGTGTAAATAATATTTACTTTGATAAAGCCTTAGGATAGAATTTATGTTTGTAAGTTTCCTCTGACAAAATAATTGAAAGTCGGGTTCGGGTTCAGGTTCGGGTTCAAGTTCGGGTCGGGTTTGTTTTGAGATCCGCACCTCAGGTATTTTTGTATCAGGTATTACTAGGCTACCCGCACCTGAACCAGCACCTGCGGATATTAACTCGGATCCGGAGGGCCAAGTTCGGGTCAACGAAAAAAATTAACCTGATATTTCAGGTGCGGGTCGGGTTCAGGTGCGGATCTTGATTTTTTGCTACCTGAAAGCAGTTCTGATAGGTAGTAAAATAGGGTGCAGTAATTACCGCTAAAATTAATCCTATATTATATGTAGGAGCTGCAAGAGTTCACTTTTTATGTAGGAACAAGGTAGGCAGTTTGTGAAGGTAAAAATAGGCATATTTAATAATCTATTGGCAAATTTGTCAAGCAATTATTTGATTTAACCTTATAATAAATCTCAAAAATATTCTTCAAATACGTGACATTTTAGTAGTTCAATTTTTTTCATGTGTTACGATTGCACGTATACATACATAGATGATTCTTAGTTGAAAAAATAAACCTTTATAGGCTAAAACTAGGTCTTTATGGGCTAAAAAATAGGTCTTTATAGGCTAAAAAATAGGCACAAACATTACAGGAGTATATATGTAGGCAAATAGGTAGGCAATTTATTTTTGATAAATAATGTAGGTTAATATGTAGGGAAGGCAAAGCTGCAAAAAATATGTAGTATTTTAGGTAGGCTGAACCTTTTGGACACCTTTGGTAGAAAGGTTTGATTAGTTCTTTGTTCCCGAACCATGGTCGATAGCTCCTGGATAATTTCCTGTAGGTGTTGTTGAACACGTACCGTGGCGGAATAGCGGGACGGGTGGGCATCCATGGATCCAACCACAGCAGCAATTGAAGCGAGCTAAGAAAGGAGCTTTGGCAGCACTACATAAAATAAAACAAAACGCATCAATTTTTGTACTGAATATACCTACAATACCTACAGCTGATTTGTCTTACCTATGCATAGGCGTCCGACTTTTCGCATCGATGTCAATAAAAAGAGCTTCAGGATTTGACGGAAGATAACAACCTCGTTTGACCTCCACCTTAGCGAGTTCTTCCAAGCATGCTTTCTTTCTTTCAGGTCCATTTGGGTATGTGCGAATCGCACCATAAATGCCAGTAATTTTCTCAAGAAAGCCAAACTCTCGCTCATAAAATTCCTTTGCTGGTCCGGAAAGAGAGGACCGAATTACTCCAATCAAACTCTCAAGAGTATCGCCCAATGTAGCTATAATAAAATTAAACGTTCAAAACATTATCTACATTCACACAACTACATCTATACGCAAAACGTTTTAAAGAATTACGATCTATAAATCGAATAAATAATTAATCCATCGGTAAATTTGACTCACTAACCCCTTAGATTAAACTGAAATTAAAATAAGGTGTCAAATAAACCAAGTGCTTCTCAAACAACAAGAACAACTCAGAATCAAATATACACAGTGCAACTCCCTTCTATATATTGGAAAATTGGACCTGAGCCTGAGACGAATCATCTCACAACCAGCACTAGAACATTGGAGAGCAAAGCTATAAGAGAGGAGATTTGAAGGGGTAGTTATACTGCTCAAATCTCCACCTAATGATTTTTTCCTCTCTATAGCCAACTCAAAAGGCAATCTCGTCTCATTTTCTATCGAATTTCCTAACTGTTTCTATAAGTGGATGATGACAAACAAGTCAATAAATTCATAAATTCAATATTATCCCACCCTTAAATTGTTTTATTTGAGGTCTCAATGCGTTGCACGAAGAGGTGTCGATGCAAACGAAGACGGAAATCGAGAAATTCGGAAACAACATTTTCACCAACTGAGAACGCATCGATCATTGAAAACACCCTTAGGAAGCCCAACATCAAGTCGGCCTGCCGTTAAGAAATGAACCTCTCACAAATTACCAATCAGGATTTAGTCGACCATTCTATTGAAATTCCATTAAGTAAACTTCCTCAATGAGCCTCTCAACAATCCTTAAACCTCATCGGTAAAATCAACCTAACCAACCACATGTGACCGGCCATATGTGACCCAAAATAAAAATTCCCGTAAATATTGCCTATATGTTGATAAAGCTCCAAAATTTGTTCGCTATTTTGAATCTACTGTTCCTTATTTGACTAGAGTTAAACAAATTAGATCTTATTGAAACATTTTTTTGAGTATGCGGTTTGAATTAAGTTCTTTTTGTGTCAGTTGACATATGCATTTACGATTATAATATTAATGTCATTGCTATCTTCATGCTAGCTACCTAATGATCACATCATTTGTAAAGGTGCTAGTTGTGCGTATGCTGTTATTGACAAAATAAATCATTATCATTATCATTATCTCGTTCACGTCCTTCCTCATCCAAATAGATGTTAGTCTGCATGTTCCAAATAAGCTGATGAGCAACAAGTTGCGACCTTAGTGCAATCTTGTTGATGAACTCAGCAACATAACCCATCTAAAAAATTGCTAAGATTAATACTGGTTTTAAATCTGGGGCTATTCGAGCAGTTTTAGAGATATTAATTACCGTATCATGTCTAAGGGATTGAACCAATTGTGTAATGTAAAGCAAAACAGCATCGGCGGGATACCAATTCAGGGACCTGCATACTGTGCAGTTATTGGATGTGGTGGAAACTGTCTACTGAAGAATGAAAGCGCTCGAATCGGTCAGCACGATGCCCAATTGAGCAAAGAAGATAACTGGAAAAATGTTCACGTACATAAATTAATTAGCTTACAAAATTCGCTAAAATTCCGGCTTCATTTTTATTTAGTTGCTCACCTCCGGAGAATCATTCAGAACTACATCAGTTGTGACTAAATACATCTGTGATTCAGGAATATGGATGATCATATCTGGATAATTCCGAACTAAATTGGAAACCTCGTCAGCGATTACTGATTTTTCAGGAGATTTTAATCTTTTCGACATGTAAACAGCCATTACTGGACTGACTTCCCACGCCAGCCTAACAGAGTCCATCCACGGCTTATCTGACGACTTCATAAGCCTCCAAGTATTGATAGTAGCTTCGCCAGCTACCAACAACTCAGTAGAATTGAGGGGATTGTGCCAAGCCATTACAATATCGATCTAATATACAATTTATACACTAAATTTGTTAACAACGAAAGGAATTCTTATAAACAAGATATACAAGTTTTACTCCTAAGTTATCTCTTGAGCCTAAAGTTCCAAGATGAGATTTCTTTTTGTTATATATTCTTTAACAGAATCCTTTGAAATTTCCATTTGAATGTTTATACATTGTATTCATCCATCCATCACCGAACCGAATTTCGCTTGCAGTGGCTGTTGGATGATTATCTTTGGTCTTCAAAATGAAAAAAAAATTTACGGATCAAGTCAGCACCCCAACGTAAGTGTAAATTACATTAAAAGTTACGTTTATGTAAGATTTTGTTTCTTTTCAGTTAATGACAGAGAAAGATAATTGACAGAAACCCCCTTCTAAGATTCTACAGAGCTACAACTTACCAGTGTTGCACTTGGGTAGCTAAGAGTTTAGTTATCAACTGTCAGTGCTCGGCACGGGTACGAAAAATCGGTACCCGTACCCGTATCCGTAACCGAAGTGCGGGTATTTCAATAACTGGTATCTATACCCGTACCCATATCCGAGTATCCGGGTACAAATTTTTCGTATCCGTACCCGCAATGTTATCTCAATGCATGTACCTGTACCCGTATTGTACCCGTACCCGAAAATACTTGAAAATAGTACCCATACTCGGGTATCTCAGTGTCGTACCCGTACTCGTACCCGGGTACTTTATCCAGATTTGTTTTAATGTAATACATAGTACTTTATATGTAATAATGTACGACACCTGAGTGGGTAATTTTGACTAGCTAGAGAGGTATTTGACATTATATATTTTTATTGAAGAGTAGAAAACTATACGCGTTTTTGATTCGAAGTAAAATTATCCCCATTTGATTGTTTATGGGCTGATGGGCGAAGTATTTTATAGCACCCAGTCCATATGTACATGCATTTTTGGCTTGGGACTTGGCGACTCGATTTTTCACTTCTTGATTTATTCGGCCTTTTACATTAATTTTCTCACCTCAGTAGCTCTGTGTACATGTAACTCATTAATATCTTGTTACAAATATCCGTCTTTTCCTAATCAACTACCAATTTCAAAAAATATCTTGCCATCCAACTCAACGGAACTCTAATTTTTAAATTGTATTCATTGTGGCTAATGAAGTATCATGTGCATACTAGGCATTGGCATTCCGATATAGCCATACGATATTATCGTCCATATCGTACATTTTTCGAAACGATAATTGAACGATAATTCTCGTAAACTTTGAACGATATATCGGTCAGTTTTCATATCGTAATAATCGTAACGTTGTTCAATTCCCCAAATAATGATTCACCCCCAACATTTTAATGTGTATTAACTAATTGAAAACATCATGTCATTCAGCTCATAATAATACCATGTATATTTCTGGTTTCCTCAAAACATACGTCAAAACACAGGTGTAACTTACGGGATTTGCTCATTGTTAGAGCCAGTTTTTCTGTAATTAATACCAAGTTTGTTTCTGCTGGAACCAAAACATACTTGGTGGAACCTGCGTGATTCCTTATTGTTCTCACCAGTTTCAGAAAAATTAATACCAATTATGCTGTCAGTGGGGTTAAAATATACTTGGTTTGCCTTACGTATATCCTCATTGTCAGTACCAGTTCTCATTCAATTAATACCAACTGTAGTCTCGGTGTTCCGATTGGGATAAGTAAAAAGAAAAGTTCTTTGATAATTTTCCGAACAATGCATTTTTGTGGCAATTTTTGTTATGAACAGTAGTAATAAGGTGAGTATTTAATTAATAGTCAATACCTCAGCAGTGTTGGTCGATTATTTTTGCAATTTATATTATTGACCGATGCGTTTCAAATTGAAAAAAATATCGTTATATCGTCCTTCGATATTGTTATCGTCATTTTTAGGATGAACGATAACGATATTTAAAAAATGACCGATATGCCAATGCCTAGTGCATACGTGTCAATCAGACTATTTATGCAATTAGTAAAAAATTACTACATTATGAAGACGTTTTGTATAAAATTTCGTTGAATCCTATTCTCCACTTCTATTTTGATATTATTCATCGTCTGTTTATTAATTATTCTTCCTAAAATCTATTTCCATAAAAATATATATTATAGATATAAATATATATTTTAGCAACAGTCTGAAATACATATACTGCATGTTGTAAGGTTAAAAGGGTATTAACAATAAGCTATAAGTATTCAGAATTACTAAAAATACCGACAGAATTTTCCAACGGAAGTTCCATTATTTTCATAAAATTCATCAAAATGTCTCAAATCTCAACATATCCAAATACTCGGGTACAATGGTCGCGGGTACGGGTAAATGACACCATTATACCCGTACCCGGTGGGTATATACCCATTTTAAAATCCTTGTACCCGTACCCATACCCGTATCCGTACCCGAAATTTTGAGCAGACCAAAGTGTACCCGGGTAGTACCCGGAATTGTTCGGGTACACAAAATCCGTACCCGGGTAGTACCCATACCCGTACCCATACCCGTTTACCCGAGTATTACCCATACCCGTGCCGAGCACTGTCAACTGTGGACAAGTTTAAGGGACGAATGTATTTCTTGTCATTATTCAAGATTTGCCAGAACTTCCTCACTGCATGGAGATCCATCCGCAGCACAGTTGATTCCCGAGTTCGACTAGCATAATATTGGCAGAAGTAGTCGAAGCAAGCACAGTAAATTCTTTCTCAGATCACAGTTTTCTTTAATGCTGAATGCCTCATTGAGTCATTTTGCAGCAATGTCAATGCACTACTGAGAAGTCTATATCTAGGACGAATCGCTTCAACATGTCGAGTTCTAACCTTCACAGGCAGCAAGAGGACTATGTAATTTATACATGGGAGAGAATATACCGATTCTCGTTTCTAACGTACACTGAAAATAATAATTAAAACATGAAGAAAAAATATAAGCACGCTCTTATGAGTACATTAATGAATCAGAATTTGTCACTTTGCAAACTCACCTGCCAGGCACCTAACATTTCTTGTAAAAATGGCAACATTAAATCACTTCTTGCAGATAATAACCATTGCCAGCATTCACAAGCGGTCATGAGTATTTTCTCAGTAAACTTAGCGACTGGTGCCCAGCACACCACATGGAGAAGTTGGCGGTGCAAACCTGCAAACATACATTTTTTTTTACTTGTTAGAATAACTGAAACAGCTTATAATTTCCATACATCACGACTTACCTTCACATGAAATAACTAAGGAAGTTGTTGTCCATGTCCTTCAAACCGGTCATCCGGTATAACCTTCCTTAAAGCATCGTTTTCCGTTAAAATATTCAAAAGCGTGCTACAGATCTGTCCAAGTGGTTCCGCTCGAAGAAGGCCCTGTACTTGACCCATATATCTGTTTCGAAGGGCTAATGATGACGGAAATTTGGCCAATGACGATTTCGTGCATTCTGGCCTTTTAACAAGTACTAGCATGCAAGCCATCCACCAAGGTGGATGGGAAAACTGGGATTGCAATTATTTGTAAATCATAAAAAACATTTAATAATATATAATTATGCCGTTTTTACATAAAAGGCTGTTCTTCGTTTAAATAAATGCAGCGGATCCTTTAAACCCCCAACCCGTTTCGATTGGGTAAAATCTGTGACAGAAACCAACTTCGTCGCTTATTAATACATTCTTTTCATTACTTTCCTTGGAAAAAGCTAAATTCAAAAATTTAATGTTTATTTTTAAAAAACCTCCTTTAAGGGGGTCCACTCTGGACTGGTCAGGGTAAAATAAAAAACAAAGGCCCTCAGATTCCATGCAGAAATGCCTTTCTATTTATTTGACAACTTATATGTTATTTCAAGTGTCCCGTCACTGACCTACATAAGCAATGGCTTAATATTCACTGTTTCAGGCCTGGCCTCAAGTTCGGTTCAACTCATGATTCGCACTTGAACTTGACCCGAACTTGATTATATCACCATAATTAAGATCCGAACTTGAACTTGATTTTTTAAAAGTAGGTACGAACCGGAGTAATCAAGTTCACATAATCAAGTTAATTTCGGCGAACTTGACCATGAATGGAACTTGACCATGAATGGAACTTGACCATGAATGGAACTTGACCATGAACTTGACCATGAACTTGACCATGAACTTGACCATGAACTTGACCATGAACTTGACCATGGACTTGAATTTCTAGTTATAGTGTTGTATGTATACTTATAATTAGAAAGGCTAACAAACTACCTGAGATTTAATTTCCATTTATTTTTTAAAATTGAATATCAAAATTTAGAAGTAATGATTGATAAAACTTATAATAAGAGAATATAAAAATAACTAGATTTCCCGTAGAATTTTTTGAATGATGCATGGATTTCATCAAAATTGGTTTGAGATTTGAATTTCAACCATCCCTTCAAGCACAGACAAACACAAATGATGTATTCTAACATTCTTTTATAGGAGTTAGTAGGTCTGTGCCAGGACAACTGAAACAGGTATATATATATATATATATATATATATACCTGTATATACATATATATATATATATGAATACACTTACGAGCAGTGTTTGCAGCTGTATTTTTTTGTAGAATCGCAAAATGTGAAATGCTTGTGGACCTTAGGTCATTTTTTCCGGCTACTTGATGCAGTTAGACTTCCAGGATCAGCATCTTCTTCGCACTGTTGAGACTTTTCAGATGTGCTCATTTTCCAGTTGTTTTTAAAATATGATTATTCAAAAATTTAAATCAAGTTAAAATTGAAAAGATGTTGTGAAGAAGAAAATACAACAGGATTTAGCTTGTAATATTTGAGCCCGGAGCACGTTGCTCGTTGAAAACACAGAAATACCGGTATAGCCTTGCACGCGAAAACGCTGTGATTTAAATTAGCGTTTACAGCTTCAGCAAGGACATCTGCATAAGAATGATTATCTACATCGTATTATATGAGTATAAGAACTTGACCATGAAAAGTCAAGTTCATGTTCATGGTTTTGGGGTTATGTGATCCGAACTTGATCATGGCATTGATGTCAAGTCTATAATGAAGACCTGACCATGAACTTGATTCGAGCCTTAAAATCAAGTTCAAATTTCATGTTGACCCGAACTTGAGATTTCAGTGTCAAGTTCAAATTAACTTGTAACCCGAACTTGACTTGAACTTGAACTTGACCCGAACTTGTCAAGTTTTACTTGAACTTGAATGCCAGGCCTGCACTGTTTTACCTACATTTCGTAGGTTTTTGAAATAACTTCATTGTTGTATTGGCTGTATCTGTAGTCACAAATAAACATCGCATGCAATTGGCGGTGTAGCTACGTATAAAACACTTAAGAAAACTAAACGCATCCTACTTTGTTAGCAACATTGCCACAGACTTTGGTCAAAATAGGATTAGCTGTTTTTTTTAAACTGAAGCCTCTCCTTTTACTATTTTAGAATTGTTCTCAAACTTTTGAATAATGTTTGATTATTAGACGTGAAACATTCGATCTTGGCTTACAAAAATTGATTATTTACTCATGGACCAGGAAAGGGTCAAATTATTTTTAATAATCCAGAACGCTGTTAATGCATGATAGCTACATCATTTTAATTAATTGTATGTCTGACATGTGTTGGTGGACCCCAAAGTTACTCTTATATTCTACTTACTCTCCTACCCAAAGTTAAAATTTAATCGTGGTGGTTAAAAGATGATTAAACTGTACCAATATTCGAAGGCGTACGACAATAAGCAAGTGGTAGTTGATTTGAATTAACCACACATTCCAATATGCAAGACAGTAACTTGTTTAACATTACGGTACTTCTTTTCTGTTTTAATTTTTACTGCTTTGTAATCTATAAATTAATAGCTAAAAAAGCTTAAACAGAAGTTGCTTTTGCGCCCTCAAAAGTTGAAAACAAGTTTTCTGGTAGATGCTGGCAGAATAAATCCCACTGGTTTATTGAAAAGGATGAAAACTCTTGAAATGACGAAAAGCAACGCCACGATGGATAATTTCTCCTTGAATACTCTTTCAATAGGATTATTAATTAACAATTTCCATCTTACATCTCAAATTTGATAGTAATAATTGCAAACCAACTTTTTCCCGGTTATTTCTGCATCAGTGACAATTATGTCGTGGCGTTGCTTTTCGTCCTTTCAAGAGTTTTCATCATTTTCAATAAACCAGTGGGATTTATTCTGCCAGCATCTACCAGAAAACTTGTTTTCAACTTTTGAGGGCGCAAAAGCAACTTCTGTTTAAGCTTTTTTAGCTATTAATTTATTTCGACCTTTTGGACTTGTGAAACTAGCCGTGCAGGAAGGTTTCAGACAATAATGATTTTTGCAGTGAAGTATATGCACGTAAATGTTGGCTAATTTTTGGAGATTTTGTTTGCTTGGACGAGAAACATTCAAACTTGGCTTATAATGATTATTTACTTTTTTAACCACAAAAGGGTTAAAACGTTTTGAACCATCCAGGGTGCTATCAATGCATGATAGCTACATCATTTTAATTAATGTCGGACATATGTTAATGGACCCCAAAGTAAATCTTATACTGTACTTACTCTCTTATCCGAAGTTATAATTTAATCTTGGTGGTTAAAAGTTAATGACTGATCATATTAGTCACACTTTACTAAATATTCAAAGGCGTACAAAAAAAGTTAATTTATTCGAATTTATTTACCATTCAAATTACAAGATGCAAGATTTGCTAACTTGTTTAGCATTGCAGTATTTCTTTTCTATCCTTTTTTTTGTACTCTAAAATGGCATTACTTTTTGTTGACTTGGACAGGACTAACAATAAGTTGTATAATATCAACCATGTTGAAATAATTGGAATACGTGGATATTGCTTAGAATCAATTTATTTGCCAAGCTTTCGAACTCAAACAGTGTTCATCTTCAGGGCTTAATTATGACTAACTATGCTATCCTTGTTTGATGTAGTATTTATAAAAATTTTACATTATTCTAATTTAAAATTATTGAGTTGTGAATATTTTGCAAAAAATAATTATTTTGTTTCAACAATTTAAATTAAAAACAAGATCAATCTATTAAATTCGGGATTATTGGCTTCCATGCGTTGCTTAAAATAAAACCTTGGTTGACGTTCATCAATGACTGTTTTGATTGTTGGATAACTAAACCTTCCTTTATTTGTCGTAGGAAATGATTATGTTCGGGAACAACAATCTTTGCATCGTCCCATGCAATATGATGACTTCTGTTTCTTATTATGTGTCTTGCAATAGCTGATTTTTTATATTCTTTTCTTCTGACATTATCTTTATGTTCTTGTACTCTTGTGTTTAGGTGCCTATAGGTTTCCCCAACGTATATTGAATTGCAAGTATTACAAGGTATGATGTATACTCCAGCATTCTCAGAATTTTCTCCATCTTTTAAACTTTTCATTAAGTTTTGGATTTTTATACCGGGTAAGAAAGTAGGTTTCCATTTCAAGACTCTTCGCAAGTATCCTGCGATCCTATTAGAAATATTGCCTATGTATGGAATTGGAATCCATGGTTCAATCTTGTTTTCTGTTTCTATGATTGATGAGAGCAAAATCGATGTGTCTGGTGCAGATATAGGTGTTGTATGATTTTTTATCAGTGTTGCTTCTGCGATTATGGTTCTCCTCGGATGTAACTTGTTTCTCATTCGGTTGATTCTTTTTTCTATGAATTTTATCGGGTAGGCATTTCTTGTAAGTACTTTTCTGATGTGTAATAATTCAGCTTCCAAATATTTTGGGTGGCAGATTTTAAAAGCTCTGTGAACTAAAGCATCTACGACTGAAATTTTTTGGGAGGTGTGATGAAAAGATTTAAAATTTAGATATCTATCTGTGTGTGTATTCTTTCTGTAGACTTTGGTTTCAATGTTGCCATCTGTATTGCGCATTATAAGAACATCTAAGAAAGGAATCTCGTTATGCTGCTCTTCTTCAATTGTAAATTGGATTTGTGGATGATATGAGTTTAAATAGTTAAGAACTTCATTCTTGTTGGACTTATCAACAATAGCAATTACGTCGTCAACATACCGTTTCCAGAATAAGATTTTGGAGTTATTTACCACGACATCAGTTTCTAGTTTTTGTAAAAATATGTCAGCAATTGTTCCTGAAATAGGTGATCCCATTGGACAGCCATCGTCTTGTGAGTAGATTTCATGGTTATATTGGAAATAAGTATTATTGAGACATATTTTCAAGAGAGATATAATGTCTTCAATTGTAAGTAGCTCAAATTCTTGAATTTTCCAATCCGAAGATGTTTTTAGTCTTTCTTCTACTGCTTGGATACTTTCAGTTAATGGTAAATTTGTATATAAGCTTTTTACATCAAAAGATACGAGAATGGATTCCTGAGGAATTTTTATATCTTTGATCATATCCATTAATTCGAAAGAATTCCTTACCGTTGTTTGTGGATATTGATTCGTTAGAGAAATTAATCTGTTTAATATTCTGGCTAGTTTGTAGTTAACTGATCCTCTATAGTCATTGATTGGTCGGAATGGTGTGTTGTCTTTATGAATTTTTGGAAGACCAAAAAATTTTGAAATCCTGGGTTGATTTGTAATAATGATATTGTAAAGTTCCTTGGTTATTCTTCTGGTATTAAGTAATTCCTTGCATTTTTGTTTCAAAGTATTTAAATTGGTTTCAGTGGGATCATTAGATAATTTGGAATATGGGCCATCTTGAATGAGTTGAATAATTTTTTGGTGGTAATCTAATTTATTCATTATGACAGTGGCATTACCTTTGTCTGCTTTCATTATTAAGATGTTTTCATTTTTCTGTAAATTCTTAAGTATTCTGATGATTTCATTATTAGGTTTAATTAACTGTCCATCTTGTATTATTTTGGTTATATTGCGTCGTATTATTTCTTTTTCAATTTCTGGAATGTTTTCATTTTTAAGATGAGATTCCAATGTGGCTATGAATTTCAATCTTATATTCTTTAAAATGTGCTTGTTAGGGGGGAGCGCATAATTCATTCCTAAAGTAAGAATCTTTATTTCTTCATCTGTTGGTTTGTAATTACTTAGATTGATTACATTCCTTTTGTCTTCCACTATATTTTCCGATAGTTGTTGAATTGTTGAGATTACATTGTTTGATGATTTCAGTAGTAGGTTGTATTTCATTGCTTGCTTTTCCTTAATTTTTTGGAATATTTGTTGAAAATCATTGTCAATAAGTGTGGTAATCCAATCTTGAATTGAAGTTGTATAATATATAATATAATAATATAATATAATAATATAATATAATATATAATATATAAGTTGTATAACACTTGGTTACTGTAATTTAAACTTACCCAAGTAAACAAAAAATGAATGTTAAAAAAGAATAACGATTCATTGTTTTCTTGCATTCGTGCAAAAAATTCTTAATAATAAAAATATTTTTTTTTGCACGAATGAAAGGGGAAAAAATGAACCCGTATGTTTAACATGTCATGTACATAAGTGACCTGTAATCCAAATCAAGGATTCAACTAATATTTAAGGGGTGATCCCTTAAAGATCGCATCACCAAAATTTTACAGTAACATCCTAGTTATAAAAAGCGTCTCACAATAAGTTTTCATGCGTTTCTGATTAGCGGAACACCCTCAAATATTTTCCAATGTTAAATGAACGGTCACCATGCAACTTAAATTCGCCTTTTGCCTCCAATTTTTGTTTATTTTTCCGAACGGCTCTACGACTTCAAGTGTTACAGGAACACAAAAATTCATGGAGATTCACAATGATCTCCCATTGACTTTAAGCTTTTGATATCAGAAATACATCAATCTGTTCAGGAGATATCCAGGAAAGTCACTTTTTGGGGTATGGGTGAAAGCATAGAGGTTGCTTTTTTAAGGATTCTGGACAGACCTGGGCATGCACGCAGGCATGGGCGCGTAACCTTTAAAAGCAACTTCTCAAAAATAGTAATATTTTGTGTTGACTTGAACAGGATTAGGTGGCAGTAACACTCGGTTACTATAACTTTAGCCCGTTAAAGTAAACAAAAAAGAAATGTTGAAAAAGAATAGCGGTTCGTATTTCTTTCATTCGAGCAAAAATAATTAATGTTTTAAAATAAAAACCAAAGCAGAATGAAAAAAAATTAACCGCCATGCTTCAACATGTCACGTACATAAGTGACGACTGCCATCATCATCATCATCATCAAGACGACCTCTTTCAAATTAGTATATAGCAGAGATGCGCAAAGGAGACAGCCTTCCTTCAAGCCTTCGAAGGCGAAAATTCAATCAAAATTTCCCCTTCAACATGTCCTAGAATGAAGCCCTCAAAAAAATCTGCCTTCCTTCACCCTTCCTTCCAAAATACATATGCTCATTTTTGCCTTCAACCTTCTTCTAAAAAATAGCCTTCCTTCAATTTTATACTACAACCCGCTTAAAAACGTTTTGCACCAGCAGGATTCAGTGCAGTGAAGATGGCGGCACACATTGTCAATTCACGAATTGGCTGCATTGTTGCGCTAGCAGCAAAACGTCGTTGTATATGCTATGCTTTCACGTTGTAGATATTTTGTGTACCTGAAAGCCTTCACGGTCTTGGAGGGCTAATATTTAGAAAGCCTTCCTTCACAATCCTTCACTGCTAGTTTTTGTGAAGGCTTCCTTCAGCCTTCAGAAAAAAGTATCTACATCCTTCATTCCTTCTGCAACGTTAAGAAAGTTACCTTTCCGCCTTCAAGGAAGCCTTCTTGGAAGGCTAGCCTTCGAAGGCTGCGCATCTCTGGTATATAGGATATCCTACAAGATATAAAATTCCAAGAATTACTTTCTGCAAAATCTCTCCAATAATTTCAAGTAATACGCAAACTACTCAAAAATATCCATTACCTGTAACGGTTCAGAAAGTGCATTCCTTCCCGTATGCTTGAACATACTTTCCGCCGCTAAAGCGATACCGAAGTGATGCTGTGTTGCTTCAGTGCTATGAAGATTTACGGTGGTATTCAAGTTACATTTAAATACTCACACTAACACTAGAAATAGCTTGAGTGTGAGTCACACAATGAGTGTGAGTACTAGTGGCAATGGAATACAAGTTTCCACCACTCAAAAATAAAACCAGCACTCACATGAGTGACCCCTTACAGTTGGGAAACATACGAAGTAATTGTGTGTAAATAGTTACAGGGATTAATGACCAATTCATTTAAATAAACGAATTTCATTCTAAGAACAGTTTATTATTTTAATTTTCACACACAAATGACACAAATTACCTACAATAATTCTCCCCAAAAACTTCAAATTCTGGACAAGCTAGTTTCCTCCTTTAGGTAAATCCGAACGAGGATTTTTATTTTCCTTTGTGAAATCCCATGAAAATGTTATTGAAAAAAAACCAATAGTTTTCAACGATGCCAAAGAAAAGGTATGGAAAAAATTGCCAATAGAAGTCAACTCCAGCCTCCAACCCTTCAACCCACATTTGTAAATACCGTTTTACTCAACGGGCTCGTTCAAACGTACTGCAAGTTATTTCAAGAAAAAAACCGTAGGAGCACAAAACATAATTTTAAACATTATAACCTCGTCTAGGTGTAATTCATGGGATTCTATTACTAGGCTTTTTGAGTCAATGTGCATGTCAAATTTGTTATATGCTGCAGCTGTGTGGGGCCTTGGTCAAGAGACTCTAGTCGAAACAGCTCAAAACACCTTTTTTAGGAAGGTACTTAAATCCAGTCCAAAGACCTCAAACCATTCATTGAGATTAGAAACAAGCAGGTGCCAAATCTCGTGTACTATTATTAAAATAGCTTTGATGTACTTACACAGGATACTAAAAATGGAACCAGAAAGATACCCTTACATAACGCTTCAGAAGCAAATAGCTATAGATAAAGATACGCAATTTCCCCCTGTATGGAACTGGGTTACAAACATTAAGGAATCCCTCGTAAAATTAGGTTTCCCTATTAAAATGGACAGTATCTCGGCCGACTGGATTGAACAAAACTTCGATAACATTATGGAAGCGGCGGCAACACAATCCTTTATGGCAGACATAGATAAAGTTATGATCTCTGCGAGTAATCCAGCGTATAAAAGCCTACTACAAGGAACTGTTCTGCCAGGCTATCTTAACTCAAAATTACCCATATATAAAATTAGGCACATAGCAAAACTCCGATTGTCAAACCCGATTGATTGCAAAATATACTTTAAGGACAAAGTAGTAGAAATAACACCAGGTAAGGCATGCATATTGTGTAACTCCAATCAAATGACATGGCAACACTTAATAATCGAATGTGATAGACTAAACCCTATGAGAGATACTTTTAATTTAAATTGTGATAATGAAAATGTAACCCAATCATATATAAACATACTAAATTCACCTTGCCCGCAATTGTTAACAAATCTATATAATTTCTGCTGTAAAATTTGCGAGATCTGTGGATGAAAAGGCAAAAAGGGAAAATCTTTAATACTGAGAAAAGGAATTGTAAGTGTGAATCGTTGGTACGTACAACTATAATTTAGCTTTTAAATTATGTAAATCATATTATCTTATGCTTTTGTGTATGAGCACTCTCGTGAGCACAATAAACATACATACATACATACACATTTGTAAATATTTCGAATATGATTCGGGGAACGGATGGTTGAGAAATGAAAACTGTGTCCGCAATTACTGATTGGAATGACCCAGTGGCCAACAATCTTAATGCAAAATATCTGAAAAATAATTGGAACATGCCCACCTTTAGATGATAGTAACTGAGTTGTGACAATCGGTAACAGGAACGCGTATTCTTAAATCGAAATCTCTCCCGAAATGAATTGTTACTGAAAAGTTCGAAAGGATTCGATAAATCTTTTAAATGCATGCGGTTCAGTTTAAGATTTTTGAACTTTTGGGAGAGTTCAAACCGCTTATTGGTTATAATCCGTTTCTTTTATTTTAAATCAGTCTAAATTGAAGCACATATGTAAGTACATGCGAGTGGAGAATCCAGGGACCAAATTGGTTACTTAACGCGTCACTCACTAACGCGAGTGTACTCGCTGAGTGGAGGTTAAGAAAACTGAACCTGAATACCAAAACGCCACTCGCACTCAAATATTTGTGAGTTGAGTGTGGGTTTGAGTGTGAGTGTAGTAACCTGAATACCACCCTTAAATACTCTTGCAAGTGAGACCTCGTTGCTTCAGGGGCCCATGTGATGTCACTAATAACTGCATCAACTAATGTATTTCATATGTAATATCTCATTTAATTTCAAATTAAATATGAAATTAGCACAGTGGAACGGGATAAAAAAGACACAATACACTACATAAGCACGGCTTTGTTGAAATACGTAGGTATTACAAGTTTTCCAATAAACACCACCCTTAATTCATATAACAAATTATACATAACACCAACCACAGAGATCAAGCGTCAAAATATTAATTTAAAGAGAATAAGAATAAATGATCTATCATTACAAATATTGTAATAGCTCTGCTTGTTGCAATATCCCAAAGGAGGTTTTCCAGCCCGTCTCACTGTACATTATTATATATGAAATACAAACCACACTCACTCGGCCGCCATATTGCAACTTGGGCGGTGGTAAGACTAATTTGCATCATGGAATTACTAATAGTTAACCCAAACTCCTGAACATACGGATCATTGTTAAAGTCAGCTTTGTGAACTAAATTATTGATTTCACGCTCTCGATCAGGAGCAGAGCGCGTTGTTGCTTTGATCATCGTGAAAGTTTGCATGTCCGTCAATTTCTTGATGCATCGCTGACCTACCACGATATTGCATACCTATATATCACATCTTGTACTTGTCCAGAAAGTACTTGGTAACAGTACATTCCACTGTCTGACCGGTCTCCAACTACAATGGGAAACTCTGCATTTGGGCCGGACGACGAGTGACGTTACAAACTCGATATTTTCTCTTGTTTCCACAGTGCTTAATCCCTATGACACGCCCATACTGATCCTTCGCCTTAACTGCTTTCTTAATTTTCTCTCTAATCTTCTCTCTACACAGAAAAACCATTCATCCACCGATTCCCCACACTTGTATTATGAACACCCACAATTTAATTGCATGTTGTCATTTATTAACTAACGCTTTTGCATTGACCGGCTGTAGATTTGTAGTCCTTTTCAAAGACCGGAAGACCAACGTATGTACACAGTGCTTCTGAACGCTTTGCTCCTAGACAATTACAATTATTACCCAAATTACTTTTTATGTTAACAAGCAGAGCCCCACTTCAAGTTATTCATTAATGACAATTGACAAAGTAAAGGTACAATGTACAATGGCCCAACGATTCACAGCTATCCTTAGTTCATCACTCATTCCTTCAGAACAATTCCTCAAAACAAAACTGCCACCACAATTATTTCCTAGTAAAAAAACCAGGGACGGGATATCGGAAAAATACGGATTTAAATGTGGATTCGAATACTTTCTAATTTCGATTTCAATTTCAATTATTCTTTTAAATACTTAGAAATTTGAATTCCGATACGGATTCCAATATATTTGAATACTTCCTGAATTTGGATTCCGATTAAAATACTTTTAGGATATTCTTACAAAAAATGGGAATTTATTCAAAAGAATAATTTATTCGCAAAAATATAAGCGATACATAACACATTAAGTTTTTTCAAGGCAAAATAACCACGCAAATCATTTATTATAAACTTGAGCACAGAAAACACACGCTCAGCTGAAATTTGAGTAACTGGAAAAGCAAGGAGTGATCCATAACATTTCTAAAAAATCGGAGTAATTTGTTAACCTGTTTAGCTACTTTTCCGATAAAATCCTTCTAACAGTATTTGTAAATCGATTTGTTTGATAACACATCGTAACTAGAATGTACTTGAGATTTAAGAAGTGAGAAACTTGATTAACTTATTGTTAATAGTGGTTAACAGTCCTGTAAGACAGACTATGCAGCTATCTCATCCTGTTTGCAGGAATTTTTACAAAAACATGGGGTTTTAAAAAAACCAAAACGAAGATGCTTTCACGGCTCTAAAATGTGAAAAACTAGCATTTGATATGAGAAAAATTAGAGCAATATTGAACGAAACAAAGCATCTCGGGTGCTACCGAGTAATATATTATGTTTATGTATGTGTTAGTACCTTAGCACCCGAGATGCTTTGTTTTCCAATTTACGTCTAGAATATTGAAGGTTATGATTATGACAACCGTAATTCGTATTTTTAAACGATTAATTTTTAAGGGCCCAAGCCCTTGGTCGCACATCATAAGATTTTGCGCGATAACTTGCAATAATTAGGCAGACATATGTGCAAATTCTTATCAAAGTTGTTGTGGGGGAAGGCCTTTAAAAAAACTGCAATGTATTAGAATAGGCAATTCCGTAGACTCAAGGAAAAACTTAGTTATAAACAGCTTCAGATCTCGTTAACTATACACGCTGAAGATGTACGTTAAGCATTGGACGTTGTACAAATTCTGTCATTGACTTTAAGCCCTTAATATTCCGATTTGGTCAAAGGGTGTAGAAGTTATCCTCAAATCTTTTTTTTTCAAGGGGGGTAAGTGCATATCTACGCTTTGCGTTTTTTACGAAAACGAATTTTTTCAAAAGTTGAAAATTAATTTTTGCGAATCAGTAAAAAGCATCTTCGTAAAAACGGGCTTCAACTCACTGTCCATTAACAAGCATACACTTTTCGTTTACCAACCGTTCGGAACTTCGCCTTTCAAAAATTGCTTCCTATGAACATTTTCTCGCACGTGGCAATATAAAACCCAATGAAATCGATACTTTATTGGAATCGGAATTCATAAAAAATATTCGAATAACGATTCGAATACCCTTGCTTTTATTCAAATCCGATTTTGAATACAAATACCTTAGTGAATATTTTTCCGATTCCAATATCGATTCGGATACCCGAACTTATCCTCTCTACTAATTTGAGAGAGTTGATAGTGAAAGTGATGGTAAGAATCAAATATTCGCGCGCGAGCTCTGCGGAAATATTTCCAACAAACAAAATATACACATACACTATGACAACCACACTATGGACGCTATGTACGTACATACGTAGCCGACGCCGTCGCACGTTTGCCACGCAATTTCACCACTCACACACAACACACCACTCACTCACAGTACTCACACCTCACACTCAACATGCAACGTACTTTATAGACGCTATATACGTACATACGTATAGCGTCTATAACTGGACTGAGCACGACGACGCCGTCGCATGTTCGCCATGCCGTTTCACCACGCACACCACTCACACCACTCACTCTCACTTATTGTTAGTTCTGCATTTCTTCGTCCGCGTTACACAAGGTAGGAGCTGCTCTCTCCGTTTTCCACAGCATTGCTTTCTGAACTGTCTTTTTAAAGACAAAATTAACCTGTCTTTTTAAAGACAAATTAACCTGTCTTTTTAAAGACAAATTAACCTGTCTTTTTAAAGACAAAATTAACCTGTCTTTTAAAGACAAATTAACCTGTCTTTTTAAAGACAAATTAACCTGTCTTTTTAAATACAAAATTAACCTGTCTTTTATAGACAAATTAACCTGTCTTTTAAAGACAAATTAACCTGTCTTTTTAAAGACAAATTAACCTGTCAATTTGAAGACAAATTTGTCAGTCTTTTGAAGACAAAACAAGTCATTTCAAGACAAAATCAGTCTCTCATAGACCAACCAGTCTTTTCAAGACAAAATCAGTCTCTTATAGACCAAACCAGTCTTTTCAAGACAAATTAGTCTTTCATAGACAAGACCAGTCTTTTCAAGACAAATTAGTCTTTCATAGACAAGACCAGTCTTTTAAAGACAAATTCGATCTTTCATAGACAGCCAGTCAATTAAGACAAGCCAGTCCTTTAAAGACATTTTTTTGTTGTAAAGAATTCAAACCTCTTCTTTTAAAGGAACAAAATGAATCCTGCTAACAAAAGAAGTCGAAAGCAGAACATGCACTCTAATGAACGTCATAATCTTAATGACCAAGTTTCGTTCGAAAACGATGCTGCAGATATTGCCCAGCCAGATCATGCTACATCAGGCAACCATGAAACTCGAAGAGCAAATTATGCAAACAACCGGGAAGTTTTCATTGCTTCACAGCGACAATACCGTGCTGAGAATAACTCACGTATTAATGAAACTCGGAGAGCAAATTATGCTGATAATCGAGAAACCTTGAGTGCTAACTTGCGAAATTATCGTACTGAGAATCACTCAAGTATTAATGAAACTCGGAGAGCAAATTATGCTGATAATCGAGAGGTTTTGAATACGAATCTACAAAACTATCGTGCTCCCATTCGGGAATGTATAAACGAGGCCCAACGAGTTCGTCGGCTAACAGCAAATAGGAGCACATTTGAACAAACCGAATACTATGGTCTGACTGTTAATGTTGATGAAAGCGATGTGATCGAATATAACATCGGAAACATGGACTAAGAATGTCAAAACTGTCATGCATTACATTTTGCAGAAGAGGGTCGATCTAAAGGATCCGTTGAAACTAAATATTTGAGTTTCTTGACATGCTGCCACCATGGAAAAATTGATACATTAAAACCAATGAACCCTCCACACGAAACTGTGGCAGCACTTTTTAGGGAAAAGCATTTCATGGATAACATTCGTTCATATAACTCTGCTATTGCAATGGCATCTTGCGGTGGAAACGTGCAACCTATGTTAGGTGGTCCATACGTTTTCCGCCTTCATGGGCAGCTGTATCATTGCAGTGGACCATTGTACCTTAAACCGGGTGACAGGCCGCAGTTTGCCCAATTGTATGTGTATGATAGTGAGATAGCATCGTCATACAGAATGGAAAACCCAGTTATTATGGCTGTAAAGATACAGTACTACAAATTTTGCACGAATTCATGGAAGTAAATAATAAATTAGTTGACTGCTACAGAATCCTCAAAGAAGTAGAGGCTGAAATGAAATCATCCGGAAAAGATACAAAAAATCTCAATGAAAATTTCGACAAATAATAATTATGACGCCAGAAGGTACAACGTTGCCAAAGCTAATGAAATTGCTATGGTATTTACAAATGATGAGGGTGAAACTCCTTTTGAACGGGATATCCGGGTATATTTGAGAGCGGAAGAAAGGATGAAAAATATTAATATCCTCAATGAATTCTTGGATGGACTTACTTATCCATTATTTTTCCCAACAGGGGAGACAGGTTGGAATTGTGGTTTAAAAACCAGTGACGGAAGAACCAAAATTACCGAAATGATGTATTTCAGCTTTCACCTGCAAATACGAAAAGACTCGACAAACCATTTGCTATCTGGTGGAAAACTAACACACCAATTGATGGTGGATTGGTACTGCAGGATGGAAGCAAATAGGCTAAATTTTTTGCGATATAATCAAAAAAAATTAAAAGCTGATACGTATTCTTCTGTTCAAGAATATGTGACAAACAGAGCCGCAGAAACTGGAAAAGGGGTTGGTCGTACGGTCATATTTCCATCGAGTTATATTGGCAGTCCCAGAAATATGCAACAAAGATATCAGGACGCAATGGCGATTGTTAGAAAATTCGACAAACCTGATTTATTTATTACTATGACTTGCAATCCGAAATGGAAAGAAATAATTTCCCATTTGTTGCCAGGTCAACATCCATCAGATCGTCCAGATATCGTTGCACGTGTTTTTAATTTAAAATTAAAGGCGTTAATTGAAGATATTACCAAACGTGGAGTTTTTGGAAAATGCAGAGGATATGTGTACGTAATTGAGTTTCAAAAACGCGGTTTACCTCACGCCCATATTCTATGGATCGGTGGCGATTTAGATCTTAAAGATCCTAATTGTTTGGACAAAATTGTCTCAGCCGAAATTCCATGTAAACAAACGCAACCTAAGCTTTATGAGGCAGTGACAACGCAAATGCTGCACGGGCCATGTTCCATGAAATGCATGCGTAATGGTGTTTGCACGAAACGATTTCCTAAAGAGTTTTGTGATGTAACTGACACCGGTGTCGATGGGTTCCCGTTGTACAAACGCAGAAATAATGGAATTAAGTTTCTTAAGGGAACAAGTGAATTTTCAAACCAGCATGTGGTACCGTATAATCCATACTTATTACTTAAATATAATTGTCATATTAATGTGGAAGTTTGTTCCTCAGTTAAAGTAGTTTATAAGGGTCATGATTGTGCTGATTTACTTTTAAATAAAACTGAAACTACAGTCAATGTGGATGAAATTAGTCAACATATCAATGCTCGATACGTCAGCGCTCCAGAAGCTATGTGGAGAATTTTTGGATTCTGGATGCAGGACAAATCTCACACAATTTATCGCTTACATGTTCATGAACCTAATGAGCAAACATTGTACTATCGCGATGGTGATGAAGTACAGGCGTTAGAAAATTTGAAAGATTCTAATCTTTCTGCTTATTTTAAGTTGAACGCACAAGATGTGAATGCAAGGCAATATCTTTATGCAGATATACCTAATCACTACTGTTTTACTGAGGGAACCGATCCAGTAACATTGAAGAAGTGCAAAGTTTGGAAAAAGCGTTGTCACAGATACTATCCACATGTTATTGGCCGCATGTTTAATGTGAGCCCTGCAAATATACAAAAATATGCTATTAAATTACTCCTACTCCACAAAAAGGGAGCTACATCATTTGATGATTTAAGAACGGTAGATGGATGTGTATGTGATTCATTTCAAGATGCGTGTTCGAAATTGAACTTGGTTGAAAATGACGATCAATGGTATCATGCTATGAATAAAGCAATAATATATCAAATGCCTAAAGCAGTTGCGGCAACTGTTTGCAATTATTTGTGTTTTCGGCTCTCCTTCAAGTGCTATAGATATTTTTAATCACTATAAAGATCATCTCATTGAAGACTTTCGTCTTGATCACCCTGAAAATGTTGCCGAGCAACTATGCTTGCATGAAATTGAAAGCATTTTTAAAATGCACAAAAAATCAGGTGAAAACGATTTTGGAATGCCAAAACTCCAAGGCTACATGATATCAACAATGTATGAGTCTTATGACATTGATGAAGAAAGAATATCATTTTCCACCAATTATGATAAGCTGAACGAGCAGCAGAAACACGTGGTGAATTTTGCAATAAAGGCAATAGAATCAAATAACTATACAAATAATTGCATTCATCTAAATGGCCCTGGTGGCAGCGGAAAAACCTTTGTGTATGAAACATTAATGAGTTACGTCCGAGGACATCTGTTTAGCGGGTTGCAAGGAATAGCAATTGCAGTTGCTTCAACGGGAATTGCCGCTACACTTTTAAAAGGCGGTAGGACTTACCACTCTCAATTTTGCATACCTCCGAATACAAACAAGGACACCACGTCCTCAATGCGAGTTAACTCTGTAGAGGCGGATAGAATTCGCAGATCTCAGCTAATAATTTGGGATGAATGCACAATGGCAAGCAAGTACAGTTTGGATGTAGTTAATAGGCTTCTACAGGAAATTATGGACAATAATAGACCATTTGGTGGAAAATTAATAATTCTTGGAGGGGACTTTCGACAAATTTTAAACGTTGTCAAACGTGGGAATCGAATTTCAATAATTGAATCGAATATCAAAAGCAGTGTTAACTGGAAATGTTTCACAACTTTTAAATTAAATGCAAATATGCGAGCACGATTTGACATGGATTTTTCTGAATGGATTCTAAAAGTTGGAGATGGTAAGCTGAACAAGAGAATTAAAGATAAAGATGATATTGTGGAAATTCCTCAAAACCTTATTACAAATAGTAATTTAATTGTCGAGATTTTTGACGGCATAACTCCTACTAACATTGAAGATTATGCCAATAGGGCAATATTGTGCCCTCTTAATGTCGATTCTTCGAAAATCAATGATAAAGTCCTGGACTTATTGTCAGGTGTAGAAAAATGTTACTGCAGTGCAGATACAGTTGATAGTACAAACGAAAGCGACGTACAAAATTATCCTGTGGAGTATTTAAACTCAATTAATCCGAATGGAATGCCTGCTCATTTTCTAAAACTTAAAATTGGAGCTATTATTATGTTGCTCCGGAATTTAAACACTAAAAGAGGTCTTTGCAATGGTACACGTTTGATTGTTACAGAACTCAAGGAAAATCTTATATTCGCTAAGGTTTTAACAGGAAGGGCGAAAGGGGAAACGATGTTTCTTCCCCGAATTACACTAACGTCAAATGAGGGTGAATACCCGTTTGTTTTAAGAAGGAGACAATTTCCTGTCAAGCTAAGCTTTTCCATGACCATAAACAAGTCCCAGGGCCAAAGTTCCACTTCTCAGGACAATGTTAAAGTATTTGTGGACAAAACTGAGGATCAGGGCGAACTACAGGGTGAAGGGAATGGTACTTATACAGTTAATAGTGTGTACCCCGAAATATTATAATTTATGCTAAAAGCTACAATTGAACCTTTTAATGGACGTTAAGCATATACTAGCACTGCACAGCCAGCTATTGCGTACAAACATTTACTGCCTGCGGTACTTACATTTGCCTTTCGGAGCCAGCAATAGCTGGCTGTGCAGTGCTAGTTGAATATAATTCCGATTCGAATTCGAATTCCCGTCCCTGAAAAAAACACGTCCATTTACCTTGTCTTTGGAGTCTGTCGAAAACAAAACTACCACCACAATTATTTCCCAGTAAAAAACACGTCCATTTACCTTGTCTTTGGAGCCTGTTGATGAATAGTGTCAGTGGCCATGTCCATGCGGTGTTTCCGGAGTATCTTCTGTTATTCTGTTTGCTGTTTCCTGTTTATTTACTTCCTACAGCCTACAGCCTACACAATACACATTACAACAAAGATTTAAAGTTGGCGCACTGTGATTGTATATACAACTATATTTCACTGTAAGCAGATCTCCTTTTTGTGAAAAGTCATATGGTTGCTATGAGAAACTCCTTGATAATAATACTGTCCAACATAGGTCGGCATTATTTGGGCACTCAAACTCGGAACTCATGAGTTCTATGAAATTTTTCATACCCTCGAACTCACAGCAATCATTTTATAAGCTCTAATCCTTGCACTCGAACTCAGCCTCGGAGTTCGAATTATATAATTTTTGGAACTCGCACTCATGGAACTCAGGGACTCAAACAGACGCTAGAACCCTTAATCACAATAAGATCTACAATAATTGTACTCAAACTCAACCCCAAACTTTCAATTTAGTGAATAGAACTCGCAATAAAGTTAGTTTTCAATGTAGTGTGGTTGATTGGAAGTCTGGCAGATGGGATTTTGGGGAGCGTTGAGGAAATACTTTATATTGTAATGTACAGTTGCATTCGGAAAAGTGTAGATTATCAACTGATTTTAGAGTTTTATAAATTTGTATGTTCTGGGCAAACTGGGTGCTGTGATTAAGAACCTGAAAGAATTTCGCCCGATAGCTGGTAATCTATATAGACCTTGACTTTTACTCTAAGTTGTACATTGACTGATGTTAAATGAAAACAATTCTAAGAGTCGCTTTTTAATGGGGTTGCTAATGTCAGTATGAATTATTATAAGCACTCACTTTTGAATTTAGATTGAAAACCTTTTATTTGCCGTATTGTAAATTGTGAAATTATGATTTTGTTTCTCTTAATCATTTTGGAATCATTTCAAAATATTATGTTTAGAAGTTTTTAGACAAATTCAAATATTGCAGCACTCATTTTTTTCTTTATGTATCGAGGTTTTACCGTGGTTGTTGTATTCGAGGGTTGGAACATCGCTCGAAATTTGATACAGACCGGTCTGACTACCTGTAGCTGTGACCTTGGAGTTTAGACCAACCTTTCTTTTGCACTTTCCTGGAAGGGACAATTAACCTGACCTGCAGCGCCTGTTTTCGACTTATTTTCATTGTTGCTTCTAGGTTTTGGAAATTATGCTACAGTGTTGTGGTTTTTGATAACCTCAACATTCTAGAAATATTACCGTCACTATGTCAGAATCACTTACTCTTATGTCAACAAAGACTTATGTATGTGCCATAAAGTTTATGTGACACGTACATATCGTCGCTGAAGAGGCAAAATGGTCTGAGTGCTGTACAAAAGCATGCGCACATATTCCATTTTACCTCTTCAGCAACGATATAATAACGCATGGCAACCAGCCATGCATGCCGCGTCTACCCATTGTTATATGATGAGATTATGTTGAGTCCTTGATGAACTATAATGGTCTTTGTTAAGTCAAATAAAAGCACGTGGAAGAATAAGAATCCTGAAATAGCGGCATGAGCATAAAATTTCAATTGTGGATTGAGTACTTGAGTTCGAGTTAAAGAACTCGGCCTCACATACATGAGTGCACCTGCGATTACTGTGACCTCGAACTCAAAAATTGAGTGCACTCCTGGCTTTGGCGGAACTCGAATTTCGCACTCGCACTCATGCAGCTGAGTTCGAGGTGAGTTCGAGTGCTGCACTCAAAACTCATGAGCTCGCCGACCTATGCTGTCCAACATATTCCCTCATACCATAAACTTTATATTTCCCTCCGCCCGCGTCACAAGACTTACTCAAGTCAACAGTCATATAGCAAGCTATATGTAATGCAATGGGAGAGCGCGCTACAGCTAATGAGCTGGCGGCTGACGCGCCACGTCTTTTCCCATACATGCGTTGTAATACTATATGTATGGCAATGGGAGTGCAGCATGCTATATTTGTGCGCATCCAGGGCGCTTCAGCTACAGCTGATGAGCTGTCACACCGCATCTTCTCCCATACACACGTTGTATATACAGCATGATATTAATACATGTCGGCGCAAGTGTAATGCTATTACGAAACCTTAATACAAAGCGGGGTAGCGGTCTAATAGCCCGTGTAATTATTACACAAGAAACTTTAATATTCGTGATTTTTCTGACAGGCAGAGCTGCTAGAGAAGCATTATTTATTCCCCGGATTAACTCAAATGATGGGGACTACCAATTTGTAATGTTTGTATTAAAGCGAAGGCAGTTTTATATTGGAGTATGTTTATTAAAAAAATCTCAAGGACAAAGTTTTAATAAAGTTGGTGTTTATTTACCAAAACCCGGTTTTTCGCATGGTCAACTGTATGTTGATTTTTCCAGAGGTAAGGCAAAAGAAAATATAAAGGTAGTTCTAATGGACACGGCAGAACCAGGCGAAATGATGGGCAAAGTTGAATCAACGTACACAAGCAATTGTGTACTTAAGGAAGTTTTGTAACGTTACATTTTTATTAAAAATGTAATTATTCAAAATCACGAGGAATATGTAATGAGGGTTCAATTTTAATTTGAAAAACTTTCCAAGCAAGAATTCTATTATTACTAGCGATAAAGCCACCAGCCTGCGTCGTGCCCTTTTAAGAGAAACCCTGCAAACCACCGACGCAGGCGGTGGCTATACCGCTAGTTGGTCTTAAATGGGCTAGACGGCTAGAGTGGGACCAAAATTGTTAATCTTGGCCAGTGATGCGTGCTAAACATTTATCAGAATAACTATAACGCTTAAGCGTGTGTAAACAGAAAACGATATTGTAACGTAACGTAACACTATCAAATAATTATTTGCATGTACATTATTATATACTATAATATTATTATATATATATTATTGGCTTTGCTTGGAGTAACTGTGCGTGCAAATGAACGGGGGAAATATTAACAACTTGAGTTGGTTGTGGATACCCTGATCGCTGAGCATCATTTATGTATACGTTACTGAAAACATGGCAACTTTCAATAGGAAGTTTTTGACCCTTTATTTTGCTCAATCCACACGCTTTTGCTCACAAAAAAACGATGTGTGATCGGCTTACGAATTCAGTTTTGGTTCTAACGAAGTTTTTAGTAGATAAGAACTAACCATGGAGAATACTGCTGCTAGTAAAAGGAGAAAAATGAATTTGAAAAAAGGACAAATGTTGAGATTACCACACCGGGTAGTCGGGATGCGGATCACATTGCAGGTGAATCACGAACTACACAGAAACTGTAAATTGCCTTTTGATACATTTTCCATGCCAGGTACGTCTGGCAACACTAGTTGTTTGACATTTTAGTTTATAACGAGCGGACAACAGTAGTAACGATAACGAAAAGTAGCGGCTATTTTATATTTTTTAATGGTAACGAAAATTAACGCTGGAGTATTACCGTTGTCTTGTAGTAACGGAACGGTAACGCTGAATTTTTCATACGATATTTAGTAATGTAATGATAATTAACGACAATTTTAAAACCTATCATAATAGTGTAACGTAACGTAACGAAACTGTGGATGCGCATCTATGATCTTGGCGCCTATATGCTGAACACTAGCATATGAAGTGCTATTGTATCATCTCACACTACCCTATGTACTCTAAAATCAAAAAAAAATTGGTGACAGCTTGTTAGTGATTGATTGATTACCCACGGCTCCTCCCGTAAAAAATTGACCCATCCATACGCGCGAAAATCGTATCGCAATGTTTTTCCATTGCGAGAGCAAAGGATTTCTAGATCAATAGATTTCTATCGCAATGGAAAAACATTGCGAGCCTCTGCACTCTATGCAGAACCTGAGGAATGTAAAGAACAAAATTCAAAACCAGAGTCCGTTTTATAGAGGTTTTGTTTAACTGACGTTGTTAGTTGTTGCAGTAACCTCTCCATGAAATGAAAGAATTATCTTGATAATTCGTATTATTACTTAGAATTATTAGTTTCAACTTAGGTAAATAATTTTCAATATAAAATGAGCTTGAATTGCCCATACAAAAATAACTTAATAAACAAGTAAATACTAGTTTACTTTATTAAATATTAAGTTAAGAATACTGGGAATGCTCAAATAGGTATATGTATACATACATATATGATCATTAAATAAAACTTGACACCATATAATACTCGTCAGATATACAGTGAAGGTCGGCTTATAAGAGATCAGCTTATAAGGAATGTATCGATATGCGGGATGAATTTGTATGACCTCAACTTTCATTTACACAGTTAGACGTTTCTTGTAAGGGAAATTCTTTTACAAATTTTACTATCCTTTATGCCTAACTTTTACTGTATTCAGTATACGCTAAAGGATGCCCTCGAATGGTTTGAAATAAAAAATAGTATTAAAACTGTTTTCTGAATGCGTTTTGGTTTTCAGTCCGACGGAAATAATTTGCAGTTGTATGCTAAAAAAAATGGTGGACATATTTTATTTCTTGTGATGCTTAACTTGAATTATCAAGTTCAAGTCACGTTCAAGTCATGGTCAAGTCAACTTCAAGTCAAGTTTGGAACTTTAACTACTTGATCAAGTTCGGGTCTTAGAAAATTTACTTGATTACTTGAACTTGACAAGTCAAGTAATTACAGGAACGCGAGTTATCAAGTTCAGGTTGTGTCTTGAAAATTACTTGAAGTTTCATGGTCAAGTCAAGTTCATGGTCAAGTTTTTAAATTACTTGACCCGATCGCAGCACTGCTCTTGACAGTCCTGTAGCAACCTCTACCCTAACAACGGCTATTAAATCTCTTGCCAAACACTGCCAATTGTGAGGTTAGATTAGGTTTTTTTACATGCCGGAATAAAACTTGCAATGAACATGTGGGAGCCCAGCTTGGCAGGATCTGGCAGCTTTGTTATGACCCATGTATACCTTCCCGAGTAGAAATTTTGGTCAGTACACGGTTATTAGTGCGTTAAAAATTAACGTCAATTGGTCAGAACAAAGTCCAGTTGTGGCGTCCAGCTGAATACAATATGTCCGCTTTGACAACGACAGCTGAACGTCACCACCTTGCGAAAAGATAACTATAGAAATAACGTCTGGTTTACGCCAAATACTATCGTTAATGCAACGCAATTTAACCTCCCTGTTCACGTGGGTTGAAATATAATTTACTGATTAAATTCCATCCCAAAAAAATAATTAAATAGTTAAAAAGTCATCATTCAAAGTTGTCCGCAGCATTCTTCTGTCCTTATTCCTGATTCCAAATCTCAATTTTTGCCCACCGATCGTCAAAATGAAACCTGAAAATAAGAAATATTTCGCTTTTAGATTTAGTTGCAACTTTAAGAAAGGTACAACAATTAATTATATGTATCTTTTAAAAACTTACAACTAATTATAATATTTGAGGACATTATTTGCTTTGAATTCACAATTAAATTATGTATTGTTTATTCGTCCTTCTGCATTAGAAACTATTTGCTGGAAAGAATATATATGATAGGGATATACTTGATAGTGTTGGCGACACACTATCAGATATTAAAAATGTTGAAAATTGTCACAAATTGAAACCCTATAATTATTCCAAATAAATATTAGGGTTTCCTACCTTTCAACATTAATAATAGCTAACATTAAGCGTTGCCTTACAAGTACATACTTCCTTAACCATAATCATTTAAAAATTACTTACCTTTGATAAACAGAACATATTTAGTATTTACATTCTAATAATAACTGTTATCATAAAACTCGTTGCTTCAAACAATACACACGACTTACACTTTGATATAAAATAATAATTTGTTTTGCTTACCTGAAATAATTGACGAAAAGAAGTAATCTTTGGCTGTTAGAAGTTACAGGAAAGTAACAGATCAGAGCCAAATCATTTAAAGTTCGGACTATACAGCGCTCTCGGCCAGTTTGTAAATACGCATGTGCCGAGTTTACTATGTTTGACCAAAATTTGACGTTGCATTAACAACCGGGCTTGACGTATGTATGTAATGGTTCTATAGAAGGAAATTGCTAGGAGGCACTATTATTTACGTCAAGTTTACGTAAATATAACCATTGGTATACATGCTGTCGTTATTTGGCCGGGATTTGGCGATAAATACACGTCGTGAATGTTCTACTGATTAACGTTAGGTCCTGATGTTAAAAGAACGTTGTATTTTTGTTCAGAATTGCGATAATATTTGTGATAGTCTCATTGACGTTCATGGGACATCGCATCTGTGACCAAAAATTTGAGCTTAGTCAGTTTAACGTCAACTAACGACAATTCCCATTTTCAGACGTAAATCTGACCAGTCATTTCTACTCGGGTTATTTCCCAACTAAATTTAATTTAAGGGAAATGGAAACGATAGGATTGTACATAGGACTTAATACACTATGTAATAGTAATACTGAGTCAATGTTTGGCTACCTCTGTTGAGGAGTACTGACAATGAAGTCTTTACACACATATGGTAGACACTAGGGTGAAGATTGTAGATGTCGGGTGGTAGGTGTTTGAGGAATAGACAATGGTAGATACGGGGTTTGATTCTTGTGGGAAGACGGGAAGATCCTTTCCACGGAAAAACAATTCTGTTAGGAAAAAGCACAAAGGGAGATTCTTTTTTGTGAACAGGGATTTTCAAATTCATTAGCCTTTTTTTCTGATTCTGAAAACTATTGTCGTGTTCCAGGATTTTTAAATGAAAACAGGGGTTTTTAGTTTGGTTGACCTTATTGGAATTCAGGAATGTTTTCAGAAGTAGATTCAAGTCAAGTACTTTGAAATGTTTTTGAAGCTTAAGCTTACTCACTAGTTTTATCTGAAGACCCCTTCTCCTCCGCACATTCCTCAATTTTCCTCCAGCAACGTTTCTCTAACTTTGCCACCAACACCCAAATCCTTCAAGTAGTGACCGGTTGGATGTCGCGTTGGAAAAAAGTCCTACCTGAAATTGTTAGTATGTAAAGAATTACGGATGTTATGAGCGCAGCCCGAAAAGAATCCTGAATAAATAATAGATATAATAAATATGTATATAAGAATTGCTGATTTTCAAGCTTCTAAGAAATGCCGATTTCTACATTTCATTTTTTGCCCCATGTGGAATAGTGGAGTAATAGTGACATAACATTTGCGGGAAGAGAGAGAATGGTCCAAACGATTTCTTAATTGATATTATCATTTAATTAAGTGCTCACTCATGCTACATGTAGATCATTTTGATTTTACTGAACCGTGTAAAAATAATTTTGACTTGAAACAGCATAATAATTTTGATTTTTATAATAGATAGGTCGGTATCATTTTGCTTTCAATTTGTTTTTTCAAATGATATTAACTTCCTTTTGCGCACAATAATAATTAATATTACATTAATTTTTAAATTAGAAATAAAAGCCCTGTAGTTGAATATGGAATTCACAAAAATATTTGGCCAACTTTCTAATGTGTGGGTTTTACTGTGCCTGGGGTGAAAACCGATATTTACAATGACTCCTGTGACACGAATAAAGCTGAATGATAATAATTATTTTTTAAAAAATGTAGGAAAGAAGTATATATATAATTATATATGGTAAATATTCTGTGCATCCAATATATCATATAGCTCATATGTGTATGTAGTAGTGTTTCTGAACGGTGCCAAAACATGGACTCGACCCGACTCGTTTTCCCGAACCGAAAAAAATCCCAATTCTGTTCCCTAAACCGGAACCGATATTTTCGAGCCCTGGACATTTTTGGCTTCCCGGAACCGATCCGGAAAATAAAAGCGGTTCCCGAACCGGTTACGGTTCCTTTCCGAACCTACAGAAAATGTATATGATTCGTTTTTATGGAAGTCAAAATTGTGTCGCCTTTTCAAATGATAGTTAAAATATGCTGGCCACATGCAAGTGTTGCGTTTTCATTCAAAACGGCAGCTTTAATAAACCTTTCCCGAAAACTTTCGGTTTTGATTGTTGTACCCGAAATCGGACCGAAATTTGACGTGTCATAAACCGATGACCCGAAACCGGACCGAAATGTAACGGTTCTTTAAATCGTTGACCCGAAACCGTACCGGAACCGAAACCGAACCGGAACCTCGGGAATTCCCGATACCGAACAGAAACACTAGACTATGTAGCTCAAAATGTGCTCCCCCAATTTCAAGAGGGAAATTCTTTATTAACCCCAACCGAAGAGGCCATTAACGACTCATTAATTATTCAAATTTTGTTTTTAATATAATTATTACATTCTTTATGTATTATTATATAATTTATACCGTTATATCCATTAACAGAGTTTTTAAAATCCGTCACAACCGTCAAAAACATTTTTTTAAGGATTTTACAATTTTCACGTTTGTTTCCTGCTGTTTCTCAAATATATTTCTTCTTGGAAAGAAATGTCATTGAAATTCAGAATAACTACCCAACCGGTCTTTAGGCTGAAAAGGGCGTGATCCCTGAAAACATAATGGGGTTAAGGAAATTTACCAGCACGAGCAAAGATGCGTACATGAGAGCTTCTGACATTACAATTTTCACCGACACTTCCAAAGAAAATGTCAAGACTTTGTAGTTGTCGCAAGTTTTAAGGGGATTCATTTCTTGTTAATTATATTCCAGTCAAAAACTGCGGTTTCAAGCCCTGAAAATACGAATCAAGGTGAATAAAGTGCATTAAGAAATAAATATTTGTTTTTATGTTTTCGCTCACTTTTTTAGTTCCTGAGGCTCAAATTTTTGAGTTGGAAAGATAATATTGCGCTCAAATTAAACGCTCCCTTAGAATTCGCGTCCTCCAATCCAAAATAGCATTTTGGAGTATTTCTGAATGACAACGTCCAGAACACATTATAAGATAAGAAACTCATTTCCGCATCTTTGCTGTCTTACTGACTTTGCCCACAAGTCTCAACCTAGAGGCCTCTTCAACTATTTAAAAATCCAGTTTCAATTGTTTTAATTTAACATTTGACCTGTAAAAAGAAAGTCTCCGAACTTCCCATTCTTGCATAGATGGTCATAAAAATTTTAGTGTTAAAGGAGCAGTGTGTGCCGTACACTGGTACTGATAGATGCGTAAGATAAATCGGTATATTTGTATATACTGCGACTACTTATTCGGATAAGATCGTGTCGATGGCATGTCCCAGGTCTCCTCTATCCTCCCTTGTCAGCATCTTCTCTCTCTAACTGTAGCTCTGGATTTCACTCAGCCACTCACACGCACACTCAATAGCTAAGTCTGGGTATCTGTGTTGTGATATACATGCTTGCGTGGCTGCGGAATTGGGATACCGTGTGTTACACCAGGTAATTGCCATGAAACAGAATAAACTCAGCGGACCGTATACATGTATAGAGATATTTGTCTCTACTTGGGTAAGTCATTTATGATGACTAGCTAACATACAGGTTGATTCATCGTGGAATGAACGGACCATCCCACTTCACAATATGTAGCTAATGGGCCAGAATGATTTGAATGTGTAAAAATGTATATGAATAAAGAAGGTAGAGAAAACTCTGTGTAAACCCCTTGGCCATCGGAGTATAAACCCTAAATTTAAACCCCACTTTATAAACAGTGTAATAATACCATTTGTAAATGTATTCAGGTTGCTATATTAGACTAGTGGTGGTGTGTTATGAAATACCCAATTGGCAGAGCTTTGCAAACTACTAGGTGTTCGATGGCAAAATATAGAATAAAATACCTGAAGTAAAATTTGGAAATTACAAAGGAATGTTTAAATTTAAAATATAAAGTACTGTATTTAAAATACAATACTTTTCTCAAAAAACCCAAATATTGCTCTCTTTTCAGTTTCAAGAACACAAACAGCTTTAACAAGCAACCTTTAAAACATAATGAGAGCTAATCACTTCAAGGACTGCATATAAGACATGTGTAGTAACAAAAAGGTCAACTGTTGCCGCAAATGTGATTCCATTATAATTACATTTGAAGGTGTTTGACTGCCGATAAACAGCTATTTTGACTGTTTTTGAAGTAATTTAATTTATTATGAGTAGGGGAGTAGGCTCATATGCCAAGGTACAGTGCTGCCCAGGTACACCGCCTATACCCAGAATCCCATGCTAAAGGATAGGGCCTGAGCTGCCCAGGTACAAGGATAGGGCCTGAGTTGCTCAGGTACAAGTATAGGGCCTGAGTTGTTCAGGTACAGCCATAGGAGCTGGGATGCGCAGGTTCAAGCAGCTGAGCTTATCCATCGGTATCACTAACCAACATACGAAATAAAAGCCTTAATAATGCAAACACATACAAGCTAAGGAGCTGAGCACACCCATACGGCTTAAAAGCCGTAATTATGCAATAAAGTATTTCATGCTTATAATAATTCCTGTGCAACTGTAGGAATTTATAAATCCTGCATATATGGTTGTGTCGTAGCTGTGTCATTGTATTAAGGCTTATAATACATATATTATACCAAAACAAACAATTGATATAATTATTGTCAAAAAGTTAATAATAAAATAGACGCACCCGTTAGCAAGGAATGGTAAAGTGGTGATTTATGTTCGGGAAGGTATGTATTCAAATGCGGGTAGGTACAAAAATATGATAATTAAGGGAATAATGCATGTATGAAAAAAATCGTGGCAAAATAAGAGGGGCGTTCTAATTTTGCTAATTTAGTATTGAATTACCATTCTAACGTGCAAAATGTCAGAATTTTTTGTGTCTCTTCAGTCAAACGCGTGTTTAAATATTTTCCCGGAAAACACAGTTGGGAATTTCAAAAACAAGCTAAGCGGTGTTATAAGATTGAATTCGGATGGTTGGGAAGCTGCGCTTGTGGATTGTTCATACATATATGGACATGTAATTATCAAGGAAAATGAAAAGCTTGGTAGTATTCAGTATTTGTGGTACGACAAAATTAGTGGAGAGGCTCATTTTATTGAGTTTGATTTTCTTTCGACTATGGATATAAGAACTTTGGATGAATTGATGGAAATGATTCCAAAGGTATGCCCAATCAATAACATGAATATTGAAAGCCACATTTTTCGGTGTGAAGTTTTGCAAACGGCAAAAAGTGTGCACAAAATTTGTTTTAGCGCAAAACTGAGTGCAATTTTAGGAATTGATGATTATGATACTGGACTAATTAGTGAGCTCTTTCCAAAATCAACTCACAAGTCTACATCGGATTATAAAGGGGTATCTATCGTATTAGAAGAGCGTGACACTTACACTACAATATCATTTGGAAATGGTCATAAAGCGCAAGATTTTAGCGTGGATGTAGCAAGTGTTTATAACTCTGAAATAAAACACAAAATATCAATTATTCCAGAAGAATCACGTGATGAAGTTGAAACATCAATCACACATCATAACACAAGTACTACACCGATGCTCATCAAAGGAACCCAGCCAGTGTTTATCAATGCGGGAAACACAAAACTGTTTCTATACTGTAATATCATTCAGCCGCAATATCTTGCAGACGTGCAGGCACCATGCCTACGAATTATACCCTATAAGGGTCTATATGGGGAAATTACTCACAACTCTTTCGCGCCTCCGCACTTTTTAAACCTCAGCGTATCGGATTTTGACATTATTCACGTTTGGATACTCACGGAGGCAGGTGAACCTGTGAACTTTGACTTTGCATCATTTTCAGTGACATTGAAATTTCGAGAAAAACGAATCTTAAAATGAATACTGGACCATTTAATTGTAATGACGATTTGGACTTATTTTATCGCCGGCTACCGCATCAAACTGGAGGCGCGATCATGCCTGACGGTCAGTTCTATTTTGCGGGTGTAAGAAGACAAAGAGGTGCCGGAATTGGTGGGATATTTGGTGCTCTAGCACGAAATATTATTCCATTTGCAAAAAAATATGTACTACCGCACGCGTTAAGCGCTTTACAAAATACGGCAGCAGATGTTAGGAACGGACGTGATTTAAAAGACGCGTTAAAGATAAATTCCGTGCAGTCACTAAAAGCTATGGGTAGGGATTATTTTAATCAGAGCGGTTCCGGACGTCGTAAGAAGCGGAAGGTTATTCGGAAACGAAAAGGGCGTATTTCAAAACGAACAACAAAAAAGAGTAGAGTATCAAAAACTCAAAAAAAGAGAAATTCTGTGGTAGGACGGAAGCGTAAGAGAAGCAGGACCAAAAAAGCTAGTATTGACTACCCATCAATCTTTCACTAAATTGCAGCACAAAAATGGCATCATCAAACAGTAAGAATCATAAACATAATTCCCCGTATACTTACGTAAGAGGTGAGACCTCATTATTCTCTGATCCTGGATATGACGTCACAAGATTGGCAACACAAATTCAAACTGTTTTTCCAGTTACAACTATTCAAGATAGACTGGCACCCATACAATTTTATGTAAAGTCTAATGACACACAGTATGTAGATCTACGTTCGACGAAACTTAAACTGAAATGCAGAATCCTTGAACCTAATAGTACGGTATTAAAGAGTGACGAAATTGTTGCGCCCGTCAATAATTGTTTGCATAGCTTATTTTCCCAAGCTTCTTGTTATCTCAACGACGTTTTAATAACCCCTCAGAGCAACTTGTATCCCTACAAAAGTTATTTGGAGACAATATTGGGCTATGGGAAAGAGTACAAAAAATCACAGCTTTCGTGCGCAATGTTTACACGGGAAAATGACCCATCCATTATAGACACAACTGCCGATGACGGGTACACTAAAAGGTACAAGAAATGCCTGAACAGTAAGGTTTTCGAACTAATAGGACGACCATTTATGGATATTTGTGCACAAACAAGTTATCTGTTACCCGGTGTTGACATACGGTTTGTCTTCACAAGATCACCCGACGAATTTTGTCTCTTCACAAATACTGATGTCAAATACAAGATTGAAATTCAAGAGGCTATTCTGTTAATTGAGAAAGTTACACTTATGCCATCTTTGGCATTGGAACATGTTCGAGAATTGGAAAAAGGAAACCATGTGTCCATGCCCATGAGACGTGTTGAAGTACGTCAGTTTACAATTTCACCCGGCGTGCATCAAATTACGAATGAAAATTTATTATCTGGTCTTGTCCCTTATCGAGTTATAATAGGATTGGTGGATAGCAAATCTTTTATTGGAGACCATAAATCGAACCCGTTTGTGTTTAACAATCATGATCTTAAATATATTAATCTCACGGCAAATGGAGAAATTATTAACACTCCGCTGGAACTAGATTTTAACAGGGACCTTTACTTGGAAGCCTACGATAATTTATTCAAAGGTTTGGACATACAAACCGAGGACGTGGGATTGGATATCAAATTTGAACAGTTTAAGTCCAGCTTTGCGTTATACGTTTATAATATTGCGCAAGTGAAGGAAGGATTTGTTCCCCCTAAGCACGGGAATGTTAAGCTGGAATTGAAATTTAACTCTCCCACGTCAAAAGCGATAACCTGTGTTTGTTATTTGGAATTTCCTGCAATTCTTCATATCGATCGTTACAAGAACGCTTTCTTCAAAGATTTTAATAATATGTTATAACTCATTACAATGGATACCAACCAAATTCGTCAGGTCCTGGATAGTGTATTTAATCCGAGGAAAGTTAACTACAACGTTATACCATGTGACTGTCTCCAATATGTAAATAAATTACTATATCCAATAGCATTAGTAGTTAATGACGAACCACAGTCAGAGCCAGGGAATCATTGGGTCAGCATATTTATACCGAAAAAGCGTGGACCAATGTATTTCTTTTGCAGTTATGGGATGGGAATTAAAGCGTATGCTAATTATTTTATACATTTTGCTAAAGTGTTAGAGTGTGAAATCATAGAGAATACAAAGTGTCTTCAGTCTTTAAATTCGAACGTGTGCGGACTATATGCAATCTATTTTTTAATAAAAATGTATCGCGGATGCTGTCTGCTAAGTGTATATCATTATTTTTCAAATGATCCTGTTAAGAATGACGAACAAATTAAACAATATATGAAACGGTATTTATTTGTGAAAACAATATCATCAAGAATTACAAAATTTCCGGCGCAATGTTGTACACCTTTTCAAATGTAATAAAATCAAAATAAAATCTAGTACTTTTCCCATTTATTGTTGATTCCACGTTGAATTCGTTTTCCATAGATGAATGATTTTGGCGTTTGACTGGTGTTTTTAGGTATCAAGTATTTCCATGTATCCTGAACATTTTTAGATATCACCTTGTAGGGTACATTATTTTTTATAAGAATTGGAACAACATCGGAGTAGCCTATTGTCGAATCCAAATTACGACCAGTCGCCAAAGCTTTTGCTAATGCATTAACGTTAGAAAATGGAACAGGCTGGCCATTAACAACTATCTCGCCATTTTCGGTAGAGGAGATATTTGAATCTTGGAATGTTTTCATGATTACCCTTACCCTCTTGTCTGTAGGTTTTTTCACCACGTCGCTCGTTTGCAATACTTCTACTGCTAAGGGAGATTTAGCGGATATCATTGAGTCATTCTTAGTAGACCTTCGGGACGTTTTGTATTCTGCCTTCTCAATCTGGGCATTTTCAATTGTTGGTTTAGGAATGCTTCTCCTTCTCAGTGGCAACGCTGTGACAGTATTCAAATTCAGAGAGGGTCCAATTTCATCATCACCATGTTCTTTAATACTTGCATAGTTATTATTAATGCTCGGAAGTGATGACGAAACTAATACTGGTGTGGACGTGTCGATAGCACGTTGTTTTTGAAGTCTTCTGGCTGCGTCGTTATACAATAATGCTCTTATATCATCGGGAATTTTGGTATTTTCAGATAAGATGTTCATTTTATGATCTTCCAAACTACTTGCCGTAGCATGAGTCCTTTGACGTTTCACATTCATTAGGAGCTCATAATCTGATTCCGATATTAATTTCATTTTTCTGGCCATAATTTAATCGCCTATTAACTTGGATATCAGCGTGGGTAAAACTGATGCTAATATTAACGGTATGAAAGCTCCACCACCCTGTTGCACAATAACAGCTCTTTCTCTCTTTGAATATTTCTTATATTTTCGTGATGCAATTTTATTCAAAACATTCTTGTATGGTACTAGCTTTTGCACTGTCTTCTTTGGAATTCTAACGTTGCCTTTATAAACGTTCAACATGCATTCGCATAAAGCCTTTATTTCAGATTTTTCCGCGTTTTTGATACAGCTGACTCTTTGTTTCTTCCCACAATTAGCAATGTATTGGAAAAAATGTTTATGTTTCCTAAGTTTGGAATTCATTTTTTTTGAATGCGTATTGATGTTTACACTTTCGGGATTTAAATCAATCTGAAAGTCTAGCTTTGATGTCATTATTATTTAGGCGTAATACAGGTGAACATGGTCGAATCAGTCATTAGAGAGGAATATTTAAATTTAAATAAAAACGGAAGTTTTGGCGGTATTCGCCATTTTCTTGAAAATAATGATTCAAATAAAAAGTTCCGTAGAAAGGACGTCGAAAATGCACTTTCAAATTTAAGTGCATACACGTATCACAAAGCGATAAGGCGAAACTTCCCACGGAGACATGTATACATTCCATGCATGAATTATCAATACGTTATCGACCTTGTTGATGTGAGAAAGTATATGAGGCAAAATAGTTTTATAACTTATTTGCTATCTTGTATAGACGGTTTTTCAAAATACGCATATATTGTTCCCTTGAAGAATAAAAAGCCTGCAACAGTCATCAGCGCACTCGAAGAAATTTTTCAAACGTCTGGCGTGTATCCAAAAAAAATTCAAAGTGATGCAGGTCTAGAGTTTACATCAAAACAAACGCAAGCATATTTTAAAAACCGCGGAATCGAACACTTTAGTACAAGCTTAAAAAGTACTAAAGCGTGTTTGGTTGAACGATTACACCGTACAATTTTTGAAAGAATATCACGTTATCTAACATTTGCAAAAAGTAAAAAATATCTCAAGATTTTACAAAAAGTTGTAAATAATTACAACAATTCCAAACATTCCAGCATTGGCATGGCTCCATCTGAAGTTACAAAATCGAATGAGGTTGAAGTGTATCGTAAACTATATGGTGATCGTGGGAAAGACATTCCAAAACCGAGGTTCAAGGTTGGTGATAAGGTTTTGCGCGTTGAATCACGCAAACTATTTCATAAAGGATATCTAGGTTCATGGGAAAAAAATATTTACACAATTACAAAAATTGGCAACACCCATCCGAGGACATACTATCTTGAGACGAGAGATAATGAACCAGTATTCGGCTGCTATTACGCGGAAGAACTACAAAAAATCAGTCATTTATAGGTTGTCGTTCAAGTATAATGTGCATATTTTCTTACTGTGCTGATATTTTTGAAGACTTTCGTAAAACCCTTTGTTCTAATTCCGCTCCTGGAATTTGCGAAAAGATTTCTTACAAGTGTAACTGTATTATTTGCAACTCTGGAATGGCCCAAGCTCAAGTAGACATGAATCTTAAGGGTTCAGTTTCTGCATCTGGCAAATCATCAAAATTATCTACAAAGCGTGAAAAGGCGTGCTGTGCATATAATACGCAAAATTCCACACAGCATATACATACGGAGGCGAAACAGATTAAGAGAAGTGCGTCCAACGCTGGTCAGAATTTCCATTCCATACCCTTGTCATTACGTATTCAAAGCACTCCCATAGAAAGACATGTCTACCCAAGAATATATTTGGAACAGGGATGGGTGTTGTATGTGGGTGGAGAGCATGGTGGTGTTGGTTCTTCCCATCTGAATCTGCGTAACGAAAAAATTAAGCTAAAGGGAGATTTGATTGACAGCGGATCCCCTTATTTTGGCATTGTAGTTCCGATTGATATGGTCTACTCACTATCAGAGGGGTTAAATCAGTTGGCAAATTACAACAGTTGTAACCACTGACACTGCTACGACTACTACTTTTATTATTATTTCTTCATAATAATATTTCTTTCTTTTCTTTCTTTTGAATTATTCAAATTATAAACAATGATTCGAAATACTTCATTTCGTGCTCCTGTAATGGAAATCGAACACACAAGATTTGATCTGAAGCGAAAAAATCAAGTTACTGGTAAGTAGATTCAACTCTTTTTAGTGGTTTCTATTTGGTTATACGTGTTGATATGTTCAATATAAGTGTCGGAATAAGCGTATTGCTAAAAAGTTATTACAAAAAAAGTTGTTTCTACTTATAGGTTTGAAATCTGCAGACGCTGCTTCAAACATCCCTTTTCGAAGGACAGCTCGTAGCGTGGATTTGATGATGGACAAACCAGGGAACAATTTGGAGAATTCGGAAAGTGATGAGGGGCTCAGACTTGCCGGTGCATCTACATCCGTCATCAGCAACTACGGTGGTCTCATTCCCAGTACGAATTTAGAGTCTTACGAGTCTACCGGAGAAGAGGCAAACGTTTTGGATTCGATATCGAATGCAATTGGAACCACGGTGGAACGAAAACATCCTTACAACGATGCTGCTGCTGCTGATGCTGCTGGTGGCGCTGCTGGTACCAGCGATGATTCGTCTCCTAAATCTTTGACGCTCGCTGTTGACAATCCTGCTAGTGTTCCTAATCAGATGATTTTGACCTGTTATTATCGTACTGTCCCTTATGAGGGAAATGAATTGACATTTGTCTATGTCAAGAGGATGGGGAAAACAGTGAATATGAACATTAGCCGAATTCCGTGGCTCATTCAAAGATTGGTCTATTATTACAGTCTCAAAGGTGACAATATGCAGGCCTTGGGCCAGGCACTTGAAAATTGTGTTAGCACGTATGCAAACGTCGCTAGTGAAATTGACGAGGCTGAACTTGATATTTGATTTTTTTGTACTTCTGAATAAAGGTTGTGTTGTTTGTTCAATTTACATGAATTACATGGACCAATTAAAGAATTAATTATGAATGAATGTTTCTCGCAGATTGCCTTATTCATCATTAAAAGACTCATTCTAATAACATCAATGCTTTCATCTGTTCCCATGCATAAAACAAATTTTAGTACAATATCGTATTTAATCCATGTACTATTCTGAGGGTAAGATGCTTAACATGTTACGAGAGGATTAGGGGTAAGGTAGGGGAAGGAATAGAGCTTGGCTGGACCCTTTTATCCTACCCTCCCCTTCCTTCCCTTTATCCAGCCAAGCTCCTGGAGGGAGGAGGCAAAACGCAGACGCATGAAAACTAGACATAAATAATTAAACTAATTTTGAATGCACTACTGCTAATATTATTTTTGTTTGCTCTTTTCAATCTGATTCTTCAAGCATCCTAGAACAGAAACTAGTAGTTTGAGTAGTCATTTTTATCATGTCACGAATTATATTTGGATATTAAAAAGCCAGCGGCATCTACTACAAGGGGCAGTACATACGATACATTTCTGATTTTTTTGGAGTCAATCCAAAATTATGGAAAGACAGTGACAATACAAGGCATTTATACCAATATCGAAAGCATTTCGACGAACCGACTCAGCAACGTGACCCGACAAAGTATTTTGAGGAAATAACAAGTTATTTACACAGTATTCTGGAAACTCCTGGAATCGGAGGCATTCTAATCCTAAATCAAGATAATGACCCAGATCTCCGGCTATTTCTATCAGTTTGTCCCACTGGGAATCTCTTCCATGGAAGTTTGTTATCAAGAGTCAACTCTAGGAACGGAAGAAGAAAGGCTTTAAAGTTTAATTCTGACCGTGAAGTTTTTGTTTGGATTGAAAGAGCTATCGACTTTATTTCTTCAAAATGGATATACTTTTCAGCATATCTTTGTACGGTTTGGTTAAAATAATTTGCCATTAATGATGAGTGCTGTCTTGTTTGAATGTATTATTATTGGCACGAAATACAACTTGTGAATTTTCGTGTTCTACAGATGGCATTGACAACCCCATCGACAAGTGCTATTTGGACATTGTCTACCAAAGCTGCATTGACAGGGGACCACAGTCTTACTATTTTGACCGAAGGAGGGAGCACCTGACTCTAATGGAGATCGAACGATGGTATTCCATAGATAGTCCTGACGGAAGGAAATCGGCTCTACCTACAGCATACAGGGTTCATCGCCAGTCACGTGGAGGTCCGTATGAATCCTTATTCATGGAAATTAATACTTATGGGGAACCCAGATGTAGCTCTCGTTGGGATTTTGGGATTCAAGAAGGTATTGAAAAATATGCGTTTGTATTTCTTGACGATCAGAGTTATCAAATCGCGCGAAGTTTCAACCCGAACGCATTTAGATGCGCCGTATTGAGTCCATTAGTAGAAATGGTCAAGGGTAATGCGCCAAGACCCATCACAGAACATACTGATTTACTTGACTCACACTTTGGACAAAGAAATTTTGATATTACTTCCAAATACTTTAAACGATTTTTCGAAGAGATTTGGAATTTGCTCGATGATCATATGTATGATTTGAATTTTATTCAGCAATTGGCAAAAGCACAAGGAGAAAACAGCTGTGTTTTTGCATATAAATGCCTGACAAAGCGTGAGATCAAATCCCGTTACTACCCTAAAATACCTGCTTATGATAGCTGCGACTTTAGCATGGACTCCGATGATCCTAACTATAATATTGCATGTCCATCCTATCCGTACGGAGGCTATGTTAAAGACGAAGGTTATCATGCTATGATTAAATACAATCCAGAGATGGATGATACAAATCTCGCAATGTATGACCGTAAAATATCTTTTCATAGTGACCAATCAACGTCAATGCGTATGAAATACAGTCCAAGCTGGTATTACCAAAGAACAGACACGTCTGATGAAGGTAGTGATCAGTGCGGGTTATGTTAAAAAATTATTTTATTATTAAATCATTTCTTTACGTAGACAGTACATTGTTTGTCTGGGAAAACACATGATCGATATCTGTGCGAATCCTTCTGTGTTGCGCTTGTGTCAATAAAAACATAACCGTGTGGTTTTGAAGTTGAATCCGTGTAAGCGGTTTCTAAAGCTTCATCTCGTTTTCCAAAATTGATCTGTCTTCCCAAAATGTTAATAAATGTCGAATCTTTGACAAATTTAAAGCATATTATGTATTTAGCATTTCTTGTTAGCACTGTGGCACCTTTCTGGTAGAAATTCTGGAGAATTAGAATAACAAACATATTACGATGATGACTCTCACGGCAAAAGAGATTCTCGACCTTTTTGCCTGTTGTTGCCTCAGTCATTAAATCGTCAATTATCACAAGCACTGGATATGTGTTACCCTCTTCCACATCATACTCTAGTCCGCGAACAAATTCGATGGAATTTTCTGCATAATTTTGCATTACTCCAAATAATACCGGTTGGTATTCAGAATAGCAATAAATTATCCTATCCACGTTTGGATGAAATATTTCATTTCGTCTTTTAATTATCTCAGATACGAGGACTGATTTCCCAGATTGGGAAGGCCCGGCAATAATTAAATTTCCAGGCACATTTAATGTATAGTCAAAATCATCACCACTCGCCATATCTTTGATTTTTTTAACTATATAATGATAACGGTTGATTTACAATAAATTGCTTTCAACTTAAAATATTTGAATTTTTTCTCTTTATTCATTCAACATTTCCAACAGCAACACCATTAATTACAACAACGACGACAACATTTTTTATGAACGATCTTATAATATGACTTCCATTACATGACTGAATTATTATAATAGATTAAACCAGTTTAAATCTAGACTTAGGTTATTCAAAGATATGTATGTCCTTATGACCGAATGCTACGCTATTGTACTTACTAAGCCAAAACTTCTTTGAGTCAAAGCTGTTCAACGCTTTCTTATTTAATTTTATAGTGTACAATTCATGTTTAAAACTACGAATTGATGTCATGGGTACGTCCCAAACCACACCCTCTTCCAACGACTTGACAAACATTTCATATGTTATTCTATTCTTACGCGCTACCTTAACTATACCCTTTGCTCTTATATAAGAAACGTTTTCACGTTCCAAATCATCGGTTTTAAGTAAACAATATAATTTAGGAGCCAGAAACACACCTTTGCATAATACACTGTTTGGCATCTCATCCTTCATCAAGCCTAAAATGCCTTTTTGATCAACATTATACAACATGTCTTTTCGCTTATCCTTACAATTCATGTATACACTGAAATCAAACCTCTTCTCATTATTGTCATAATACAGCCTTTTCAAATCATCGTACAAATCATCAGTAATAATTAAATATACAAATGAATCTGTATCCATCATGCATATTTGCGACTTATGCCCAGGATAGTACTTCTTTGTGAAGTCATAATGAAACTGATACATATGCGCTTTCGATATTTCAAGTACAGCACTTCCCGAAGCAATCATCGAATCTAACATTACAGACAATTTTTTCATATAAAAGATTACTAAGTCACCATTAAAGACAATTTCTAAACTATCTAGTGTGGGTTTATTTGCCCACTTTCTGCATTGGGATGCGCACCTGGCAAAGCGACTATTTTGATGTTTTCTTTTGTCCATGCACATCCTTCCGTAACACACATTTGGGTATATCTTCATTAATTTATTCTTATATGCAGATGTTGCCAAAGCGCGTTCTCTTGCACAAAATTCTACATAGGGTTTCATCCATTTCTTTTGTAAAAATGAAAGAATTCTGTGCACTTTTGATATTTCTATCCCTATTTTAATGTATACTTGCAGAGTTCTAAAATGAACGACATATTTTTTCTTCGGTTTTAATGAACATATTAGTTTCTCGCCCTTTATTTGATTTAATGTAATTCCCTGTCTACGAACCTGCTCTTGGGAACATGGTGATAAATCATTAAAATCAGTAAACTCCTTTTCGGGACCTGGGGGAAAATCACTTAAATAATCGTGTAGCTCTGGAGGAATGTTATAATCGACTTCAAAAAAATAACCTCTGGGATCGTCATCACTGATTGACATAATCCAATCAATTATCTCCGACTTTGTCTTGTCTAGCCAATCAGCTTGACGTACCCATTCATATCCCCCATATGGTAAACTTTGAGACATTGCATATCCATATAAATTGGTCATGTCCCAATACTGAAGGTAGCTATGTGGCTTATCTGGGCAATATTGATTACCCATATAAGGATTGTTAACCTCAGCATGTTTTAGGCATGTCTGTGTTATTCCACCTCTAATTGACTTTTCCAAAAATAGATACATCTCAGCGTCTTGGATCAAATCAAATTCTGTCTTACTCATAATAATGCTGGCATCTTTACTCAATCCTGGCAGGCTTACATAATGTGCTGGATCTACTGAGAAAGATTCAATTGTTGTTTTTCTAAACTGTTCGAAAACGTCACATAACAATGCAACGTCGGATAATACGTACAAATCATGAAACTCGCCTATTGTTCTTATATTGAATTTACTCCAGACTGTTTGCGCATGTTCATATTCCTCCTCACTAATTGTCTCTTCCGTTAATGAAGAATAAAAATACTGTCTGGGAGGGAGCTGCACTTCATCGAATTTACTAAAATCACTCATGTATTCATAAGGATAATATTGTTTCTTGTACAATAATTCAATGTCTTCCGCAGTAAAATCATTAAAAAGATGTTGAACAGTGCTAAATATTTCTGTCCCATCTTTTCGGGCGGTATCCACAATGTTTTGGAGAGATTCGGGTAGAAATTTTAAAGAGTCTACAAATCTTATGATATTTCCCTTATCAGTTTTCATAGAAATGCTCATGTGCTTTTCATGTGTCAAGGGTATTGAATTAACAGATTTAATTTTTTCATTGTCTGGTTTAATTCCTTTTAAAATAAATTGAGAGTCGTATGATAAATTGTGAAAGAATACTGGAATAAAAATACGTACTCTTGCATTTAAATTACATACTTTGTGAGCAAAGCCTATAACTTCATTCGTGATGTGATCGTGGTGAATAACTTTTGTTTCATAGTATTGAAATTCTTTTGCACAAAGACAACATTTTAAAGTAGTATCTCGAAGTACCTTTTGCTCTTCGGTCAAGTTTGGAACATTTTTATGCATTCGCTGGCATTCCCTTAATTCCTGGAAATACGGCTCTGTTTTTTCTATAATACTCTCAATAAATCTTTCGCGTGCATCCTCACCACGATAACATTCCGAATGCATGGTTTGCCCAGAGTGGTGCTTAATTATGTAAGCATAACCACACGGAAGATGTTCAGATACTTTAACTGTATTCTGCTGATGTTCGAGTATACAGTCAACGTCTGAACAGGATTGCAGTAATGGACACTCATCCCTTTGTACTGGTTTTAAAATAGACTCAAAGTCTGCATAAATTACAAACCATTGGATCAATGTCCGATTAAAATCCATGAAATTATACTTCCTTTTAGTCGGAAATCGCGTAATTTGCGGTTTGTAAGTTATGCAGATTTCTCTATGTCTGCCTAAAGTTTCCATGCTTAAAAATCTTTGAAGACATGAATAACAATAATACTTTTGTCCTCGCCCATTTTCATTAATTAATGATGAAAGACCGCTTGTGGGGTTCTCGTCTGATTGTTTTAGTAGTACATAATGACTGCGCTCTTCATGAGTCACTAAAAGCAAATCAATATGCTTTTCAGCATCTACATTTGAACTAACATATAATGGATACACATTGCCTCTTTTTCTATGATGCCCATATTTGGTTGTATAGTTTTCACCATTTTCCTCGTACCCTATAACATTCACTGACAACCTTACATTCTTTTGCTCAAATTTGCGAATATCTTTTATTTGTACGGGATATTTTAAAAAGCTATGATTAATTGTTTTGGCAATGTCTAGATAAGATTTTGCTTTAGTTGCCTTTTTCCTAGAACGCTCACTTCCTCTGTATAGGGGCTTTAATTCGGCTAAAATTGAATAAAGAAAGCATTTCTGATCATTTATATTCTCTACATTAACCACACAGTTCTTCGATTTTAATCCCGGTGGAATTTCAAAGAATGTACTTTCACCGCCACTTAATGGGTTAAAAGGGACCGTGGTGAACGAAAATTCCTTAATTTTAACCACACTCCAATTACTACCTCTAGTGATTAGCATTGTCAAATCATCGGACATTTTTTTTGCCATTAATTTGATTGTAGGGGTAATCATACTTTTATCCAAAATCTTATGACACATTGAATTCAGAAAAAATATTTCTTGGATATTTTCTTCAAATGTTCTTTTTTCCATTAAAATCTTTGCATGAGAAAAAAATGAGCTTGCATGTTTTTCTCGTAATATTCCTTCCATTGTCTCTCTTAAAATGTTATTGATAGTATGGAAAAGTCCATCAATTGACATAAATTCTCGATCTCCTAAGAACAGGACATATTCCTTACACGTATTAAAAGCATTGGCTTTTAATGAGAACCGTAATCCTAAATTGTTATCATTATTTCTTACGTTACCTCCTATTTGTAAACTATCTGATTCATTACCATAATATAGTGATCGATGGATTTGATATTTGTGGACATCTAAGTCAGCTCTAGTCCTAAATCTAATGGCGCATACTGTACAGAAGCGGTCCCGGTATTCTTTAATTTGATGCTGGAGTTCCTCTTCAGATGCAGCTTGTGATTGTCGTTCTTGTTCGTTGTGTAATAGATGTGGCTGTTGGTTGTATTGCTCAAGGAGAGAGATGCTGTTGGGTGTTTCTATGTGACCCAAGACATCTGTACCCTTTTCTTTTTCTGAAGAAGAAAAACCGAAAATTAATCGCTAAACCGGCATAGTCTTGATCATATTGTTTATGCATGTCATGTAATGATGCATTCGTTTATGCATTACAAGGTAAAACAATATATTACCCTTGTTTACGGTTCCTCCTCCTCCTCTTCCAAGTCCTCCGCCTCCTCCTCTGATGATGAAATTAACATCGGATTCTTCACCATCCTTCTCATTTTCGCTATAGCCATACGAAATTCTTCTACACTGGTGTCGTCGGCGGATTCTAATGCATCCGTCGTGGACTCCGGGCTCCCTTCCTTCATGTCGGAACCGGCTGATTCCGTGTCCGAGTCCATATGATGATTTGAATCGTTTGGTTCTCTCGGGAGTTCCGCTGTCATCACCATCGCTTGAGTCAAGGTCTCGTCGTCGGAAATGGTTATTAGAATCGGCTGTTGCTGACCTAGAAGAGCTCTTTCGCGTTGTTGATGATGACTGTTCAATACCAGCTGACTTGGTCCGCTCACGGCTATTTCCCCAGAAACTACATCCTGGCTGTTCATCATCTTCAGTATTTCTTGATTGTTGCATGATTTGGCCAGTGGACGATTTTCTAAAAAAGTCGCATACTTTGGCTTAGCTGAAAAAAAACGGAATTCATAACTCAATGGGATACAAATTATTAGCATTGTAATTATAGCAGGTTGCATTCAATGTGTAAATTCCTACCACTTGGCTGAGTCATCCAATTTCCCACCGTATTTGGAGGTGCATTGAAATCATAGACATGTCCTGAATCATCCGTCATCTGATCATCGATGCTAAATGTATTAGCCCTGACGGTATCCCCTTTCACATTTCCTACATTGGTAAATAATAATTACGTATTGCATAATCAGGTAGCATTAAAATCTGATTTATGCACGCATTTGTCATAAGAAATTATAATGTACGAGGCGAATTAAATACCTTGCTCTGAGTCCCCTAGATTATCATGTGTAACATGATCGGGATTTTGATTACCGTCTGGAATGCTGTGGGACACTGGTATTGCGTCACCTTCTGAAAACAGTGACATTATTTATAAAATCAATCTATCAATGCAATTACAGTGCGTCGTTGTTACAAACATATCTAGGCTAATATCTCTCGAGCTTTATATCTTCATATGTATCTATAACTACGTGCCTCACTACCTTCATACAATACATCATGCTTCATATTAATAAAAGTTAGCATTGACCATACTTCCGCTAAAATTATTCAATTATTCATTTTGTGAAAATTCATACCTTCCACATTTTGCAAGATTGAAGATTCATGTAATCCAGGTTTGTCCCCAGCCTTCGAGTCTGAACCCGGTAACTCGTCTTCCATTTCGTTGCCTTGCACATCCGGCACACTCGCAATTTCTCCATTGTTACTTCTACCATTTAGCTCGGATTCTGCAAAAAAAGAGAGTACAAAACATATATTATGTATGTAGGCTCCTAAACTTAAACATAACTCGTGAACTAGAAAGAGTAAATTAATCAGCACCGTAAAGAACACTTCAAATATATTCATTAAAAATACCTATGAATGGCTCTCGCTCAAATAATTCTGCCCAATTAATATGGAATTGGTCGTTATGATTCTCCAAGTTATCATATTCCCTACCGCAAGTAGTACACAAATTCATCTTATCACAGCTACACTCTCTCACTTTTTTCTACTTAGGAATTTTAAACGGACAAATTTTGATTAAACAAAAGCAAAAAAACAAAGAGGGCAATTTGGTTAATCTCACTTGGGCTTATATCGGAAGACTGAGAGAATTCAGCTATGTCTGTCGTCCGATAGTTTTACGATGTAATAACGGGCGTCAAATTTCCAAAGCCATCGTGAGTTGATTCTCGCGAATAAAATCCTCTCTACACTCTAACTCTCCTCTAACTCTCCACACCATCCCGGATTATTTCCTCCAGTGAAATTTATCTACTTATCTAGAACCATGGTTAGCCACCCTGTGATGGAAATTGTGAAGAAAAATCTGAAAACCAGGAATGTGCAATTCATACCGTGTTTCTACATTGGTAGGGACGATGCCGTTGACCCTGCCCGATATCGAATCCAAGTTGACGAAGTTGTACGAATGGGGAAACATTTCATTTACCAGGAATCAAAATCCCGAACCGGAGCTTTTATCATTGCTCCTTTTGCGGAGACAGGGATCAAGGAAATGAATCACAAGCGATTCACGACCAAGGTTCCGCCTTTCCCCCTTTTCTTCCGAAATGGTAACGATTGGTGCTTTATGATGCACGTTTTTGAGAGTTGGGCTCGAAAGGCTTTGAACACGGACGAGAATAATATAACTCGTAATGACATCAATTACGAAAATCCACTACTGACACTCATCTCAATGTCTACAACTCTCCAGGACTTGTAAGTGTTAATTCATTTGCTATTTCTTGTGATGAATCATTTAATGAAAATTTTGCTGTTATTTCTGTCGTGTTTCGTGCATCCTAATTACATTAGCATTTGTGTTGTTTTTGTTATTTACAGTCAACGACTATATCCTGACCAACGACACATGGAAGGCCTCTTTGCATGGGCCAATATTTGTATTTGTCCATACTGTGCTATGACGAATGTAAATCCTCTCCAAAACCAAATCAGAGACTTGATGTGCCATTCTGGAAGGATGTATGAACGGACACATCATCGTCGGTCAGGCTACCGAAATTGTTTCGACCTTTATCGAATGCACCTTATCTGTTCAGAGCACTATATTCAGCCGGTGGAGTCAACACCAGAAATGGGGCTGAACTCAAATATAACTGAAATGTTAAAAGTCGCAGCAATAATTGTCGAGAACATCCGGGCAAACTACCTAGGATTCGGAAAAATCCAATTTACATTCCATGTGGATCACTACAAGGACGGTCAACAACTTGATGACATTGAGATTGGAGATATGATATCTCTCCCCGTGAGTCTTTCAATCCCACTTGTCTGTCTGCAGGCCTACCTATTCAATTTTGCTTACTACTTGATGAATGATGAACCACGTCTCAGAGAGGTTGGCCATATTTACAAGGAGCCTTTGTTTTTGGTTTCAAGGATGCAATCTTCACCAGCGTAAGTTAAATTTTGTATTTGTAAATTCTATATTTTTTTGAATTTAAACTATATTCCCGATAAAATTGCATATATTTGGAATTACCTTTACAGAACCATCACGGCTGCAGCAAAACTCCGAATTATGGAATTTCGAAGCCGATTCCGTGGTCTCCATAGTGATCCAACACTTTGCTTTTCATCCCGGGAGAGGAACTTTGTGACCGAGCAGCTTGGACAACTTGGGTATGATCTTACTCCATTGAGGATGAATCATGTTGTTATTTAATCCTACATTAAATATCAAAATTCATGACTACTTAAGGATTATTCAATAAAATGATATAATCCCTGAATTAACACATTGTTGTAAAATACTAGCATATATCGTTTCATACCAACATAGTTCAATTTTGCAAGTCATAATAATTTTCTTTAAAATGCTCAATTATTTACTTTATCATTATAATCACTTCATCACGTATGCCACTACAAATTAGAATTTAAAAAATAATACTTACGTTTTCTGTCATCCATCCGATTTATCATCATGGTAAACTCATGATTTTGAAAGTTTTTGCATATTCATAAGGTGGTTACAGCACGTATAGTTTGTCATTGCAGTTCCATACATATTTGAACAATGTTTACCTTAACTTGTGAAACGGTACCGTGAGGGTATTATTTAAAGTATATATGCTAAGCATGATTGAATAGAACTGTAAGGGGAAAGGGACCGTGCGGGATTTATTTAAAGTATGTATACTTAGCATGACTGAATAGGAGTGGAAGGGAAAGAGGGCCGAGAGGGAATTAAAAGAACTAACTTTTGCTATTTTCTTGTAAAATTCCTCAGTTTCTTCAATTTACACACACTATTACACTTAATTCTGCTGGAAATGACTTTTTAGAGCTTTATTCTGTGGGAGACAAGTATAATTGAGCTTAATTACTTTAATTACGATTAACTCCAATTAAATGATTGCAATTAGCAACTTTTACACGTGAAATACGTTCAATACGGACGTACTTATGATTAGAAACAATAAAAAGTTGTAACTATGATTTGATGTTTCGGGTGGGGCTGGCACATACTGGCATTCTACTACAATGGCTGACACACGTGACTAATAGTAGAGAGGGAAATCTGTAAGGAGAGGGAAATTTTTTCATGTGTAGTATCAACCTGTTGAATTCTTTGATAAAAGGTGTCCGTACAATCATGAATTCAATTGTTGAAGCTTGGAAAGCTGAAGGTACGTCGTACTACATGTTGGAGTTGTGGTTGCAAGCAATTTGGAAGGAAACAACCGTAGGAAGAATAGACACCTTGTACTATCCTGGAGGAATTCGATTGCCCCTTGTTGCTGGCCGTGAACTGTTGACACAAGATTTGGAAAGAAGAATTAAAAGACGTCATGACAAAATCCTGATTCATCTTAACATGCTTGTGGGTGAGCACAATTTTGGAGGATTATTGCTTATTGAGATGAAGGATCTATATGTCAAGTACTATGGGGCTTACGTCAACGAAGAAGTGAAATGGAAAGTTTCAACTTTTGCAAATGAGGTGCTGAAGGCAATTGAAACTCGTGGACTGGACTGTTACACTGGAAAAGTGCAATTTCGATTTAATCAGCGTTGGAGATATCCTAAGTAAGTGTCAGATTATTGACAGGTTTAAATATTTTTTATCTTGCGCTTTAGTCATGTCAAACATTAATTATCGTGAACTTTTGTTGATTTAGTGTTCAATGCTTGGGAGGGCTTGTGACTGCATTTTACTTCCGCGAACACATGAGATGGGAGACTATCAGCGATGATATCTCTGATGGTGAGATGATGAAGGTTCTGAAGGATTTTGCACAAAAGGAGCAGGATCGGGCAGAATTTAAGGCCGTCGTAGATTTCCTCAGCAACAAGAGGAGATTCAATATTTTCTGAGATTTTCCCTTATTTTTGGTATTTTTTTACATAATAAATACAAATATTTAATGAATTATGTGATGTGTCTATTTATTTACTGCGTAGGTCAGTTTTATACTGAGCGTCAGCATGTGATTAGATAATCCTGGCCGTTATGTCGTACGTCACTGTGGATGAGGTGGTGCTGGTGCTGGGGGGTGTGCATGTGTGTGTGTGAAGTGTACATGGAGTAACGGACTGATTTGCGAATCTCTCCTCCAGCCCCTCGTCCATGTACATAATTGATTCATGTGCTGGGCACAGCAGCTCAGCTCATTATGCCTGAGCAACTCAGGTCCTATTCTTGTACCTGAGCAACTCAGGACCTATCCTTGTACCTGGGCAGCTCAGGTCCTATCCTTGTACCTGAGCAGCTCAGGTCCTATCCTTTAACACGGGATTTTAGGTATAGGCGGTGTACCTGGGCAGCACCGTACCTGGGCATATGAGCCTACTCCCCTACTATTATGTTATTTTGCTTAATCGATAATAAAATGTATTTGCGGAGTAAATATTATAAAAAAGTATCTTATCATTAAAGTGAGTCGGTCTTCGGCGTATCATTAATACCGTTATTGAAGAGGCAAAATGCTCTAAGTGATGTACAAAAGCATGCACCCGTACACCATTACTTTCTTTGAAATACATTTCACATGTCATTGAGAGTAATTAAATACTAAATACTTTTATACTTACAGGCCCTTAAAATGCCAAGTGCAAAATACTAGCCAACTTGTTGTCAACTTTCAAATACATAATTCTTTGTGGTCTCAAAATGCGTATTTTAAAACACTAAATTTGAAAATACTGCATAACTCTTACAATTGGTAGTACGTCAAACTATCAGTCCATGCTCATGTGTATAGCTACATATAGGGAAACTCGACTGTACGATGTGTGTTCTGTATCCACGTACATGTGTATACACTATATATGTATATTGTTAAAGGTAATAATCACTCCTTACACAGTATAAATGTTATCTTGCAAGAAGTATGTACGTATTTTGACTCATACATAAAAAATATGCTTTTACATGTAAGCTTTTTTATTCATTCTTCTGGGGAAGGAATAATTATGTCATTTACAAGCAGTTACTTCCGTGTCTGTGATCTGCGAGAAAAGAAATTCAATAAACAGTTCAAGGTCTGGGCAATGGCAGTCATTTGAAAAGAAAGCAACTGCAAGCCCAATTGCACTGATCTACACATACGCACCAATCGAATATATTTAAACAGGAATACGCTTCTTCTTTAAGATTAAGGGTATTGAGCGAAGTATGTTCTGTAGTAGTGGCAAGGCAAGGTGTGGAGCTAAGGTAAACAAACTGGAAAATGTGATAAATATCAAATTTCCCATTTGTAGTGCTGGAATGAGTTGAAGCTGAAATCATCTCTTCTTTTACATGTTGTACAGTGTTTTGATGACATTCATCCAGTGCTCGTGACATCTAAAAAACCTAAATGTACATGTCTACATCTACAAACGCACATTTTATATTATGCTAAATTTTCTGGTTTGCATGAAATAATATTGATTGTACAAAAAATCCACAAGACTCACGGAAATAGATGCTTCTCTTCTTAGTCTGCAGAACGGTTTAACGAATAAATTATTTGATTCTTTTATGCATTTAAAATTTCAGACATTATTTCATTAAAGCCCTTTTCTAAGGATTTTGATTTAAACAACTTTATTTCCACAATTTTTTAGCCATTGTTTGTGGTTTTATTATAAAACCATTTTAAGGGTTATTACCGGAGTAATCAGAAGTTTCCCCAAGCAAACAAGGAAAGTTCGATATTAGTAGTCTGCAGACCCATACTGATATTCATGGCAAACCCTTTTTCATATATATCACTGATACAGTATGGAGTAGACTGAATACGAGTAAATACTATAATTATATCAATACCAACAATCATTCCAACTTCCTGAGTATTACCCGGTCCCGTGAAGAGCACTGTGTATACCAGCGTGAAAGCATTTGAAATAAATGGCCAAAGGAAAACACTCCAATTCTCGGCTTTCACTTTCAAATCGTAGGTTTAACATTTGCACTTTTCCCACAATATATACTATGTATGTATCCATAACAAGTAATTTGAATGTACGAAAGAAATAATGTAGAGTATCTTCAAGCATGGTCCGAGTAAATTTAAGATGTTAATTCATTTAATCCGTGCAAATTGGACTGATCAGTCCTCTCAAGCATTCCCGGATTTACTCATCTCCACTATATTTTAACTGAACTACTGTAAGACACATTTCAGATTAAATATACAGTTTTTACAGTGCTATTACTTGATAAGTCGTGCGCCACAATTTCTCTTTTAAAATTAATTAATGTATACAGAGTGGCTCAAAACGATTGTCGTCCTCTAGCTCACGTAAGAGTAACTTTTTGAATATTTTTTTCTCCCATTTTCTAGCTCACTATATTCCAGATTCTCTAAAATGTATTTCATTGAACTCATTGACATGATTTGTAGTCAAAGTGGTCATGAACGTGAAGCAAAAGTAAGTTTTTTAACGATTACATTCAATAATAATTTCTAAATTGTTCGTTTCCACACAAAATTCCATAATTGTAGGAAAATGGGTACTCTTCCCAAGGAGCTACCTTGATAAGAATAAGTTTCTAAATTGTCGGCATAACCCTGCTGGGTAAGGACCCAGATTGGGTGGCAATTGAGTTTCTGGAGCAAAACCCAGGGTAGGAACGACAAATGTTAGGTTATTTATCCTTTCAAAAGGTTTGATCAGAAAAAATATTTTTTTAACCTGGTGTCACAATTTTTGACTCTAAAGTTGTAACCGCTGACTACAAAAATTCTACAATGATATAGACTTGAATGATTCCTTACCATTACCCAAAGTGCAGTATTTTGAGATATTTTTGCCGCATCTGCGAAAAACGATTTGCCGCCTTCTTTCTCAGTTTCGCTTCTGATAATGAATTTCCCACGCTTGCTACCTCTGATAAAGGCTCACGTTAACTATTATCAATATATAGATTTCTTATTTGCTTCACATTCATGACCCCTGTCCTTGCAGTACTAATAGCATTTTAAGTGTCCAGTACCCTGGATAATTTTAGGAAATAGAAATAAATCGATCGGGGTAGTCGGATACTTTATCAGATACTCCCTTATGTGAGCCAGAGGGGGCGATAATAGCTTTGTGCCACCGTCTATGTCATTTTGTATTCATTAAAATAAAGAAGTACCAGCTCAGGGATGAATCTTACAATTAGCAGCAACGCTGGTAGGGACTTGCATAAAACAGTTTACACTTACTTCTTGCCACCAGTTCTTATTATCAGCACCATTTCAATTGTCCACAATTGCTGCGTGGCAATGTCTTTCTTCTGGGCTCGACCATCTATGAAGACAGCTGTATATGTATCATTTTTTCTTGCAGCTGCCGATGGATTCAATTCCATCATTTTGGCTTTTCGCATTGTGGTTTTTTCTTTCTTTCCACATGTCTTGAAAATTAAAGTATTCGAAAATGATTGTATTAATCTATTAATTGAAGTTACTCGACTTGGTGGGATTCCAATTCCCATTGGGCATCTCCTACTCATCGGAATTACTCATTGGGTTGGAATATTGAAGCCGTTTGAACAGAACAGAATTGTCACCAAAGGAAGGGTCAAAGCATTTCTCATTGGTTGCTGGTTATTACCCATGGCTTTTGTGTTCGTATGGTCTTCAGTAATTACAGGGACAGGATTTCAAAGCCACGGGTGCGGAGACAATTCCTTCATGACGAAAATACCTTGGCGGTTTGCCTATTCTTCTTTCTACCTTTGTTCATTTGTGACAATCATATTTATTTATGCTCAAATTTTCATGGTAGCCAACAAGCTGAGTAAACGGAACCCAAATACGGTAATTTTATTTAATTAGATGCGGGTGTTACTTGTTACTCTTGTTCTAATGATTTTCCGGAAAAACATTCTTGAAAAAATATTTTGTGAGAATCACCAACTAACAATCTAAAAACCCCAGACTTTGTCTTTAACCCTGTGAGCTTACATATTGACCCAGGTTAATGCTGTAAATTACCACTCCTCAAACTCCCATCCACTTTCCCCCCACTTAATCTCCACATCCCATATACATCCCATCCACATCCCCTCCACATCCTCTCCACTTCCCTCCACGTCCCCTCAACATCCCCTCCACATCCACTCCACTTTACCTACACTTTACCTAAACTTCACCTCCACTTACCCTCCACTTTACCTCCACTTTACCTCCACTTTACCTCCACTTTACATCCCCATTACCTCCACTTTACCTCCACTTTACCTCCACTTTACATCCACTTAACCACCCCATTACCTCCACTTTACCTCCACTTCACCCCCACTTACCCTGCACTTCCCCTCCAACTCCCATCCAATTCCCCTCCACTTTACATCAACTTTACCTCCACTTTACCTCCACTTAAGCTCCACTTTACCTCCATCTTACCTCCACCTTACCTCCACTTTACGTCTACGTTACCTCTACGTTACCTCCACGTTACATCCACTTTACCTCCACTTCAACTCCACTTCACCTCCACTTTCCCTCCAACTCCCATCAGATTCCCCTCCACTTTACCTCCGCTTTAGCTCTTCTTTAACTCCACTTTCCCCAGCTTTACCTCTTCTTTAACTCCACTTTCCCCAGCTTTACCTCTTCTTTAACTCCACTTTCCCCCACTTACCTTCCAAATCCCCTCCACATCCCCTCCACAACCCCTACAAATCCCCTACACATCCCCTCCAGATCCACTCAACTTTACCTCCTCTTTACCTCCACTTCGCCTCTACTTACCCTCCACTTAACCTCAACGTAACCTCCACTTTACCTTCACGTTACCCCCACTTTAACTCCTTTTTACATCCAATTTAAACCCACTTTACCTCCACTTCATCTCCACTAACAGTGAACTTCCCCTCCAATTCCCCTCCACTTTACCTCCACTTTAACTCCACTTTAACTCCTTTTTACATCCAATGCGCATCCACTTTACCTTCAGTTTAAATCCACTTTACCTCCTTTTACCTCCACTTCCCCTCCAATTCCCCTCCAACTCCCATCCAATTCCCCTCCACTTTACCTCCACTCTACCTCCGCTTTACCTCCACTTTACCTCCACGTTACATCCAATTTACGTCCAATTTATATCCACTTTACCTCCACTTTACCTCAACATTACATCCAATTTACCTCCACTTTAACTGCTCCTTACATCCAATTTCCCTCCACTTTAACCGCTTCTTACATCCAATTCACCTCCACTTTAACTGCTTCTTATATCCAATTTACCTCCACTTTAACTGCTTCTTACATCCAATTTACCTCCACTTTAAATGCTTCTTACATCCAATTTACCTCCACTTTAACTGCTTCTTACATCCAATTTACCTGAACTTTACCTCCACCTACCCTCCAACTCCCATCCAACTCCCGTCCGCTTTACCTCCTTTTCCCCTCCAATTTACCTCTGCTTCCCCTCAAACTCCCATCCAATTCCACCCCTTTACCTCCAATTCACCTCCACTTCACCTCTACCTCACCTCCCACTCCCCCCACTGCACCTCAAATTCCATTCCACTTTCCCCCTAACTCCCATCCACTACCTGTCCACTTTACCCCTACTTTAATTCAGTTTTCCTTCACTAAACTCACTTTAAATCAACTTTACCTCCACTTTACCTCCACTTACACTCTAGTTACCCTGCATTTCCCATCACACTCCAATCCAATTCCACTCCACTTCAATTCCACTTAACCCTCCACATCCCCTCCAAATCCGCTAAAACTCGTCTTTACTTTACCTCCACTTCACTTCCACTTTACCTCTACTTCACCTCTACTTACCCTCCAACTCACATCTTACTCCCCTCCACATTAAATCCAATTCCCCTTCACTTCACCTCCGATTTACTCCACCTTAACCTCCACTATACCTCCACTTTACCTCCACTTCACTTATACTTTATTTCCACTTTTATTTACCCTTCAACTCAATTCGAACTCCCCTCCACTTTAAATCCAGTTTCCCTCCAGTTTCCCTGGCCTTTACCACCACTTTAACACTTTTTATATCCAATTTACCTCCACTTTAACTCCTTTTTACATCCAATTTACCTCCACTTAACTTTCGCTTTACCTCCACTTTACCTTGTCTTAACCCCCACTTACCCACCAAATTCGCTAAAACCCCCCTCCACTTCCCCTCCACTTACCCACCAGCTCCAATCCAATTGCTCCCAGTTAACCTCGACTTACCCTCAACTCCCATCCAATTGCCTTCTACTTCACATCCACTTACCTCCACAACCCCTCCAACTCCCATTCAATTCCTTTCTTCTTTACCTCTTCTTTACCTCTACTTCACCTCCACTTACCCTCCAACTCCCATCCAACTCCCGTCCACTTTAACTCCACTTTACATCCAATTTTCCTCCTTTTTTCTCCACTTAACCTACGCTTCCCCTCAAACTCCCGTCCAATTCCACCCCATTACGTCTACTTCACCCCCACTTACCCTCCAACTCCCCTCCACTTCACCTCAAATTCACCTCCACTTACTCTCCAAATCCCCTCCAACTCCCATCCAATTCCCCTCCACTTTACCTCCAGCTTACCTCCAAATTACCCTCAAACTCCCCTCCACTTTACTCCACCTTAACCTCTACTATACATCGACTTTACCTCTACTTTACCTCTACTTACCCTTCAACTCACATCAAACTCCCCTCCACTTTAAATCCAGTTTCCCTCCACGTTACCTCGCCTTTACCTCCACTTTAACTCCTTTTTACAACCAATTTACCTCAACATTAACTACACTTTACCTCTACTTTACCTGTACTTTACCTCTAGGTTAACTCCATGTTATCCCCACTACACCTCCACTTACTCTCCAACTCTCATTAAACTCCCCTCCACTTTACCTCCACTTAACCTATAATTTACCTCCACAGACGCTCCAACTCCTCTCCAACTCCTCTCCAACTCCCCTCCACTTACCATCCAACTCTTATCCAATTCCCTTCCGCTTTTACTCCACAATACTCCACGTCCCCTCTAATTCCTCTCTACTTTCCCACTGACTCCCATCCAATTCCTCTCCACTTTTCCTGCAGTTTACCTCCACGATAAGTCCACTTTACCTCCTCTTTAACTCGTTTTTACATCAAATTTACCTCCACATTACCTCCACTTTACCTCCTTTTTACCTCCACTTACCCCCAATCCAATCCAATTCCCTCAACTTTATATCCACTTGACCTCCACTTACCCTCCACCTCCCATCCAAGTCCCGTCCACTTTGCCTCTACTTTACCTCTAGTTTAACTCCACTTTACCTCCACTTACTCTCCAACTCTCATTCAACTCCCCTCCACTTAACTCACACTTTATATCCACTTTACCACCACATCCCCTCCAACTCCCCTTTACTTTACCTGCTCTTTACCTCCACTTACCCTCCAACTACCATCAGACTCCCCTCCACTTTTCCTCCACTTCACCTCCACTTTACCACAACTTTAACTCCTTTTTACATCCACTTCACCTCCATTTTAAATCCAATTCCCCTCCACTTTAAATCCAACTCCCCTCCACTTCACCTCCCATTTACTCCACCTTAACCTCCCATTTACTCCACCTTTACCTCCACTATACCCCCACTTCACTTCCACTTTACCTGCACTTCACTTCCACTTACCCTCCAACTCACATCCAACTCCCCTCCACTTGAAATCCACTTTACATTGACTTTACCACCACTTTAACTCTTTTTACATCTAATTTGCTTCCACTTTAACTCCTTTATACATCCACGTTGCCTCCACTTTACCCCCTCTTAACCTCCACTTTCACTCCTTTTGACATCCAATTTACCTCCACTTTACCTCCATTTTACCTCCAACTCCCCTCCACTTGACTTCCACTTTACTTCCACGTTAATTTCTTTTTACATCCAATGTATCTCCGCTTTACCTTCACTTTAAATTTACTTTACATCCTTTTTACCTCAACTTCCACTCCACCTTCCATCCAATTGCCCCAACTTTACCTCCACTTAACCTCCACTTACCCTAAACTCCCCTCTAATTGCCATCTACTTCACCTCTACTTACCTCCACATCCCATTCAATTGTCTCCACTTTACTTCTTCTTTACTTCCACGTTACCTCCACTTTAACTTCTTTTAACATTAAATTTACATCAATTTTAGCTCCACTTTAGCTCCACTTTACCTACTTTTTACCTCCACTTACCCTCCAACTAAAAACCAAATTCCCCCAACTTTACCTTCACTTGAACTCCACTTCCCCTCCAATTACCCTACAACTCCAATTCAACTCCCCTACACTTTACCTCTATTTTATCTTGCACTTTACCTCGCCCTTAACTCCTTTTTACATCCACTTTACCTCCACTTCACCTCCACTTTACCACCACATTACTTCCCTTTTACATTTCATTTACCTCCACTTTACTTCCATTACAGATTTCATTTACCTCCACTTTACTTCCATTTCAGATTTGATTTACCTCCACTTTACTTCCATTTCAGATTTCATTTACCTCCACTTTACCTCCACTTTACCTCCGTTTTATCTCCACTTGACATCCACTTACCCTGCAACTCCCATCCAACTCCCGTCCACTTTACCTCCAATTTACCTCAATTTTACCTCCCTTTGACTTCCACTTCACCTCCAGTTAACCTCCAACTCCCGTCCACTTCACTTCCACTTTACCTCCACTTTACCTCCACTTCACTTCCACTTTAAATCCACTTCACTTCCACTTTACCTCCACTTCACTTCCACTTTACCTCCACTTCACTTCCACTTTACCTCCACTTCCCTACAACTTTACCTCCACTTCAATTCCACTTTACCTCCACTTCAATTCCACTTTACCTCCACTTCACTTCCACTTTACCTCCACTTCACTCCTTCTAACCTCCAACTCAAATCCAACACCCCGCCACTTTAAATCATATTCCCCTCCACTTCACCTCCTATTTACAACATCTCAACCTCTACTTTACCTCCAATTTACCTCCAAATTACCTCCAATTTAACTCCACTTTCCCTCCACATCACTTCCACTTTACCTCCACTTAACCTCCACTTACCCTCAACTCCCCTCTAATTGCCATCTACTTCACCTCTACTTACCTCCACATCCCATTCAATTGCCTCCACTTTACCTCTTCTTTGCTTCCACGTTACCTCCACTTTAACTTCTTTTAACATTAAATTTACATCAATTTTAGCTCCACGTTACCTCCACTTACCCTCCAACTAAAAACCAAATTCCCCCAACTTTACCTTCACTTGAACTCCACTTACCCTCCAACTACGCTTCACTTCACCTCCACTTCCCCTCCAATTACCCTACAACTCCAATTAACTCTCCTACACTATACCTCTGTTTCATCTTGCACTTTACCTCCGCTTTAACTCCTGTTTACATCCACTTAACCTCCACTTCACCTCCACTTTACCACCACATTAACTCCATTTTACATTTTATTTACCTCCACTTTACCTCCATTTCAGATTTCATTTACCTCCACTTTACCACCACTTTACCTGCGTTTTATCTCCACTTGACATCCACTTAACCTGCAACTCCCATTCAACTCCCGTCCGCTTTACCTCCACTTTACCTCCACTTCACCGCCTTTTTACCTCCAATTCACACCCAGTTTACCTTTACTTGACCACTACTTTAATACCTTGGGACATTCAATTTACCTCCACTTTAACTATTTTTTACATCAAATTTACCTCAATTTTACCTTTTTTTGACCTCCACATTACCTCCACGTTACCTCCACGTACCCTCCGCTTTACCGGCACTTTACCTCAACTTTACCTCCGCTTTAACTCGACTTTACCTCCAGTTAACCACCAACTCCCGTCCACTTTGCCTCCACTTAACCTCCATTCTTTCTCCGCTTACCCACCAACTTGCATTTAACTCGCCTGAGCTTTGTCTACACTTCACCTCCACCTTAGCGTCCACTTTACCACCACTTCACTTCCACTTTACCTCCACTTCACTTCCACTTTACCTCCAATTCACTTTCACTTTGCCCCCACTTCACTTTCACTTTACCCCCACTTCACTTCCACTTTACCTCCACTTCACTTCCACTTTACCTCCACTTCACTTTCACTTTACCTCCACTTCAATTCCACTTTACCTCCACTTCAATTCCACTTTACCTCCACTTCACTCCTCCTAACCTCCAACTCACATCCAACACCCCGCCACTTTAAATCATATTCCCCTCCACTTCACGTCCTATTTACAACAGCTCAACCTCCCCTATACCTCCAATTTACCTCCAAATTACGTCCACTAACCATCAAACTCCACTTTACCTCCACTTTTTTCCACCTTAACCTCTACTTTACGTCTAATTTACCTCCAACGTACCTCCACTTTACCTCCACATTACTTCCACTTTACCTCCACTTCACTTCTACTTACCTTCTAGCACACAACCTCCACTTTACCACAATTTTAACTCCTTTTTACATCCACTTTACCTCCATTTTAAATCCAATTCCCCTCCACTTCACCTCCCATTTACTCCACCTTAACCTCCACTATACCCCCACTTCACTTCCACTTTACCTGCACTTCACTTCTACTTACCCTCCAACTCACATCCAACTCCCCTCCACTTGAAATCCACTTTACCTCGACTTTACCACCACTTTAACTCTTTTTACATCTAATTTGCTTCCACTTTAACTCCTTTTTACATCCACGTTGCCTAGACTTTACCCCCTCTTAACCTCCACTTTCACTCCTTTTTACATCCAATTTACCTCCACTTTACCTCCACTTTACCTCCATTTTACCTCCAATTACCCTCCAACTCACATCCAATTCCCCTCGCCTTTACCTCCATTTTACTTCCACTTTACTTCCACGTTTACATCCAATGTATCTCCGCTTTACCTTCACTTTAAATCTACTTCACCTCTACTTACCTCCACATCCCATTTACTTGTCTCCACTTTACTTCTTCTTTACTTCCACGTTACCTCCACTTTACTTCTTCTTTACTTCCACGTTACCTCCACTTTAACTTCTTTTAACATTAAATTTACATCAATTTTAGCTCCACTTTAGCTCCACTTTACCTAATTTTTACCTCCACTTACCCTCCAACTAAAAACCAAATTCCCCCAACTTTACCTTCACTTAAACTCCACTTCCCCTCCAATTACCCTACAACTCCAATTCAACTCCCCGACACTTTACCTCTATTTTATCTTGCACTTTACCTCCACCTTAACTCCTTTTTACATCCACTTTGCCTCCACTTCACCTCCACTTTACCACCACATTACTTCCCTTTTACATTTCATTTACCTCCACTTTACCTCCATTTCAGATTTCATTTACCTCCACTTTACCTCCACTTTACCTCCGTTTTATCTCCACTTGACATCCACTTACTCTGCAACTCCCATCCAACTCCCGTCCACTTTATCTCCACTTCACCGCCCTTTTACCTCCAATTCACCCCCAGTTTACCTCCACTTGACCACTACTTTAATACCTTGGGACATTCAATTTACCTCCACTTTAACTATTTTTTACATCCGATTTACCTCCACATTACCTCCACGTTACCTCCACGTACCCTCCAAGTCCCCTCCGCTTTACCGACACTTTACCTCAACTTTACCTCCGCTTTAACTCGACTTTACCTCCTGTTCACCTCCAGGTAACCTCCAACTCCCGTCCACTTCACTTCCACTTTACCTCCACTTCACTTCCACTTTACCTCCACTTCACTTCCACTTAACCTCCACTTCACTTCAACTTTACCTCCACTTCACTTCCACTTTACCTCCACTTCACTTCCACTTTACCTCCACTTTACCTCCACTTCACTTCCACTTTACCTCCACTTTACCTCCACTTCACTTCCACTTTACCTCCACTTCACTCCTTCTAACCTCCAACTCACATCCAAGCCCCGCCCCTTTACCTTCACTTTACCTCCAGTTTACCTCCAAATTACCCTCCAACGCCCCTCCACTTCACCTACACTTTACTCCACCTTAACATCCACTATACCTCTACTTCACCTCTACTTACCCTCAAACTCACATCCAACTCCCCTCCACTTTAAATCCAACTCCCCTCCACTTCACCTCCGATTTACTCCACCTTAACTTCCACTTTACCTCCACTTTACCTCCACTTCACTTATACATTACTTCCCTTTTACTTACTCTTCAACTACCATCCGACTCCCCTCCACTTTAAATACAGTTTCCCTCCACCTTACCTCGCCTTTACCACCACTTTAGTCTTCACCCATACTTACCGTCCAAATTCTATCAAACTCCCCTCCACTTCACCTCCACTTACCCACCAACTCCAATCCAATTGCCCCCAGTTAACCTCCACTTACGCTCAACTCCTATCCAATTTCCTTCTACTTCGCCTCCACTTACCTCCACATCCCCTCCAACTCCCATTCAATTCCTCTCTTCGTTATCTCTTCTTTACCTCGACGTTACTTCCACTATAACTCCTTTTTACAATAAATTTACCTCCACTTTAACTCTTTTTTACATTAAATTTACATCCACTTTAACTCTTTTTTACATTAAATTTACCTCTTTTTTAACTCCTTTTTACATCCACTTTAGCTCCACTTTACCTCAACTTTAACTCCTTTTTACCTCCACTTACACTCCAACTCCAATCCAATTCCCCCAACTTTATCTCCACTTGACCTTCACTTACCCTCCCATCCAAATCCCGTCCACTTTGCCTCCACTTTACCTCCACTTCACCGCCACTTTAACTCAACTTCACCCCCACTTGACCTCCACTTGACTACTAATTTAATACCTTGGGACATTCAATTTACCTCCACTTAAATTATTTTTTACATCCAATTTACCTCCATTTTACCTCCACGTATCCGCCAACTCCCCTCCACTTTACCCGCACGTTACCTGCACTTTACCTCCACTTTAGGTCCTGTTCACCTCCAGTTACCCTCCAACTCCCGTCCACTTTACCCATACTTTACCTCCATTTTTCCTCCACTTACCCACCAACTCGCATCAACTTTGTCTCCACTTTACCTCTACTTTAATTCCACTTTATCTCCACTTTACCTCCAACTCCCATCCAATTCCACTCCACTTTACCTCCACTTTCCCCTTACTCCCATCTAATTTATCTCCACTTTACCCCCTTACCTCCACGTTACCTCCACTTTACCTCCACTTTAACTACTATTTACTTCCACTTTACCTCCACTTTACCTCGATTTTATCTCCATTTTACCTCCACTTTACCTCCAACTCCCATCCAATTCCCCGGCACTTCACCTAGACTTCACCTCCACATCATCTCCAACTCCCATCCATTTCCTCTCCGCTTTCCAAATAACTCCCATCCAATTCCTCTCCACTTTACCTCCACTGGAACTCCTTTTTACAACCAATTTACCTCAACATTAACAACACTACCTCTACTTTACCTGTACTTTACCTCTAGGTTAACTCCATGTTATCCCCACTTCACCTCCACTTACTCTCCAACTCCCCTCCACTTAACCTCCACTTTACCTCCACTTTCAACGTTACTCCCATCTAATTTATCTCCACTTTACCTCCACTTCACCTCCACTTCACCTCCACTTACCATCCAACTCTTATCCAATTCCCCTCCGCTTTCCCTCCACGTCCCCTCCAATTCCTCTCCACTTTTCCTGCAGTTTACCTCCAATTAACCTCCACTTTACAACAACTTTAACTCCTTTTTACATCCACTTCACCTCCATTTTAAATCCAATTCACCTCCACTTTAAATCCAATTCCCCTCCACTTCACCTCCCATTTACTCCACCTTAACCTCCACTATACCCCCACTTCACTTCCACTTTACCTGCACTTCACTTCTACTTACCCTCCAACTCACATCCAACTCCCCTCCACTTGAAATCCACTTTACCTCGACTTTACCACCACTTTAACTCTTTTTACATCTAATTTGCTTCCACTTTAACTCCTTTTTACATCCACGTTGCCTAGACTTTACCCCCTCTTAACCTCCACTTTCACTCCTTTTTACATCCAATTTACCTCCACTTTACCTCCACTTTACCTCCATTTTACCTCCAATTACCCTCCAACTCACATCCAATTCCCCTCCACTTTACCTCCACTTTACTTCCACGTTAATTTCTTTTTACATCCAATGTATCTCCGCTTTACCTTCACTTTAAATCCACTTTACCTCCTTTTTACCTCAACTTCCACTCCAACTTCCATCCAATTGCCCCAACTTTACCTCCACTTAACCTCCACTAACCCTAAACTCCCCTCTAATTGCCATCTACTTCACCTCTACTTACCTCCACATCCCATTCAATTGTCTCCACTTTACTTCTTCTTTACTTCCACGTTACCTCCTTTTTAACTTCTTTTAACATTAAATTCACATCAATTTTAGCTCCACTTTAGCTCCACTTTACCTACTTTTTACCTCCACTTACCCTCCAACTCCAATCTAATTCCCCCAACCTTACCTTAACTTGAACTCCACTTACCCTCCAACTACGCTCCACTTCCCCTCCAATTACCCAACAACTCCAATTCAACTCCCCTACACTTTACCTCTATTTCATCTTGCACTTTACCTCCACCTTAACTCCTTTTTACATCCACTTTACCTCCACTTTACCACCACATTAACTCCATTTTACATTTCATTTACCTCCACTTTACCTCCATTTCAGATTTCATTTACCTCCACTTTACCTCCGTTTTATCTCCACTTGACATCCACTTACCCTGCAACTCCCATCCAACTCCCGTCCACTTTACCTCCACTTTACATCCACTTCACCGCCTTTTTACCTCCAATTCACACCCAGTTTACCTCCACTTGACCACTAATTTAATACCTTGGGACATTCAATTTACCGCCACTTTAACTATTTTACACATCCAATTTACCTCAATTTTAACTTTTTTTGACCTCCACATTACCTCCACGTTACCTCCACGTACCCTCCAACTCCCCTCCGCTTTACCGGCACTTTACCTCAACTTTACCTCCGCTTTAACTCGACTTTACCTCCTGTTCACCTCCGCTTCAACTCCAGTTAACCTCCAACTCCCGTCCACTTTGCCTCCACTTAACCTCCATTCTTTCTCCGCTTACCCACCAACTTGCATTTAACTCGCCTGAGCTTTGTCTACACTTCACCTCCACCTTAGCGTCCACTTTACCTCCACTTCACTTCCACTTTACCTCCACTTCACTTCCACTTTACCTCCAATTCACTTTCACATTACCCCCACTTCACTTTCACTTTACCCCCACTTCATTTCCACTTTACCTCCACTTCACTTCCACTTCAATTCCACTTTACCTCCACTTTACTCCTCCTAACCTCCAACTCACATCCAACACCCCGCCACTTTAAATCATATTCCCCTGCACTTCACCTCCTATTTACAACACCTCAACCTCTACTTTACCTCCAATTTACCTCCAAATTACGTCCACTAACCATCAAACTCCACTTTACCTCCACATTTTTCCACCTTAACCTCTACTTTACCTCCAACTTACCTCCACATTACTTCCACTTTACCTCCACTTCACTTCTACTTACCTTCTAGCTCACATCCAACTCCTCTCCACGTTAACTCGACTTTATCACCACTTTAACTCCTTTTACATCCAATTTTCCTCCAATTTACCTCCAACTAACTTTCGCTTTACCTCTACTCTACCTTCACTTCACCTTCACTTACCCTCCAAATTCGATCAAACTCCCCTCCACTTAACCTACACTTACCCGTCAACTCCCATCCAACTCCCCTCAACTTTACCTTCACTTTTCCTCCACTTTACTTCCACTTTACTTCCACATTAAATTCTTTTTACATTCAATGTACCTCCGCCTTACCTAATCTTTAAATCCACTTTACCTCCTTTTTGCCTCCACTTCCCCTCCAACTTCCATCTAATTTACCTCCACTTTACCTCTTCTTTACCTCCAAGTTACCAACACTTTCCCCCCACCATAACTCCTTTTTACATCTAATTTACCTACACTTGAACTCCTTGTTACAACAACTTTATCTCCACATTAGCTCCACTTTAGCTCCACTTTACCTCCTTTTACCTTCACTTACCCTCCAACTCCAATACCATTCCCCCAACTTTACCTCCACTTGACCTCCCCTGTCGCTCCAACTCCGGTCCACTTGACCTCCGCTTCCACTCCACTTCCCCTCCAATTACCCTAGAACTCCCATTCAACTCCACACCACTTTACCTTCACTTTACCTACACTTTAACTCCTTATTACATCCACTTTAGCTCCACTTTACCTCCACTTTACTTCCACTTTACCTCCACTTCACCTCCAGTTACCCTCCAAGTCCCATCCAACTCCCGTCCACTTTACCTCCACTTTACCTCCATTTTTCCTCCACTTACCCACCAACTCCCATCCAATTCGCCTCAACTTTGTCTCCACTTTACCTCCACTTTACTTCCACTTTACCTCCACTTTAACTTCTTTTTACATGGACCTCCGTTTTACCTTCACTTTAAATCCACTTAACCTAATTTTTACGTCCACTTCCCCTCGAACTCCCATGCAATTCCCCCCCACTTTACCTCTACTTCCCTTCAATTTACCCTCCAACTCCCATCCAATTCCCCTCTATTTTCCCCTTACTCCCATCTAATTCACCTCCTCTTTACCTTTACGTTACCTCCACTTTAACTCCACTTTAACTCCTTTTTACATCCAATTCACCTATACTTTACCTCCATTTTACCTCCTCTTTACCTCCAATTACCCTACAACTCCCATAAATTTTCCAGCCACTTCATCTCAACTTCACCTCCACATCCCCTCCAACTTACATCCAACTCCCATTCAATTCCTCTCCACTTTCCCCCTTACTCCCATCTAATTCCTCTCCACTTTTCCTCCAGTTAACCTCCACTGTAACTCCTTTTTTCATCCAATTTACCTCCACATTACCTCCACTTTACCTCTACTTTACCTCTAGTTTACCTCCACTTTACATCCACTTCACCTCGACTTACTCTCTAACTCTCATTCAACTCCCCTCCACTTTACCTCCACTTTACTTATACTTTACCTCCGATTACTCTCCAACTCCCCTACACTTTTCTTCTACTTTTCCTCCACTTCACCTCCACTTATCCTCCGATTCCCCTCCACTTCACCTCCACTTCACCTCCATTTACCCTCCAACTCACATCCACTTCACCTCCACCTTAGCGTCCACTTTTGGTCCCTTTTACCTCCACTTCACTTCCACTTTACCTCCACGTGACTTCCACTTTACCTCCACGTGACTTCCACTTTACCACCACTTCACTTCCACTTTACCTCCACTTTACTCGTTCTAACCTCCAACTCACATCCAAAACTCCTCCACATCAAATCACATTCCCCTCCACTTCAACTCCTATTTGCAACACCTCAATTCCCCTATACCTCCACTTTACCTCCAATTTACGTCTACTTTACCTCCACTTCACCTCCAGTTACCCTCCACTTCCCCTCCAATTACCCTTCAACTCCCACCACTTTACCTACACTTTAACTCCTTATTACATCCACTTTAGCTCCACTTCACTTTCACTTTACCCCCACTTCACTTCCACTTTACCTCCACTTCACTTCCACTTTACCTCTACTTCAATTCCACTTTACCTCCACTTCACTCCTCCTAACCTCCAACTCACATCCAACACCCCGCCACTTTAAATCATATTCCCCTGCACTTCACCTCCTATTTACAACACCTCAACCTCCCCTATACCTCCAATTTACCTCCAAATTACGTCCACTAACCATCAAACTCCACTTTACCTCGACATTTTTCCACTTTAACCTCTACTTTACCTCCAACTTACCTCCACTTTCCCTCCACATTACTTCCACTTCACTTCTACTTACCTTCTAGCTCACATCCAACTCCTCTCCACGTTAACTCGACTTTATCACCACTTTAACTCTTTTTACATCCAATTTTCCTCCAATTTACCTCCAATTTACCTCCAACTAACTTTCGCTTTACCTCTACTCTACCTTCACTTCAACTTCACTTACCCTCCAAATTCGATCAAACTCCCCTCCACTTAACCTACACTTACCTGTCAACTCCCATCCAACTCCCCTCAACTTTACCTTCACTTTTCCTCCACTTTACTTCCACTTTACTTCCACATTAAATTCTTTTTACATCCAATGTACCTCCGCCTTACCTAATCTTTAAATCCACTTTACCTCCTTTTTGCCTCCACTTCCCCTCCAACTTCCATCTAATTTACCTCCACTTTACCTCTTCTTTACCTCCAAGTTACCACCACTTTCCCCCCACCATAACTCCTTTTTACATCTAATTTACCTACACTTTAACTCCTTGTTACAACAACTTTAGCTCCACATTAGCTCCACTTTAGCTCCACTTTAGCTCCACTTTACCTCCTTTTACCTTCACTTACCCTCCAACTCCAATAACATTCCCCCAACTTTACCTCCACTTGACCTCCCCTTTCGCTCCAACTCCGGTCCACTTGACCTCCACTTCCACTCCACTTCCCCTCCAATTACCCTAGAACTCCCATTCAACTCCACACCACTTTACCTTCACTTTACCTACACTTTAACTCCTTATTACATCCACTTTAGCTCCACTTTACCTCCACTTTACCTCCACTCTACTTCCACTTTACCTCCACTTCACCTCCAGTTACCCTCCAAGTCCCATCCAACTCCCGTCCACTTTACCTCCACTTTACCTCCATTTTTCCTCCACTTACCCACCAACTCCCATCCAATTCGCCTCAACTTTGTCTGCACTTTACCTCCACTTTACTTCCACTTTACCTCCACTTTAACTTCTTTTTACATGGACCTCCGTTTTACCTTGACTTTAAATCCACTTTACCTAATTTTTACGTCCACTTCCCCTCGAACTCCCATGCAATTCCCCCCCACTTTACCTCTACTTCCCTTCAATTTACCCTCCAACTCCCATCCAATTCCCCTCTATTTTCCCCTTACTCCCATCTAATTCACCTCCTCTTTACCTTTACGTTACCTCCACTTTAACTCCACTTTAACTCCTTTTTACATCCAATTCACCTATACTTTACCTCCATTTTACCTCCTCTTTACCTCCAATTACCCTACAACTCCCATAAATTTTCCAGCCACTTCATCTCAACTTCACCTCCACATCCCCTCCAACTTACATCCAACTCCCATTCAATTCCTCTCCACTTTCCCCCTTACTCCCATCTAATTCCTCTCCACTTTTCCTCCAGTTAACCTCCACTGTAACTCCTTTTTTCATCCAATTTACCTCCACATTACCTCCACTTTACCTCTACTTTACCTCTAGTTTACCTCCACTTTACATCCACTTCACCTCGACTTACTCTCTAACTCTCATTCAACTCCCCTCCACTTTACCTCCACTTTACTTATACTTTACCTCCGATTACTCTCCAACTCCCCTACACTTTTCTTCTACTTTTCCTCCACTTCACCTCCACTTATCCTCCGATTCCCCTCCACTTCACCTCCACTTCACCTCCATTTACCCTCCAACTCACATCCACTTCACCTCCACCTTAGCGTCCACTTTTGGTCCCTTTTACCTCCACTTCACTTCCACTTTACCTCCACGTGACTTCCACTTTACCACCACTTTACCTCCACGTGAAATCCACTTTACCACCACTTTACTCGTTCTAACCTCCAACTCACATCCAAAACTCCTCCACATCAAATCACATTCCCCTCCACTTCAACTCCTATTTGCAACACCTCAATTCCCCTATACCTCCACTTTACCTCCAATTTACGTCCACTAACCCCCAAACTCCACATCACTTCCACTTTTTTCCACCTTAACCTCTACTTTACCTCCAATTTACATCCACTTTCCCTCCACATCACTTCCACTTTACCTCCTCTTCACCTCTACTAACCCTCTAGCTCACATCCACTTCCTCTTCACTTTACCTCGACATTACCACCACTTTAACTCTTTTTATATCCAATTTACCTCCAATTTACCTCCAACTAACTTTCGCTTTACCTCCACTCTACCTTCACTTCACCTCCACTTACCCTCCAAATTCGATCAAACTCCCCTCCACTTCAGCTACACTTACCCATCAACTCCCATCCAACTCCCCTCAAGTTTACCTTCACTTTACTTCCACTTTACTTCCACGTTAAATTCTTTTTACATCCAATGTACCTCCGCCTTACCTACACTTTAAATCCACTTTACCCCCTTTTTTCCTCCACTTCCCCTCCAATTTCCATCTAATTTACCTCCACTTTACATCTTCTTTACCTCCACGTTACCACCACTTTCCCTCCACCATAACTCCTTGATACATCTAATTTACCTATACTTTAACTCCTTATTACAACAACTTTAGCTCCACTTTACCTCCACTTTACTTCCACTTTACCTCCACTTCACCTCCACTTCCCCTCCAATTACCCTAGAACTCCCATTCAACTCCACACCACTTTACCTTCACTTTACCTACACTTTAACTCCTTATTACATCCACTTTAGCTCCACTTTAGCTCCACTTTACCTCCACTTCACCTCCGGTTACCCTCCAACTAGAATCCAACTCCCGTCCACTTTACCTCCACTTTACCTCCATTTTTCCTCCACTTACCCACCAACTCCCATCCAACTCGCCTCAACTTTATCTCCACTTTACCTCCACTTTATCTCCACTCTAACTTCTTTTTACATGGACCTCCGTTTAACCTTCACTTTAAATCCACTTCCCCTCCAACTCCCATGCAATTCCCTCCACTTTACCTCTACTTCCCTTCAATTTACCCGCCAACTCCCATCCAATTCCCCTCCACTTTCCCCCTTACTCCCATCTAATTCATCTCCACTTTACCTGCACTTTTCTTCCACTTTTCCCCCAGTTTTCCTCCACTTCACCTCCACTTTACCCCCGCTTCACCTCTTCTTTACCTCCACTTCACCTCTTCTTTACCTCCACTAAACCTCTAATTCACCTCCACTTTACCTCCACTTTACCTCCACTTTACCTCCACTTACCCTCCTACTCCCCTCCACTTTACCTCCACTTTACCTCCACCTTTCTTACACTTTACCTCCACTTTACCTCCACCTTTCTTACACTTTTCCCCTCTCCTCCACTTTTCCTCCACTTTTCCTCCACTTCACCTCCGCTTCACCTCTTCTTCACCTCCACTTCACCTCCACTTTACCTCCACTTCACCTCCACTTTACCTCCACTTTACCTCCACTTTACCTCCACTTTACCTCCACTTCACCTCCACTTTACCTCCACTTCACCTCCACTTCACCTCCACTTACCCTCCAACTCTTATCCAATTCCCCTCCGCTTTTTCTCCAATTCCCTGTCACTTCAACTGCAACTCCCCTCAACTTCACCTTCAACTCTACTCGACTTTTACTCCAATTCCCCCACGTCTTCTTTATTTCCCCTCCACTTCCAATTCGTCCCACGTCCTCTTTATTTCCACTCCACTTTTTCTCCACTGCCTCTCCACCACTTCTGCACCACTTCCCCTCCACTCACCCTCCACATTACCTCTACCACTTCCCCTCCACTTACCCTCCACCTTTGCTTCACCTCTTCCCCTCCACTTCCGCTCCGCCTTCAGGTTCCCGAAGTGGTGGGGAAATAATGGGGTGGGTAGTACAGGGGGATTAGTGTGAGGGGAGCGTAAGGTGTGGTAAAGTTGAAGGAAATTGGGGAAATATGGTATGTTTGAGTTTTGAGCGACAGCGCTAAACAGCCGGTGTTCATTCGAAGCATTTTTTATTTTAGCCCGTTAGGACATTTAGCCGATGAAATGCTACCCTATTTATAATTATTGTAGCTTTAATAAATCATTATTGAAGCATTCCATTTAGTGCGTAACGTGCTTATTATTTTATTTAACAGGCAGTTCCTGAAAATGAGTTTAATTTCAAGGCAGTTATGACAACCGGTATCATCATAGGTTCCTTTGGGGTGGGTTTGGTTCCGCTAGCCCTCTCATTTATGCTATCTTATGACGGTGGTCCATTGGAAGAAAAACAGGTATGTTTTTCAGCTGTCGTTAGACTTTAATGCTAATCGCTCCGGATTGAAATGTACATGTTTTACAGGTTGGGAACGTAGTTGCAGTTTTAATTGAAATCACGGTCAATTCTCTTATTATTCTCAAGTCATTCGTAAACCCTTGGATTTATTCTGTCGGGCAGCTTGATGTGAAGGTATTTTTTAAAATGAAATAAGCATGAATTACACAATAACTAAACGGTGGAGTGTGAGCAAGAAATATTAGACAATATATTTTAACTTCGATTCCTTCATTTAAAAATAGTGATATTTTTCAGGTATGACACCTCATTCAAAACTGCTAAAGCTCTAATATAGTAAAAAACAAAAGTGAGTGTTTCACAATTAATTTTGTAAATTTACTTACTATCCGATAGATCGCACTTGAGAGTTTAAAATTGGCAATCAGAACGTGGATAATTGGCCCGATTCGACTGGATGAGATCGAACGTACGTCACTCTATGCTTTGAAACATGGAAGGTTTGTTTATTATTTAGACATATAAATATGTACATACCTATCCTTTTACATCTGAGTAAAGACAAGAGTTTTCTTTTATCCATTTCTAACAGGTAGTGGCGTCATATTTTGTGCCCATCCCAATGGAACTTTCGAGATTTGGAAATATATTCATAATGTGTATTAGTACCACAACTTAAAGCCTGTGAGTTTTGTCCGTTTAATTTGGGGAGACCCGTTTCTTGTTTGGCAAATTCTCAATTTTTACTGCATGTGTTTACGAAGATCTCAAGGGATCGTAATGCCAAATTTTCATAAAAAACGTACTCTTCAGTTTATTTTGTGAACTTCCTGCAACACCGCATAAGGATAATAGTAATTAATTTAACTTGAATTAAATGTACATGGAATTTGAAAAAAATTGTAGAATGTGAGTAAAGGCATTCATTTGAATCGGTTTGTGCAATTTTATTAATATCACTTATACTCTACGCTTTTAGTCAGTTGTCGTCACTAGCTACAGCGACAGTATTTTCTAAAATGATGTAAAATATTGTTGGAAAATTGAAATGTCCGTTTTTTCAAATTCAACTCACTGTGTACTGTGAATAAAAATGTTTAATGCCGATAATAATTCGCAAAATATCTCAACTTTGCTTCACGTTCACTGAAAATTTTTGACACCTAGGTCAATAAAATAAAAAATGAGGTTTTAAAAAAACCAAAACGAAGATGCTTTTACGACTAAAAAGTGAAAAACTAGCATTATTTGTTATGGGAGGAATTAGAGCAATAATGAACGAAACAAAACATCTCGGGTGCTACCGAATAATATATTATGTATACGTATGTGTTTGCACCCGAGATTCTTTGTTTCGTTCATTATTGCTCTAATTCCTCCCATAACAAATAATGCTAGTTTTTCACTTTTTAGTCGTAAAAGCATCTTCGTTTTGGTTTTTTTAAAACCTCATTTTTTATTCAATTGTTTTCAAAATTTTCTTGACTTAATGAGTCCATATAATAATAATTCATTATTAAAATTTTCATGAAGCTCAAATAATAATTTAATTAGTTGTTAATATTGGAAAGACTTCAAGTTACGTCTCGAATATTGAACGTTATGATTATGACAACCATAATTCGCATATTTAAGTAATTAATTTTTAAGGGTCCAAGCCCTTGTTCGCACATTATAAGATTTTGCACACTAGTTTGCAATAATTAGACAGTTATGTGTCCAAGTTTTTATCAAAGTTGTCGTGGGGGAAGACCTTTTAAAAAACGGCAATGTATTAGGATAGGCAATTCCGTAGACTCAAGGGAAAACTTGGGTATAAACAGCTTCAGATCTCGTAAACTATACATGCTGAAGAGGTGAGTTAAACATTGGAGGTTGTACAAATTCTGTCATTGACTTTAAGCCTTTAATATTTGGATTTGGTCAAAGGGTGTAGAAGTTATCCTTAAATCTTTTTTTTTTCAAAGGGGGTAAGTGCATATCTACGCTTTGCGTTTTTTACGAAAACGAATTTTTTCAAAAGTTGAAAATTCTAATTTTTGCGAATGAGTAAAAAAGCATCTTCGTAACAATCTAGAAAATCTAGAAAATTATTTCCTTCAAAATAAAATAAGGGATCTATATTTCATGCCGTTGTCCATCATATAGGCTCGACAATAGGGGTAGAAGGAGGATATGGAACATCCTGTGCATACGTAAACTAGCTTTAGGACAAGTCTATGGCAAAAATTCAAAAATCGCCAGAGGTACAGTGTGCAAGTATTCGGTACAACGTACCCGCTAGTTGCTTCTTTGTAGCAATACATAGCTGGTTTAGTAACAAAAACAAAATTATAGGCAGATATTACGCAGCAAGCCATACTGCTTTTAGTGAAACTGCATGGATACGAAGATAATTTTGATTCTAGTTGTAATTGCACCTGTATCATTTAATCCGTTCGCCAAACACAATGAGTTGACGAGATACGACACAATTCCACCTACAATAGCTCTTGATATGGAGAACAATTTTAGCAGTTAAGAGTCACGTTAGCAGTAATCTGCAATGGGCCCATTGGTGGCCATCTCATTAAGTTAATGAGAGCGAATTCCTAACGTTTATCGAGTCAGGAACAAAATTGCAAAAATAGCTAAGAATTTAATCATGAAAGTTTAACCAACCTTCCATTGCTTATGAAAGGTTGCAATTTATTATCACTGCTAATTAAAATTATCTAAAATATTTGGTGATATTGTTTCCCATTTTCCCGGTTCTGGTTTTGTTACTGAAATTGTGAAGGCGAAAATTCCGATGATTCCAGGAACTTCATCTAAGATGCTTGTTCGTTTGTACAGACGTAGAAAATGCTGTGAAGAAGTAGTTTATAGTTCTTTGTGAGTCAGTTGTAAGTACAATTTTCAGTTGTTCAGCGAAATGAATGTATTACCTCAAACGATTTGTAGTCCCAAAAATAGGATTGTTGGATGTAAGCTGTATACCTACGACACGAGATAATATACGATAATATACGGCAAGTCAAGCCCAATCTGAACTTAAAGGAATTAACGAATTTTAAAAATCAGAATTCAGTCAGGGACGTTGCGAACCTACTGTGTGGTAGCTATTTATACCTTCTTTATACATGCCAATTTGAAATTACATGTAGCTAAGAAATTCTCATTGTCAGTCTAAGATTAGTATTGAAATGGGTACAACGTTACAGCGTTATTTAGGTAAGATTGGGTTGCTTTTCGTACTTTCAAGAGTTTTCATCATTTCAAGTAATAGATTGTGAATTCTTTTAACAGCATCTACCCGACAACTTGTTTTCAACTTTTTAGGGGGCAAAAGTTAAGCAAGTCTCGTTAATAGCTTTTCGTGATATTAATTTTGTAAAAATAGCAAAGCTATGGTATAAATTTGGTTGACTATGTAAAAAATATATTTGAGGAGAACTTCCTAACATTCAAACCCGTTAACTTAATTCACATTTTAAGGATTTAAAGGCAGTGCAGTCTAAGCTTGGTTTTTTTCGCCTAAGAATTTAAAAGTTCAATTTAGTTTCAAATTCTAAAATCGGATGCTCCGCACCACAGATGACATTGCCATGTTTGCATTTAAAAACTATCTTAAACGTGTAAACTGGCCAAATAAATAGCTCGACTCGGATCGTGTCGTGTCCCAATAAACAACAATATGCAGTCGAATAGTTTTTGGTTTTTGGCTTGTAGATGGTGTACAGAGCACTTTAGTGACTTTGTTAGCTCATGGCATTTGATGGAAAAGACTTCAACGATTTTTTCGACTGTTTGGTTGAGGTTGATAGTGGGAGACAGCAAAGATGGGCCTTTTAATTCACCTAACTTATTTCCTTCCTATATTTAGACTAACATAATGCGCCTCCCTATTTGCCTATAATTATAATCCTCGTCAAGTTATCTCCCCCTTTTAAGGAAATGTTCAACCAAACGCCTTCCTTAAATCCTATAAAGGCTAAAGCAACACGAAGTTCCTTCCTATAATATAAGAAACAGGGAGATGCCTACCTACATATATGCCTATACATACATGTTCTCTCATAATATTCCTTTTGGGAGTATCATGCAACTATACCCTATTGGGAAGTTCAAAACTACTGCTTCCCTATATAAGTACACCCTTAAAGTCCCTACAGAAAACCGAAAACCCCGCATGTGTGTATGTCGAAATATCCTGTACTTAATAGTAATTACTATATTTATTTATTGCTACGTTGATCTATTTGTTTGTTGATCTGTTGGTCTGTTCCACGCTGAAAATTTGTTACATCATTGTCGACCTACCAATGTCCTAACAATCGTGCTATAACATGCTTTACTTTTCCGCATTTTTACAACCATTGCTAATTTATTGTAATATAAAAGGTAGGGAGTTCCCAATGCAAACTTCTACATTCCTCTTCGAAATTATATGCATAAGTTTTATTTTTAGGGCATCAGTGGCATGACTATACCCCTAATCGGAATGTCGGCAACAGTAGCATACCTGCTCCCTTCATATTATATTTATTTATGAAGCCCCTAGCCTAAATTTCCGAAGTGCCTATATTTATTCCCCAAACTTCCTATAATATTTTATTTGCATGTAAATCTCATTGAACCTTGCCTATATCCTAGCCTAGATTTATGTTTTTTTGCTTCCTCCCTACAATTTTTGCATATAAAAGGGCCTAGATATAGGCAAGGGGCCCATCTTTGGGAGACAGTGTTACTGACACAGTTTGTTCAATTTTTGTCTTTCACAGTAATTAATTGAAGTGAAGCTTGTTGTCACTCATTTAAATGTCGGTGAATCCTTTCTTCCCTACAACATTCCCTCGTGTGAACATTGCAGACAAGTAAATAGTTAAAAGTTAAGTCCAGAAGTTTAAAAAAAATTCTAGCTATTTTTAGACACAGGACAGACGCAAGGCATTTGTATAATATGTACCAAGGATCGTTGTCGCCAATTCTCCTCATTCATGGAACGCTAATTTTACGAATTAACATCTACAGATAACATACTGCATGTTAACAATTTTTAGACAATTCAAGTGACCATGTATTTCAAAGATTCAGTTTAATAAAACTTGGATTGATAGTGTTCTCCCAGGTTTTATAAAATTCAGCTCTTTGAAAGAAGGGGCTAGTCCACAGGTTTTCCGCTCAGCGCTCAAACAAATTGGAGCAGCTGTCAGATGACTATCAGGATCCGAAGCATCCGCTGTTATGAAATACTATCCCGAATTATACTTGAAGCCTTCTCCAGCATTTGTGTCTCTTAAAAAATACGTTCCTGAGTCAAACTTCACTAATAATTAATCTTCAAAAAATTACAGACTCACAATTAAATGTCTACGTTTAATTAGTAGAATCCTTTGTAAATAACATAGCTCAAATTATGAAAATCCTAATAAATGGACCACATTTTTTTCGGGGAAAAAATATGGACAAATAATGTACATATGATAATCTAAGCGTACATACGTGCTTAACCTCGAAAAATCATGCAATGTTTGTATTAAATGGAATAATGGGCAGAAAGGTACTATTTACTTGTGTTTTTATTGGTCCCAATTATATTAACCTCACTTTCATGCAACATTGTCACATGGATTACGGAAGCTCAGACTGCAGGCCTGCTCAAGGTACTCATTCAGTGTACGTTCATGCACAATCAAAAGATTTTAATAAATATGAAATGGCCTGCATCAAAATTAGATTTTATTGTTCCTCAACTCATTGTATAAATCTACGTGAATGCTCAACCATGTAATTCCGCCTGATGAGTTGATATGTACGCCCGTATACTCCTATGTACAGGTCCCTCTATATCTACTGTGGGATTACTGTTAGTGGATACACAAGCCTTGCTCAAACATGCTCGCGATTAGGTAGCAAATAAAACTAACTGGACCCTGGAGACATGAAAAGAAGTACATTGGGGAATGGAATGTTATTTAGTGCTATTGCTGACCCAAGTGAATGTAAATATGCACGTAGATATGCCAAGGCATGGCAAGAAGGTAAGCCGTAATGATTTCAACTGAAAAAACTGGAGGCTTCAGAGAATGAAGCCGTGGTTGATTAATGATAATCAAGGTTAATTGAGCATAATTACTATCAATTAGAACTCAACTACCGGAGTTGATAATCACATTGTATAGTCCCTTTCTGCTATAGTTTATTAGTGATCCCATCATAAGCCGTAATTTTTAGATGCTCATTTTCCCTCTATGGTTATTATACACTTGCATGCTACCGTAATATGTTTGTAATCTATGTAAACTAGTAGCATGTCCTCATCATGCATGAGTTCCCCCAAAACCAAGTGTGTGCATATGCACATACATATACATATAATTGACTGTACACTGTACCCCAATGTTTTTGTGTTTTTGCTCGGGCTGTGCATAAGCATTAAATTCTTAGAAACGTTTGAAAAATAGCAGTAGTAATAATAAGAGAGGGACTAAAGTTATAGTATCCATATAGTAGTTGGACGGTGTATACAGTTAGGACTGTATAGAGTCTGCTATAATTTTGAAAATAAAAAATTCCTACATATTTCTCTTTCTTGGAGCAAGTGACCATTTTATGGGGTTTTGTTGGAGGATTTGAATCCATGATTGGGCATTCTGTTCAGTTTTGTATTTGTCTGCATAAAAGTAAACAGTCCTTGTGCACATCATAAGTGCGAGGGAACAGCAATGGAAAAAACAATTTAATAGAAACAAAAATCTTAACTTTTTTTTGTACGTCCCATTTAATGATAATGATTATGATCAAGTTTCAAGTTTACGATCAGCCTCCTGTAGCAACATTGGTTGCGGCTTCATTCGTGGAGGAGGATCTTTCTCCGACGACCAGCCCTTCAGATTCCCCTCTCTGTACAGCATGTTGACTGTTGACTGACTTGTATTAATGTTTCACTTCACTCGTATGTTATCCTTACCTGTGCACACCTTTCGTAGCCATTCATCCCATATTGAGAATGCCGGTATTCCCTTTTAACATCTCACCATCTACATACATATATACTTTGCATTTATGGAGTATCAACTCAGGTTTTTGTCTCTCACTCATGTATATGTATAGTTTCGATTTGTGTGTGTGTGCAGTACTTATCCCACTCTTATGTAATATACACGCTCCTGTACATGCATGAGTAAGTAGTGGTGAAATGGTTTGAGTACATAACCCTTAGTTGAGTATTTAAGTACAGACGCAAGTGATAAATACAGAGCGTAAAGAAAAAAAGGCGAACAAATCTCTATTTAATACTTGTTCTACCTCCGGCAATCCTTGTTACGTTCAGCAACCACGGCAGTTGTTTCACGCAAAAATAATTCCCAGTTCTTTGAATCATCCCTTCCTTGCTACATAGTCAATCTGCTCTGCTTCTATACAGACTCAAGAGTTTTTGCAAATATCAACACAAATCCAGCATTTCCCTGCTACACACGTTGTATTCCCACTCCGTAAAAGTTCCTCGCAACTGCAGCATTTCCTTACTCCTCCACACAATATTCCAAAAGTCGAGGGGAAGGTTTTATTTACTAGTAAATTTTAACAGACACTATAATAGTACGGACTAGACCCAATTATATACTCTATCTGAGGGAGCAACAAACAAAACACTATCACTTCCGGTGTGAATTTTGAACCAAGCAAGGAAACCTTCCTACGCTAATTAATTTCAACGTTGGCCAGGAACCTGACTTTGGATGTACTGAGTGAGCCTCCTATCCCCGTCAATATTATTATTGTTCACGAAATTTCCAACCAAAGGAAAAAAATAAGTCTGGGGCAAACCACATACATAGAAACAATTACAGTGTCAGTTGTGCGGAGGATCGGAAGGAACCGTGCCTGTAATAGTACGCTGTTAAGGCCCAATTTGCTATTGTATTGTGTGTGGTTATTTGTTTAAGTGAACACCTGGGTGTGTTGATTCTCAGCGTAATTTGTCAGATATACAAAGATAATCATCATGTGTGCTCACTTCCGACATGTTTAATGCCGCTCAATTGATTATGTCAACAGTTGGTCTTGGCTCATGATGGATTTGACGTGTAAACTCACTGGAGAAACTAGCCCTAGCAATAAGATGATCTCAAACGACAAGTCCGGGAACCCATCTACGAGACAAACTAATGGAAGACCCGCGAAGAGTCTCTTTTCTATCCGTGACCTAGTCAAATGCGACAATGACATTTCCAGTAAGTTTCTCATATTTTAAAATGTAGAAATTCCCCGCAAGATATAATCATCAGATGAAGGTTCATGAGGACTCATCAGGGACATTCTTATAAATGTTACTACCATTGCCATTAATTCTTAGTCAGAATAATCTAACGGATTCAATCCCTAGTGGTAATATTATTCACGTGCATATGAGATACCTGAAATACATGCTCTTCTAATTTTCCCAATAGTAATTATTCCAATCAATAAAATTAATTCAGTAGCTAATGCATTGATAATGATACGAGGGTCGACGTTACTACAAACTCTGCTTGGATTACTGTAGTCAATGATATCTGGGTCAGTCAAATTAATCAATAATAATTATTAGTAACAACAAAACCTGCTAAAGACAAGCTCCTAATAATTACCGATTCTTCATTGTAGAGCGGGCTTGAGCTTGAATAACCTCAAAGTCAGGTTTTAGTTGGGAGTTGATCTATAATCAAATGTTTACAAATATAACTCTGACGAATGCACAATTATCATTATTTGGAGTCACATTTGTATGACTTTACTTTTATTTAATTAACACTTCCTTGTATATACACTCCACATGTAGTCACAGGGTAGGTACATACATGTGCCAAACTCGTTTATAATGTAGCACATGGCTGAGCTCAGCTGGAAACTTGTAGGTAGAGGACTTCTATTTCCATGCCGTACACGTAAGTATATACATATAAGAATGTAGAGCCTGTATACACAAAATCTGTGGGATTGATGACGCTATATAGTTGATTTGAGAAGTACAAGTATAGGGAAGTGCATTTGAGGAAGAGACAATTAATGCAATTAGTGAAACGTAAAAGCTGTAATTGATAAAGAGATGCGGAGATCTCTATGATATATGACGTTAAAGCTCATCAATTAGGGGAAAAGGGTTGTCTACTACTCCGCTAATATGTTGCCAAAGAGGCATGACTGAGGTCATTGGAAAAGAATTTTCCATAAAAAAAATCTTAGCATAATATTCCCTAAAAGATGGTAGTGGCGAAGTTCTATGTACAACAACGTGACGGTACAGAGTTCAGAATCGTCCAAGTGACCTTTTCAAAGGACTGAATCATGTTACAGGTATTAATTAATAGCAAATATTTATTTAGTTATGGAGAGGGCTGATAAATACAGGGACGACGGACGGGTAGTCTTTCTCTATTTCCATAAACTGTAAAACTCATTTCTGTGGAGGTGTGCATCAGCAGTTAGTTATGTGGAAAAAAATCAAACCTGTACAATTTTTTTTTGGGCAGGTGAGCTACTACCACACGGTTCTGTAATGTGTACAGAGCAGAGTTTAATATTTTAAATTAATTTTAATGGTGGAAAAATGTGTTCTCGGCATCTTTCAATGTAGTGGCGTCGTTCTCTTGGGGTATGTATTAATGGGGGTCCACATCCACATAGCTTCTAATTACTCAAATCCTCATGTGAGAGATGTGGTAATTCCTCTCGTGAGTGTACATACACGGCGAACATTTTAAAAAGCGGTTGTCCTCTCCCATTTTATCATGGCTAATTACCTAAAGTACCCAAACAGGAAAAAGGTGGTCCGTCTGAGCATTAAAATCTTTTTAAGACCTGCAATAATTTTCTCCGAAAAATTCTTTTGCAAAGCGTCCTTCAACTATTTACGATCTTATTCACAAGAATATCATAATTTATTACTCACAAGTCATAAAGACCGTGCGTAATTCCCTTTTATTCGTTAGTTCTGCCCTGGCTAGTTTTTCTCTCTGATTTGGAACACTCCATACGCCCCCAATAACTTTACACGCTACTCATTACAATTATCGGACTTATTATAATATCTAATTACTCCTCACTCACCCATAGACAAAACCCTGTCTTCCTCCATGTCAGCCACTTGTCTTTCCTTTGAAAGAATCAATACCAGCCTTGATTCAATTTTCACCGTCCAGCCCCCATGAGTATGTAATTATACTGATTTTAGCACATTTTGGAAGCATTCTATCCTATTATTATTTTCCAGCCACCTTAAACCATGTACATACATAAGTAGTGTTTTTCCCAAGCCCTCTGTGTACAATTCCTAATATTTGCTCTTTTATTCGAAATTCCAGCTCTTGCACAGCCCTTGTCCTGTCACCGGGCTTTATTACAATCCTGGTGCTGATTTCATTCCTTCCTTTCCGAGTCTTGTTTCCGCTCTGACTGACATTATGTAATAGTCTAAGGGTAATTTATTTGGGAGAGTGAGACAAAAAAGTGCTTCTCTCCCCAGTTGTTGTTTTCATGAAAAGGTTCTTAAGTATAGTGTGTGTGCACTGGAAGTTAAATTTTTATTTTTTTACTGTGTGGTTGAGATGATTCACACGTCGTTCTCAAAGAGACAGGGCCTCAAGAGTGTATTATATATCTATGTATAGGAGTTCATAGAGTAGTGGGCAAAATGAGTACAAAAATAAAAGGCTAATTGTTAACCCCTCGTGCTAACTCAATGTTTGTTCATTTTCATTTTGTACGCCTTCATTTCAATTTAGCAGACAGTAGTGACGTTACTTGGGAGAAGCCCATTATCGTAGCAAGTCATTTCAGCTATAACCCCACATCCTTTCACATTACGTGTATAGTAATTCTGACTGCACAATAATAATAATTATGATTTTTTTTACATGGAAACTAAGTAAATGCGCTTGTCATTTCACCGTTCTCAAATTATGTCAACATTTCCCCCCATTTCACTAAACTGACAACAGTTAACAAATAAATAAAGCAAACAAGAAAATTAGTTGATTTTTTCTCCCTCGCATTTTCAAGCCTTATACCTTCCCATTTATCTGTAGACAGTCCGTTTAAAACAGAAGCACAATTAACGACATAAAAATCTACGTCTTGTATAGAATGGCTAATTATTAACTAATGCGTACGTCATTATTTGAAATTATTAACCAGTCCTATTTTTATGGTGTGCTTCTTGGAGCCAAAAAATTGATCAGTTTTTAGATAAATTAATTGCGTCAAGACTTGTTGAAGGATTTGACTTAAAAACAAGCTCCCCTCAGACAATAGCATTTGAATTACATTTACCACAAGAATTGAAAAAAAACTTGGCCACTTTATTAAATGAGCAGATAAAATATGGATAATAACTGAACTCCTACTACTGTATTACGGAGTTAGCCTTGAAGCTTACACATGCTACTTGTATTGCAATCTCCCATTTTTGCACTCCTTTTAACTTCACGTGTTCAGGTATTTATGCACTTGCCAAAATATGAAAACATAAGTAGATACTACATGTACCTCTGTGACCAAGCACTCGATCTTTTGTATACTGAAGTTACATACAGACAGAGACTCTGTGGACATGCATTTATATTCTCATCTCGCTAATGTGAACTTGTGTTACTTGATTATCTACATGCAAAATATTCCATCTTCTTATATTTCTTATATATAGTGCTTGCACAGAACCCCACATATCCAGTGGCATCCGAACACATGGTAACTACCGGGTGCACCCAATTTATGGTCTCCTTAGACCTGTACTCGTAATTCTTGTGGAATGATCTGAGATTTGACGGAAAATTTTTAATTCGACAATTGAATGATGGGGGAAATGACCATTAAACATGCGAACATGTTTTGACCCTGAGCAGATCTTTTTAACTCTAAATGTGAGACCTATTGGCACTTGTTAATTCATTCCAGTAACTGCATGAGTTGTTCGGGTCTCTGGTGCCTCTTGTTGGGTAAAAATGGACGCGAGCTGTGTTAGTTTGTCACGTGGAGCTTCTCACCCGTCCAGGTATTTAGCTGATTATAGGTAAGAGGGTTTTGGTTACAAAAGGAATTACCTCATTATCTTCCAGGGCATTGTTCAACATAAGGAGGATCTATAGGAATTGGATGGGGAGAGTATTAAAGGAAGGAGCAAGAGCGTATGTGTTATGATTGTATTTGCATGCGTCTGGAGGTACATATAAGTAAATGTGAATGGTCTCTGTATCTACATATTGGGTGTGTTAGTTATTAATAGAAAAGAAGGAAGGGAACCTTAAACTCATTGAGACTCTTTTGTGCATGTGTGTGTGTGTGTGTGTTGTTAAGGTTACTCCAGAAGCGTGTAGGTTTGAGAATCTAATGAGAAGGGAAGACAATAATTACAATTAAGGAGAAAAAAATCGTTGTTTGAATAAATTAAAGCGAGCCCATTTTCTGTTCTGCTCTCAATGGAGGCGTGGCTCAAGGGTCACGAAATCCTCATTAGCCTCAAAGATTTAATGCAATTAGCTCTTCAATTATCATCTGGCACCAGAAAAACTCTCAACCACCTTTATGTCCCTCCATTAGGAAAAGATCTCAACTACTCATGAGGAGACGTCTTGACGAATCTTTGTGTCTATTCTCCAGTCTACTATCACCGAGCTACATACATAATGGTAGTCATGCATACCGACGTATGTGTATCTACAGATACTTATATTTACAAACTGCAAGTACAAACAATGCCCAGGTTGCAATTGTGTATGTATCTACTGGGTGTTTGGTATTTGTGTAATTATTTGGAGAGGAGGTATGAAGCTGAGCCTTAAACCTCAAAAGGTTTTTCCCTGTATTTCTCGTCTCCGTCATCTTTTCCCTAATCTGTTGTACGAGTTTTTAAAAGAAAATCATAAAAAACGATAGTTTGTTTTCATTTCCTTCCTCCGATGATGATTTTTGTGAAAATGTGAGTTGTTACATCACTCCCTTAAAACTTGTTAGATTCTTGTTATAATTAACGTTGGAAAACAAACATAGCCACAAAACAAGCTGATTAATATTTGTTTCAAGGATTCAATTTCCTTTTGTATTCCACGCATACCCTGATACAATTATTGATCACTGGATGGTAAAGGCAGAGGAACAGGAATGGAGAGATAGGACTCTGACTGTATGCACAGATACACAGACATATGGAGTTAAATAAATGTAAATTTTATAGACAGATCCCTAAGCCTTGGTTCCAGCTACTCATTTCGGATGCTGGTCATGCATGCCGTATATCTAATAATTCATTTTACGATAAGTAGTCTTGTAAACGCGGTTTTTATAATCAGACATATGGTTTTCAAAGGCATTACATTGGCAACTCTTCCACTGGTTTCCTATGCACACTTTTACACTGTCAGGTATACGTATCACACCATCAAGTTCTCGTTTCTCTTAATTGGTCTCTTCTTTTTCACTTGAGAATTTACGCGTCGTCTCAGGAGTAGTACAAAAAATTAAAAAATTCTGAAGGAAATATTGAAGACATTTATTCAAGCCTATCAATGCGCGAAGATCGAGGGAGAAATGATAAAATATTTTAGAATGAACGTGAATTTAATATGAGAACTCAACAGTTGGGATTCCTCAACAGTTATATGGATCCGTTAAAGACTTGGGGAGGGGAATTCTATCATATCAGCAAGAGGTTATCTTCTGCTAATAAGAAGCTTTTGTAAATAGTAAATGTGATAATAATACTACCTGTGGTTTATAAATTAGGAAGGGTTTTTATAGAATTGAAAATCTCCTGTTATCCCATCAAAGAGATACGGAGACCGGATTTAACAAAGAAATACAACAATTAACTTAGCAAATTACCCTGCCAGTCCTTTACGGAAAGTTGTTTCTCAAGGTGGAGGTGCAGATCAACTCAGTATGAGCTGGGGTAATAAAATGCAATCACATTAAGGCTATTAAATGATCATAAAATATTCCGATGAATGAGTCCTCGGTATCTAACGCAATAAAGTGTGCCGTTTTTATAAAGACTGATAATTGTAAAAAAAAGATTGTAATAAGTAGTCAAAAAATACCCACAAAGCATCCTTCTGCAATGAGAAATAGTAACCCAGGGTTCCCTTGAAAACATTTGGCATGAAGCCATGCATTGTCTATACTAACGATAATTAATGCTTCAGGTTTCCCACTAATAGCAAATTGTCGTCCAGCCGGATGGTTTCAAGCAATAAAAAATAACATCTCATCTCAAAAAGAAGGAGGTTTCCCAACAGTAAAGAGTCTCTATATATAATTCTAATTATAGTTAATCTAATGAAACCCCAAGTGAAGACTGCTTTTGTATTGGGATGCCAGTAACTGGCTGTAATCATATTGTAAGTGAGTGCGACTGCCCAAAATGAAAATCTAAATCCAATTAAAATCTGTCTATACAAATACAATGTAATTACCTTTATAAATACAAGATCAAGCTTCCAACACCAGTGACAAAGGGATTGAGCCCGGTCATGAATCCAATTGTTATGGGATAGCACGCCAGCATCTGTGTGGAGGAGAGAAAAGCCAAACAAGAAGGGGATGAAGTCAGCAAAATAATAATTGCTTTAAACTGATCTGTCGACGGGCTGGAATTAACCAAGTCATCAACAGCTCATTAAAATCAAGCTCACATCGTCTCATAGTCAAATTAAAGTTGACCGAATAATTTAAAAAATGAGTGTTCAATTATTCCCAGTTTTTCAATCACTCCTGTATCTCCACACGAATTAAGGCTCCTTATAGGCATGGGGAGTAAGGAGCCATTGGGAATTCCTGTGTAAAAACTTTATTTTAATGCAATTACCTTTTGTTTCGTACATTAACTCGTAAAGGCTTCTCAATGGGTTTCTAAGGCTGGGAAATTGGTCCAGATGCGTCTGTGGCTATTACAATGGGAGCACAAAATTCGTGTACAGAAGTATCAGTCGTATGTACCTACATATATAAATATATGTACGACCATAAAATTTAAATGGCTAATATACACTGGCAGTAAATACCGTCGGTTTGGGCAAGTCTGACTCGTACGTTGTGCATGTCAATAGTTATCAGAAATTTCGAATGGGAAATTATTGTTAGGGCCAAGTAGAAAATTTAGAAGAGTTCAGATTGCTACAATTTTTTTTTGCTTGCCATTGTTAAACGAAATTAGGGTAATTGTAATTTGTAACTGATACATACACTTCAATTGACTATAGGCTCTATGACTCGGACTATACAAAGTTAAATAGTTCTCAATTATAATTATTTGAACATATCCAACGTAATAAATGATTGCAATCTCTGCCTCATAGTCTCTTATCCTACTCTCCCAGTCGCTCATACATAAGAAACCTATAAATTACATTGGGAAGTTACGCTCTGCTTCATTTCAAACAAATAGTCAATTAATTGCACTCAATTTCTCTCACCTCTTGTAAATTATGGCGTCCAACCCTACCACTTGTAATCACATACATTTCCCCCTTTCCTATACACTCCAACTATTTACACTTGGTGTCGGAACTGGTTGAAAAGTTAAAAATCTCTTGTAATTTATATGCGAATGATTGAATTTGTGTGCAATCAGAAATTAGCAAAGCTACCCCTCATACTACGACGTAGTCTCTCTGTTTTCTTCAAGAGTCCCAAGCTTTTGTGAGTTTTGACAAAACAATCAACCTTTGTCATTCTCATTAAAACTCAGGTGCTTTACAACCAACAATAATAGTGTAACTCTATTGAGATTTTCCCTTGGAAGAAAGAAAAAATCAAATAATTAACAAGAACTGTCTGAGGATTTACATTATAAATTGCAACTTACAAAAGAATTGATTTGAGCACTTAATCATAAATTGTAATTCAAGTTTTGCGTTCTAATTTTTATTACCGACTAATTCATCAATGATCTCAGTGTCTTGATTATTCAAAAGCAAAGTTTAATTAGAGTATAGAGTTGAGTCAAAAAATCCAACCACTTCAATGTGTCAATTAGCAAGTGTGAAGTGAGTGTGTACCCTGGCGTCATATACGTAAAAGATAGTTGAATCGGAAAAACCAAAAACAATTACAATTAACACCTGCTCTTGAGATTGGTAATGCCTTCATCCCTTCACATGGCTTATGAGCAAGTATGTACGTGTATGTGTATTTAGATACACATACGTCTGTATCCTCACCCCCACAACAACTCCTGGAATTACTTGAAATTATGTGGACTTCCCTTTCTCAATTCCCCCTTGGCAAGCCTGAAACCTATCATTAAGAAATCAAATTAACCTTCATTATTACAATAAAAACATTCAATAATCATCGGAACATTCTTGCCTAGTATTTACTCAAGTCACAAGTGCTAGGTACTACTTGTACAGTCACTCTCCTCGGATATGGCATGTCACTTGTATTGTTTCAATTTTTTTCCCCTCTCTGTAATTGCACACTAATGATAAATACTTAATTGTACTGACAAACCATTGGCTGGGTAATATTCCATAGGAAGGGGTAAAGCCTTTAGTGAAACTGAAGGAATCTGAAATGCTATGAAATCAATAAAAATATTTAATACTACACTTTATGACATTAAACTATTACTTGAACACACTTTTGTCTGAAGTGTCCCACATGGTCTCATATATATGTCTGTGTCAATTGCACGGCTCCTTGAAACTAAAACACATTAAAATTTAATTTCGTTCCAAGTGTTTATTGGAGATAAACGTACTTATTTGACAGAACAGAACATAATTATTATTGCTTATGGGAAATTAAAATGGTTATTTTTTAGCCTCAGCTTTTACCACAATGTGCCTTCTGTTTTGTCGAAAGTACAATAAATTCTTGAGTTAATGGGATCCTTATATTATATTTCCCTTGTACTCCGTGTATTGACTATGCACAACATTCTAACCCACGACATGGGAGTTTATTGTAATAATAATTACCATGATTTGTGCAGCACGACTCTCTCAATAGACAACAGTGCTCGGCACGGGTATGGGTAATACTCGGGTAAACGGGTACGGGTACGGGTATGGGTACTACACGGGTACCGATTTTGTGTACCCGATCAATTTCGGGTACTACCCGGGTACATTTTGTTCGGCTTAAAATTTCGGGTACGGATACGGGTATGGGTACGGGTACAAGGATTTCAAAATGGGTATATACCCACCGGGTACGGGTCAGTGCTCGGCACGGGTATGGGTAATACTCGGGTAAACGGGTACGGGTACGGGTATGGGTACTACACGGGTACCGATTTTGTGTACCCGATCAATTTCGGGTACTACCCGGGTACATTTTGTTCGGCTTAAAATTTCGGGTACGGATACGGGTATGGGTACGGGTACAAGGATTTCAAAATGGGTATATACCCACCGGGTACGGGTATAATGGGGTCATTTACTCATACCCACGACCATTGTACTCGAATATTCGGATACTTTGAGAATTGAGACATTTTGATGAATTTTATACCATCATGCCCATACGTTGGAAACTTTTGTCCGTATTTTTAGTGTTTCTGAATACATATAGCTTAATGTTAATACTCTTTTAACCTTACAACATACAATAAATGTATTTTAGACTGTAGCTAACATATATGCTTTTAGGGAAACATGAATTTCTACTAGTCTAGTTTTTCTACTCTTCAATGAAAATATACAATATCAAATACAGCTCTAGCTAGTCAAAATTACACACTAAGATATCATGCGTTATTGTACATAACGTACTATACACTGCATTTAGAGAAATCTGGATATAAAGTACCCGAGTACGAGTACGGGTACTACACTGTGATACCCGAGTATGGGTTTTCGAGTATTTTTCGGGTACGGGTACAATGCGGGTGCAGGTACATGGTTTGAGATTACATTACGGGTACGGGTATGAAAAATTTGTACCCGGATACTCGGGTATGGGTACGGGTATAGATACCAGACATTGCAATACCCGCACTTCGGGTACGGATACGGGTACGGGTACCGATTTTTCGTACCCGTGCCGAGCACTGATAGACAATAAGCATTTAAATAATTTGCAAAGGAAATGAGTGTTAGTCAACTCCATGAAAACTTTTGATTTGCTTGATTTATTCCTCTGACAGTTGAGATTTCCATCATTAGTTTTCCATAATGACGACAGCTAACCCTAATATCCTCCAATGTTTCACATGAAATAGTAAATGTTATCAAGCGTGTGAATAATGAACCATTATAGAATTACTATGAGCTCATTTTTCTCTCTCCCTTGATAAATAAACCTATTCAAAGGAAGCATGAGTAATCAGCCACTGGGATGCAGGATCCAGCCTCAGCACATATTTAATTTTAGCCTGCATGTACGAGGAAGCTACATGAGCTTTTAAATAGCTCCAAGTTTCTCATTCTTATTCCATTCCAAGACACGACTGTTCTTAGAGTCAGTATTAATGAACAATAATTTAGCAATTTGTAACACATGTCTGATCAGCTTAATCAATTCCCTCAGAAATAGACTCAAAAGTCCTTACTCCTTTCCACCATGTGCTATATGCGCTCGAACAAAACAAATCCTCAGGATAGGTTTGTAACTACTAGTGAAAATTGCAATTATGCTTTATAGTCTGTCTACATTTATGTAATGGTTTTAAATTCTGAAAAAGCAATCATTGATGTAATAGAAAGCAATGATCTGTGATACAAACACTGACTTTTTGTCACTCACAATTATTATCTCAAGTCACTACCTCTTACATGTACTTCCAATGACATGGATGCCTTCAAAAGGTATTCAAAATATCATTCCTCAGTTGTAATTTGTTTTGTTCCCTCTGCACACACTCACACACACACACACACACACACAATGAGACTTATTCAACGCCAAGGAATTAAGCACATAATAGCAATTAACCAGGAGAAAATGGATTTTATTCCTCTAAAAAGTCCAAATTGCTTTGATTTTTTTTAAATATTGTTAGCAACAGTTGGACAATCCTGTGGAAGCATTTGAAACGGAGATACATAATCACCACAAGTAATTAAGAGTAATAACTACCAGCTTCAAAAACATGATACACTACTATTTGAGAAATTAATTGCATCAAAATGTGTTGTTACAGCTGGCGATGCATGCATGAATTATCTAATTCTTAATTATACACCTCTGTACATGTGAAAAAATGTCGTCAGTCATTTTAATCGCGGAGAAAGCTACCCCTACACTGCCAAGTATACATACATATTTTAAGGATTGTATAAAGACAATATCAATGATACTTTCTAACTATATAGACAAAATGATGTCAGGCCGTCTGTCTGTGTATGAGTGTTTGTATGTGTGTGTGCTCAATGTGTTGTCCCGATTGTTACAACTATTTAACTATCCTTATTCGAAGTTTATTACTCCCTATAATTTTTACAGGAAGAACCGGAAAAAATGTATGGATTTTTTTAAACGTGAGGTGATGTGTTCCTTGTCCAAATGGTGTTTGTTTATAAGGTTCGAAATGTTATGTCAAGAAGTCATAACACTAATCTCCAGGTTAGGTTTTTGGAACGCTGGGAATTTCTTTGGGGCTATTAGTCAGGTATTTGCACTTAGCTATTGCCTTTCTGGTGGAATTTCAATTGTAAATTAATTTGATGTGAACTATTTACTTCATTGCTTTAAAAAATGAAAGGTACTTAAACCTCAACCTTGATGAGCTAGACTGAGGAATGGGCTTTTGGACTGGCTCTTATCACTTCATGGAATTTGTAACAAATCCCTCAAACTTATCGTTATTGACCAGCGTTTGAGGAGCCAAATGTAAAAAAAAAACAATAGAGTCACATACTTTTACAATGCAAGGCCATTGAATGGAAGCAGATGCGAAGATGTCCAGTAGAATCTTCCTTTAAATATGAATCCCGTGTAGAGATAGTGTAATGGTTCCCGAGTAATTGACAACTTGACAGTGTTTACCTTCCCTGGCTTCTATTTAAGTGTGCCCCCGACGACCAGACATGGAGATCCAGGTTAATTCTAATGTTCTAGCTACCAGTCCTGTGCCTCTAGTAGGGCAAGATAAGTGGTTTCTCTCCTGGTAAGTAGTTATTGAAAAATAGTCCATCATCATCAATGGACAAGATGCGGAGGAAAATGTGGAATAGTAAACACAGAGCACAAATAGTCAAAATCTATGACCATTAGAGGTCAATTACATAGTCGGTGTTGTGACCACCACTTGCATCCCCCGTTTGGGAAATGGATCTCATTGTACGCGCATGTATGTATGTACATACACAACTAGTACATCTGCGTCTTGTCCATTACTCTCCTGAGGGATAGTTTGTAATTTATTATTTAGCATGATCGTTAAAAATCAGCTTCTGTGTGGAGTGGCCTGACTCGATGGAGTATGACATACAGTGAGTGCAAGTAACCATGTCGATTATTGCCGAAAATTGGTGTGGTTTTTAAAGGGGAAGTCTGGAAATTAGTCTCATTATATGTGTGTAATGTGCTCACCTGGTTGTCACTCGGCTGAAAATGCATCTAATGTTACTATAAGAAGCTACTACAGTCGTAGTGTAACGCATGTGTACACCGATATATTATGTCTCTGTAGGAATGTCATACATGTAAAATAAATGTGTGAGCACTAAAGGTTTTTTTCCACACCGAGTGTTAAAGCAGAATAAATGCGGATAATGTTTTCCATTCACATTTATTATAGGAGTAGGAAAGTCAGCCTTTCCTAGGAGCTACAAGATGCAAAGTCCTCTGGTCATTATATCTACAGCTCTCTCAAAAAGAGTTTTCTTTGTAAAAGGAAATGGCAGTTTGCGTTTGCAGTCTGCCATCATATCAATATGTACTAAATGGTAGGTATGCCTTTGCCTTACATAACGAGAGGGAGCGTGAAGGAAGGGGCTGACAGCCGAAACGTAAAACCGCAGCAAATTGGATAAGGTGTAAAACAGATCCTGTAATCAAACTGAAATTATTACCCTGTGAATTTAGGTAGCGATAAATTGTCAAGGAAATCAGAAGGCAGATTTTCAAACTCTTTTGCTACCTAACATAAATCTATCGACGAATCACCAATATTATTGGCTTCTGTTCATGTGTCTTTTTTTTTCTTCCCTCTGTCTGTGGCTTAAAAAATTTTACTTTCCCAATTCCACTCCATACTATTACCATGTTGTCTATCCTACATACTCCCACTCTTTATCTCTCTCAGAGTCTCTGATGCATGAATAACTTGCTCTCGACAAATTTGATTATTATCGATAGTTCAATTCCAACTTGTAGGCACAATAAATATACTTGACAAACAGACTACGAGGAGTCTCAATAGTCCTCTTTATCGTGGGCTATATACTCTCCAATAATGATTGTTCACAGAGTTAACAATAGCAGTAGTAGTATGGAGGGAAGTACAGGAGCATTGGATCTATAATTTGGTCTTATTAACAGTCATTTTTATTTTATTTCAAAGAGTCAATTTTGTGGGGGAAAAAATCCATGTTACAATGACAAATAAGCAGAGGAAAAAGATTATTATGTTCATGCCATTGACCACAAAAAAAAATCAACTTGTTTTGAAATAAACCTTGAGAGCTCGGATTGTTACTGTGTGCATACATACACAAGGCAGTCAGTCCTGGTGCCGTGACTCTCTTAATTACAAATTTAACATTTAAGTACAATCAAAAACAAGCCGTTAGAACGGTTGTAATCAATTTAATTGCTCGTTGAAGGAGCTTTGATAACCATTGCTGTCATAACTTAATAAATTGCTGGCTCATAATTAATTCGTAATTACAACAATGCATGGCTCTCCATAGCTGACCCAAGTATACATGTGTATGAGTACATGAACTAGTAGTTACTCTTTAATCGACCCTTCCCACTCCACTCTGGCTCTTCTTTCTCAAATGGGGTCTAAATAATGAAATCCTTCATTTTTGCAACAATTACAACGATTGCGACTGAGGGCTGAGTCCGCCATGGGAAGTATGTCTACTGTACAGATATATATAGCTTGTGCCCTTTATATAAAGAATCTTTATATTTACTTTTTATTAGTTGGATTTATTAACGGACGGTTAGAGGGTTAGGGGTCTTCTTATTATGTTCTTAAATTCTGATGGGAGTTTCATTCTTAATTTTAATTTTTTGAAATGTTAGAGAAAAACGACTTTCCACTCTGGAAACGAGTCAGTTACATCTGGAGGGTATTATTTTAATGGAGATTCCGTTCTGTAATCGTAGATGACTCCTTTTATGCACCTAGTCATTGAATTATGGCAGTCCTGACGGATAGGAGTGGTGGGATCGAATTATGTATGTAGGATTATTGGGATTAATGATGCTGAACCACTGCATCTTCCTTGGATTTCCAGATTTGTGTGGGTTAAAGTTTCCAAAGTGCGGCTCTGTTCTTGAGTGTATGGAAGGTGATACTGAAGGTAAATAGTAGGGGAAGATACTCCGATTATATTGTCGGTTGTGAGACTCTTTGTCTTCCTCGGAGGTTTACTCACTTGATAAAAATGGTCACTTTTAAAAGTAGGTTTGGCTCCAAGGGTTCATTATCGTTAGCGGGACCTATGTACATGTTATACCTCCACTCTCTCAAGAAGATCACGGTGTAATATACATCCTGGAGGAGTTGATTTAGCAGAAACATTGCGATGAGCTAATTCGTGAGCTAGAAGAGTACTTACTTGGTAAATGGTAATAGTAATAGGATGTTATAAAAACAGGAGCGTCGAAAGGAAGTGGTTAAAGTGTGACCGCGCATCACCGAGGCACATGCACTTTAATCCATACACCGTGAAAAATAATCTGTTGTGCCGAAACCTCGCCTTTTTTCAACCCCACTTGGCTCGGAGTATATATGCATCTTAGACGTGTCTTCCCCAACCCTGAATCTTCCTTTTCCTTTAATTTTACCGATTTTCAACCATTCATTACTTCTCCAAAGAGAAAGAGTCTCGTAAGGTTGGTTCCATTCGTGGCAAAGTTTTTTATCTCACCTTCCTGTCTCATCAACGGAGGATGCTGGAGAATCTGAATGCGATAATCTCTACAATCATTTATTCAGGAAATGAATAGCTTTTTTTGACCACCTCACGTCCAAACTTCTCCATTCGGATTTTTACAGCTTACAAACTTTACCTATACAAAACTATACAAGCTCTATACCTATTTCTAACACACACACACACACATTTGAACACTCTATATGCATCTAACAATACGAATAAGCACATCTGGGCCCTTAATCTTAAGGTTGAGAAAGCTCTCCAATGTTCCGAAACAAACTAGGCCGATAATTATTGAAACTTTCTAGCCCGACAGTATTCCCATGAGTAAACGGCTTTTTCCCTCTATACTAATTAAATTAATTGTTACTTGCAGGCGCAGCTGAAAAATGGAATTCTAATAAAAATGGGAAAAATGGTAGCTCCAACAGCCCAAGCCCATCCCACCATTTTGACTACGAACAGGCTCGGGGGCATGAAACCGCAGAATCGAAAGAAATTGATCCAGCACGATACTCCAATAATGGGGGTTCCCTGGAAAATGAAGAAGAAACTTCATCAAAAAGTGGGTCAACGCATGATTTGATGGAACGAGATGATGACAACTTATCGGATGGAAACGAGTCCGAAAATGGATTGGATGATATTCCCAAGCGGAAGCAACGGAGATACCGGACCACGTTCACGAGTTATCAATTGGAAGAGTTAGAGAAGGCCTTTTCTCGTACTCACTACCCGGACGTTTTTACCAGGTAATTTCCAGATTTGATCTCACATACCCCTTGGAAGCTACTTCAATAATTTATTACGGAGGAATCCTCCAAATAGATGCAAATCTCTGTAATGTTACCAAACATTGTTTTGGTATAGGGTTGACTTTCCCTGCGAAAAATATTTATAGAAAAACTCTCTCAATGAGGAGTCTACCTTGATAGAATGTGGGGTATATATAGATATACATATGTATGTACATATGTACACGTTCCATAAATTATGAACGAATGTACATACCCACGAGGAGGACTGAATTGGGAGAAGGACTGAGACTTAGACAAGGCCAAAGGCTAAATTAATTAAGTTAGGAAATATGTTCCCCAGCAGGGGACTTTGCCTTTAGAGTTGAGGAAGACACTGTGAGATGAAAGGTGGAAAAAATTGGAACTTCCACAGAGAGAAAGAGGGATGAAAAAAGAAATAAATGAAAATCAGAGAGAATCGGAGAAAAACAAAGGGAGGAGGTGCGGTCAGAGACAACAGCGAAGTATTTACGCAAGCAGAAAAGAGCGGATCAACAAAGTCGGCAAGCAACGTGGAGTCTTAACAGGGTGCTAGAAAACAAACCGTTGGCGGTTGGCGCCTCCTCACTTTTTCCTTCATTTTGTAATTGCGCTTAATCCATGCAATGTAATCACCGTAACAATACCATTACATGAATCCGTCCATTTCAACAACCTTTTTTGTTTTTGAATTACTTTTCCCAATGTTATTTATTATTCGGATGTCAGAGCAAAGAGAGAGAGAGAGAGAGACCTATCGGTACAGCACCGTTCTCTCCCTAGGCCCTCTTATCAATCCCTACTTGTTATGCACTTGGTACTGCTCAATTTAGATTGTTTCCCAAAACATCCACCTCCACCTCCAATACATCCCAAATCCTGTTCCATACAATAAATGACTTTCTCATGATTTTTCTTCCTACAGTCAGTCCCATATTAAAATAAGATCCTTGCTCTAAATCAACACATCTCAAGACTTGCACAGTTTTGGAAGATCCTGCCAGTCACGTCAATTTTTTCGTTTTCAAATTCAAGTAGGATTTCGGATTTTGGGACGTAAAAACAAAAAACCGCAGTAATTACATGTACTCAATTTTTAAGATCAGTCTAGCTAATTCTCCCTGCAAGTCATTGTTATTCTTTGTTTCTTTTTGGAAGGAAACAATAAAGTATTGAAAACAGTTTTGTGCTCTTGACCGGCGTCTTGTTTGAGAATTTTGAAGTTTGGGATAACATTGTAGGACGATTTCTCATCCAATGGTACAATTATCAAAAGCAAATGGACATTGTCCAGCCGGAGGTTTTGTACTAGCGATTTAGCCCTGGAACATATTACAAGTAATTCCTTTGAAAGTCAATTACCCTCGACATCGGTCTCGTTTGTACACCTCCCTTTTGTCACTGCCTCCTTCTGACCTGAAACTCTATAACCTGTAGGGATGTGTGAGTGTCAAATGTAGAATAATTACAGTATATAGTTGGAATATAACAGTGGAGCTGAACCGACACCAGACGAACGAGACTCTTCCTACTTGCATAATAAATTTCAACTGGTAATTATATTTTTTGGGGCTTTGAGCCACTATCGACACATTGAGAGCAATTCTACTCTGGCTCTGGACTAACAATGAGCAAACTACGTAGATACTACGACGAGCAGAGATGATTTAAAAATGTACAAACACTCGTGCTAATTATGATAAAGGGAAATGATGTATGAGAGAAATGTAAGGAATGAAATCAGCATGAATCATCAAGTTATAGAGGGAAAGGAAGACTTCCTCTACGGATTTTAGGGATCGTCTTTGTGAAGAAAAAATTGGATGATTTATAAGTTTGTACAAGCTCACGGTTAATAACGTATTCATTGCATTAATGTTTTGTATTTCAGGGAGGAGTTGGCGCTGAAGATAGGACTGACAGAAGCCAGAATACAAGTAAGTGTTAAATAATCGATAGATATACTGCAGGACTATCCGGTTTCCGTTCGTAATAGCCTGTAATCTTCCTTGACGCCTGGCAGACACTTTTCAATCTATCTTCCAGTGGTTCCACTGAATCTCTCTTGACTCCAACCGAACTTCAGCCATTAGACGCACAAGGTTCTTCACAAAACTACATACCTTTCCACTCTGATTCAGCAACGTGTTCCACCACATCCTCTCAAATCCTCTAAATCATACACTTTTCAGCTCCGCATCTCTCGAATATATCTTAGTCTTCTGATTTTCTAAATTGTAATTGTAAATAAAATTAAGCCTACCAGCCAACCTGCCACAGACACTTGTATAGCATCTTTCAGAGCATACTTATAAGCACACGCGAGTCTTCATTAGTAGGTCTTGGCCTACATGAGTTGTACAAGGGGATGTGAGTGGTCTGGACCTAGGGACCATCATTCTAGATCTGAAAGTACATTCGGGAAAGTATAACCATAAAAAGATACCTTTTCTTAAAGGGTACGGAATTATTATTGGATTTCGAAGGGTATTTTATGAAATAGGGTGGTCTTAAATCATTCACCTCGTTTGTTCCTTCGCGTCCTTCTGTAAATTGTGGAGGAACTTGTGAAGCTTACTTGGACTTACAATTAGATACATACGTACATTCTCTACAAGTTGTAAATATTGTGGGTATAGAATCCCATCCTTATAAATCCTACTTTATTCCAAGGAGGCTCTTCTGGTCGGACTTCCTTTAACTATTTGAACAAGTAATTAAAACCACAGCAGTCAAATCATTTCTATGACTCTTTGAGAAGTAACTGGGAGCTTTCTATCACGATACCTATTCAGATCTTGGATACCTGTCTATAGTACTCATGACCTGGGCCTATACTCCCATCCATAAGTTAACACGGTTATGAAGTTCTTAATAACCCGGGTACATACTCATCCTGCGGAATAACTAGAGACTTGGATTCCTGACTTCAACCGTATACTACAATGTGCTGTCTCTGTATAAGAGCACCCTTAAAAGAAGCAATATTTAAAAATTACAAAGTATTTCATTGTAACGAAGAAGAATTATCCTATGGTTCATGTCAAATTAATAAGCATGCAAATTTTGGGTCGAAAGGGCAAAACTGTTGTGCGTGAATAATTAATTATTTTGAATTTATTATTTGTATAGTTTATGTAATTATATAAGTTCTAAGTAATTATTTAGTAAATATGAACAAGGTCATGGTTTTATGAATATGCGTCTGTGCATAATAAAGCATAAAACAGTCTTAAGTTGATTTTTTTACGCTCCGCTTCTTGGAATTGAATGAAACGTTAGGGACCGTAGGCTTAAATGAACATCCGTATCGCTTATGATACATGGACCACAGCCTCAAGAATCGCATGTAGAACTCTTTAGATTCCGGCAGGTTGTCAAAGGGAGGTTGTATCTTTTCACCAGCTACTGTTACATAAAAATGATTAGGTTTGTTTGTATACACTAACGAGTATAGGGATTAATTAGAATTAATTCTTTCACATTGTACAACTAGATCTTCGGGAATTTACCTTTTTCTGAACCCTCACTATGCTTGTCACTATCTCCACTTAAGGCATTTTCATTTGGATTTAAATCTGTATAGTCAATATCAAATTGTAAACAATAATTAGTGAGCATTGCAATGTAGTAATTACTAGTAACGTGATGTAATGTAATAATATTTGAAACAATTTAGATTGATAAAAAAGATAAGAACTCACGAAAAGGCTGTGGGGTTGGTAAGGGTTCGGGGACAAAGCCCCTAATGCCTGCATTTTGCCCTGGAAATTGATTCTTGTTATTACGGACTCGAAATCCAGGCCTGAAACGGTTATTATTATTTTTTACATTAACAAATGGGTTCCGTAAGTTAAAAGGAGTATCCGGCTCCGGACCATTATTGCCTCTGGCGAAGGAACTGATAGGTTGAACATTAACTCTCTGATTATTGAATCGATTTCCATTGGGATTTCGATTTCCGTCAACGTTGTAAGCAAAATAGTTCCCATTTTGATTTTGATTTCCTCCCAGTGGTTTGAAATTAAAATCTGATTGAGAGTTTTTTGGGGGTGCGTATATGAGTTCCTTATTCGGAGGGTCGGACTTAGTAGTTGAAGTTTCTGAGTGATGTTCGGAGGTTTTGGTGTCATCTTGGAGAATGACGCAAGCTCCGTCTGTCCCTGGGATCGGAACGCAGTTTTTCAGATGTTCCATTCCTGGGATCTGGAAAAGGTTGGAAGTGGTGATATTGATGTTGTTATGCACGATGCTACTTGTCTTGGAATTTTGATTTTGGTTCTGATTATGATTTTGATTCTGATTCTGATTCTGATTCTGATTCTGATTTTGATTTTGATTGTGATTCTGATTTTGATTCTGATTATGATTTTGGTTCTGATTGTTGTTGTGGGATACGGTAGTCGTAGCTGGAGAGTGATGTAAAAGCTCAGGGGTCACAGTGAATTGTTCGGGTTGATTGAAACTATTTTGAAAGCCAATGTTTCTTGTTGTCTGCTGGTTTTGAGTTTGAGCTTGAGCTTGGTAGGTTCTAGTGAAAGGGTAAACAGTACTTGGTTGGAATCCTGTCATGGGCACTGTTAATTGGTTCTTATTTGATTGAGTATTTAGGGCTTGAGATATTGTTCCATAGGAGTTAGTGCCGGATTGGAAGGTCACTTCTAAAAAGTCATCATTAAGTTTCACACGTATTTTAATTCTTTTTTTTTGTGATTTTTTTTTTGATAAATCCGTATTTATACAAGTATTAAAATGCTTTCCCTTACCATTTTGATTCTTGCCTTTTTTGCAATCCGGTTTCGGACCATTCGCTTGAAGATATGTTGGGTTGAAGGACGTGGGACTAGCGTATATTGCAGGGGTCAAATGTTGAACCCTGTTGTAGTAGTAGGCTGGGCGTTGCCATTGGGCTTGTGTCAAGCCAGTAGTGAGCTTTGTTACTGTACAGAGCGAAATCTGCAAAAAAAGAGTAAATTATTGCTGTAAAACTCATGTAATGTGTTCCAGTAGCACTTGTAATGGGCTTCATTGCACGTACACGTTTGAGTGCTACTCAAAAGCCGTATTTTGGCATTATCGTTAAAGCGGATTTTGTGTGTAGCAGGTAATTTTAAAAAGCTTACGAGCATGAGAGCCAACATGTTCATGGTTGCTGGATCCAAAGCTTTAAATGTATTTCTCAGCTTTTAAATTGGAATAAAAATAGTGCTTGTTTCTTTACTGGGCCATTTTCTTTTCAAAAGTTAGGCTGAAACAAGTCACTGTATAGTAGTTGATTATCTCTTGGACTCGTATTCTCCAATATGGGAAGGTCTTCTGGATTTTATTGTTCTTGTAAATATTTCCAGAATTCAGAGAATTTGCAAACCCTGTCGGATATACAAATTTGTAGAACAATAATAGTATTATAGCTGTAAGATAAAATCCGGGAGGAATGATTGTCAAAATAAACAAGCTTAAAGAAGAACCTCGACGAACTGATTGAAGATCAATGTCACAATGAAAGGAACATGAGTACTTGCACTTATTTATAGAGCCAATTGTTGGTCATTGGAGAGACAGGTCCGACGGAGTATGTACGACCGAGTTAATGTTGAGAAACCACGGATGTATCATCCCATTTGTCATGCAGATTGGGATTAGTGCCGTGGAACGAAGTATGATCGGACGAGCTATAATAATTTTTATTGACACTGAACTTGGATGTGATAACACGGAGGATTGATTGTTTCGCAGTGGGAAAAAAACTATATTGCATTATTATTGTAATTATTACATGTGTATGTATCAGAGGTAGTCTTTCAGCCCTGGGTAAATTCTAGGACTCATGTAAAAACAATCATGCAATTTATTTTCTATTTCCCTTCCACTTTCTATGTGAAATCTTCGTGGAAAAATCAAGTAGTAACAAATGGAGCAATTACAATATCACTAGCCCTTTTATCACTCAGATATCAATTATGAAGAGTTTTATCTCCGTCTTCTTTTTTATTTGTATTTTATGCCTGATTTATGCCGTCAAGAAGCATTACACTTTGAAACAATGTTTTCACGTAACTTCTTAGGGCTTTGACACGGTTGCAGGAACCTTGAAAAAATCGGAGGCCTGGCGATCTACAACTTTTACTACCTGATTTCCAACATTTTGAATAATTTTTGCTGTCAAGGGTTTTTCTTTACGTTTCTCAACAGTACGACAGAAAAAAATCCATATGTAGGGAAAAAACAAACCTGATTAACCTTGGGAAGGTCCTGTATATGTACAGTATACATACACCCAGGTTAGCCTATAGAAGTACATATAGAAGTGAAGTACATGGACAGTGTAAGTATCTATAGTAATGGCTTGGAATTGTGCCGAGGTCCATATAAGTATACAGATTCATGTTGTACAATGTAATTTAAATTTTGAGTCCGTTCAGGAGAAAAATTGTGTGTGTCAATATCAATCTCATAATTTGATTTGAGTGAAACAACGGTTGTCTCTTGTGAGGTTTGAGTAAAATAGCTTTTCTCCTTTCTCTGCCTGAAGAGTGGTATCGTGTACTAAAATCTTATGCTAAAATGTTATTACTAATTGTATAGGAGCAATTTCCCTTCTAGCTTGGCTTCTCTTACAGCAGGTTTGGGATACAATTTATAGCAAAGTCCATTTAAATGCACATACATTAACCTGAGGATTTACTACGTGGAATCCGTCACTCGTCTACTCGTCTGTTGGTATACGGGGAGACATACTATGTATAGATATAACTCTGAACTATATGTACATTACCTCAGAGTAATATACTCAAGCTACTACTTCTTCCTTGCGGTCCGTAGTCTTCTGAAGATATGTGTAGATACTCTTGTGGGGACGAGAGACGTACTACACAGAGGTGTAGGTACGTACATATACATAGGAGTATGTACATATGTGAAAGGGCTCAAAAACCAGTGCCTTTTTAAAGCTCTCGTCATAAACTAGAAGGTAGATTAAGGATGGATGGTCTTTAATGTAATAAACTAATGCAAATTCAATCATGAGGAAAATAATTGGGAGAAGATATACGGCATTGCGTGCTTCTTAGGAATCATCGGGGGGTCCACAACCTCTTCGTTATTACCCACTTGTTCTTCCTATGGTTAATTTTATCATGACAGTTTATATAATAACTCCTCTTTCTCTCAAATCCTCATTCGGACTAGTCCATTAGGATTCTGTGGGGAGAAAAATGGTAAAAGACGTGGAATATGCAGTCCTGATCCTACCATAACGTTTCATCCCTACGTATCTCTCGTCATCTTCCTCCCATATCTCCAAAGATTTTGAAACTACATATCAACGATGAGCTTCAGATGGATATAACGTTTTTGGAATTAATCACTCGAGCCAATGAGTACTAGGTCAAAGGTAGGAACTCGAAACCCGGACCAGGACCATACGTTGGTGTTTATCTATTCCTGAATAAATGCTCACAGGTTGAGCCTCTTAAATGGGAAACACTGTTCAGGCTCAAATTTATGTTGTCATTATTTTTTTAAACTTGGTTGCAAGGAATTATTTATTGTGTATAATATTAAATTAAGATTATTTCAAGCTTCAATTATTTCCTTTTTCATTTTTTATTAACTCATAGGCCCAGTACTCAAGCACAGATTACATTTATCTCGTTCTGTGGGCCTACGATAGGGTAAGAGAGAGAGAGAAAGAGAGAGACAACTGTGAGAATTCCGTGAGATACTTGTTTTTTCCCCATGGAAATTAGTTATAGTTGTTATTCTATCAATACCCTTCTTCTCACTAGACTAACATTAAGTACATACAGACCCATGACCATAAAGTTTCCAAATCCAATGAGAGTCCGGTTACGTGTAAATTTATGTAATTTGCTCAATTGTAGAATGTAAAGAGAAACCTAAAAGGAACTACACACGTTACTTCTCTGACAACCTGTCAATGATCTTTCTTACAAATGTAACTGTGTCTGTATCCATGTATGTGCCTAATGTAAGCATTAGCATTAGTTAAACCTACAAAATTACAAGTCTGAGACCATTCAATGAGCGAGTAACTCACGTTTGTAGTGATATGGTCTCCAATGATATTTTTGATTATGGACAAATTTATTTAATGATTTAATGACAATTTACTCCCTTCATATGGGGACTCTCCAAGGATGCTAATGGTCAAGGTGTTCCATTCAAATGATATTCCTCCTTCTCTGGTGTACCTTTCTGATTCCACTGGTTTTATAGGTTGAGTATATTATGACACGATAAACAGATACTCCAAAGCGAGGGATTTTTTGCTTTGATATTTGGCTCTGACTGATACCGTGTATCACAAAGCAAGAGACTCTGTTGGTATTAAGTTACGATAGGGAGCATAATTGAACAAAGTAGCACATTCCAGGCAGTTTATAAATGCTCTATAGACCCAGAGGAATCTGTAATCTTTGAAAGAATTTACATTTCAATAATGCATGACGATAGTCGAGTGTATCGGGACAGAGGGGAAAGGGTGCCATGAAAGTGAGGTAATTCTGTTTGTATTTATTTACGATTGTCCCAATGGTGTTGCACTCTTCTCTACACACTTATAAGAGTAGAGATACTTATATAATTACATATATACTACTCTCTCTCTCTCTCTCTCTCTCTCTCTCTGCACGCAATAAACACACACACAGCACTGGAGGATCGGTATACTGATATAACAAACAGGTAGAATGCCAAGACGAAATATTACCTCCGTTTGTATGTAGGAGTTCATTTCAGTCACTATTTCTAAATGGAACAAGCAATTAGGCTTAATTACATAGCCATGTTTTCCTGATAAGACTAATTGGTTATAGATAGATACATGCATTGACAATGCATTCAACATTTTCCGAAAGAAAGGCCAGGCTCCAGCCAACGTAGTCTCAGAAGTTGTCGCCTCCAAAAGACTATGTACACCACATATTTTTCATACTCCTTGTAAAAAATACCTTGAGTCAGGTATTCATTCTGCAGACCATGTGTCCCATCCATCTACTACACTACATGGAAATACCTATGTACATGGTTACAAATACTGAATCAATAAAGGCTCTCTTGAGGAAACCTTCCATCTATCTCCAAACACTACGGACATATGTATGTACGTGCATCCACACACTCTAGACATGGAGCCTAGAATCCTTCAAAATAAAAGCAGTAGAGCTCTTATAGATATACATACCTACACATGACTCAGTTCTCAGTATGTACACAAGCTTGGTGTGTATGGGTAATCAAGCATCAAAGGTACTCCTATAAATACAGCATACACAAACAAGATTTTTTACAACTTTGGGAGTATATTTCTGATTGAGGTTTGTTCAGTGGAAATGTTTGAAAACATTTCCATATTTGCCATTAAAGCTATTGGGAACGGTACATTACACCCAAATTTCACACATATTTTTGCCCTCCTCTGTATACTAGATGCATACTCAAGATTACCTGCTTTTACGACTACAGAAATTTCCCTTTTATTGTGAACAGTCAACTGGCATTCATAGACATTGTGTTCAGTACTATTCCGTTCATTTCCCTAGCTGGTTTTTTCTTCCTTGATCACAAGTCCTTTGCTGTACAACATGCTGGTTGGCGAATTGGGCAGGATTGTTGTGTTGTACAAGCACAGGGTATACTTTCTTTAATTTGCAGTATAAAGGAATCCACAAAGCCACGTGTTCTTTCAATGGAAGTAAGAAGTCAGAAGGAGTCCTTTGTGCTGTGGGATTGTCTCTTGTTTATTTATCTTTGGTCCGTCAACGTGATGGTACTCTTACTCTTGGGTATACTGTGTAGGAAGGGAAGGAGGATTGTAAATAGGTGCATTAGTAGGGATAAGGTTGATACAATGGACGGATACAGGGATGATATGCAAAGTAAACTGAAGATCCGTTGCGTATCAGGAAGAAACCGGACTTTGTCCAGTTGTTTGGCTTTATCTTGAGGATCTGATGCGGATGAATGGAGCGGAGTGTTAAGAGTGGGAAATGTGAGGACGCACGAGACTGAAATGAGGAAAGTAAATATGTGTGAGTTTGAGAATGAAAATACCGGAGAGATTTATCAGAAATGTAGCGAGAGTGTGCTTCCATTTAGACAATAATGCATAGTTAATAGCTATCGCTAAACTTAAGTGGAATTACTTGATGCCTTGACGCCTGTATACACTCCGAAGCGTGAGTGTATCTTATGTGAGTAATGTACGACACCTTACATGTATGTACATATGTACCTATGCATACCTTACCTGACGGTGAGCCCGTCCTTTAGTGACTTTATAGACAGACCCTTTAGGGACTGGTCCTTTGAATAACTCAGTCTTCACTTTCATCCTTTATAAGCCTGGTCTTTTTGGAGACAGAGATCGATAAAAATTTACAGCCTACTTGAAAATGGCTCTTTGAACTCTTTCAAGTTTTTTTCCCTTAATGGTGTGTCCTGATAAAGGTAATGGAAAATATAATGGTGGTGAAAGGCAACCACTTTGGAATTGTTTTATGCATACATTCAGAAAAAGTATTTATGTTCATGTTTTTCATAGTTTTCAATGATTGTCAAACCCTTTTTTTTCCCCTTGCTGCTGCCTTTGTATAAATGAGAAGTACGTGCGCCATGACTTCATGGAACGTATTCATCTTCTCTCTTGCTCGGGCTCTGTAAATACAGCATACACAGTACAGCATTGACGTGCGTAAAAGTAGAATGGCTTTTAAAAGACGTTTAAGGAATTACTTTTAGAATTTATCTCACCCTTTCCTCTGGCCCTATATATCCACAGTCAAAGTATGTGCTAGGTTATGTACCAGCATAGAGGGCCTGGCTCTCTCTCTCTCTCTCTCTCTCTGGACATGAAAGGATTCCCCGTCAAGTCCACGATTTCGATTACTTCAGAATTCACTCTGTTTGAGTCTTATCAAGCCCAAAGTATTATTTTATTATGGAGAGTCTGGAGCCGATGAAGCAAAAATAAGTTCGAGATAGAACACAACAATTATTTGATTTAGCTTTTAAAGATTTAAAGTCTCAGAATTTTTTTTTTATTTCCCTCACATTTCATACCCACATTTACACTTTTTTTCCTCCTGAATAATCTCTTCCTTTAATGGGGCATAATACAATTGTCGTTAAAATTGGATATTTGCTGATTACTCTTGTCAAAATCTTCCTTCTATATTTGAAGTTATTACTCAGAGGAGATTAGGAGGTCGTTAGAACTAAGGGCTTGATTAAGAAGGATATTTTAAGGTACTGTAGCTTTTTTTCCCCCTCTGTACACTAACAAATTTGAGAACCACATGCTAACATCCCATTTTTAACTGTAAGATGTTGACTGCCGAGCTACTTTCTACTTTTACTAAGAATAAGAAAGGTACATGAGTGGAAGAAGTAATTAAAATGTCCTCATTATATGAATAATTAATTTCCATAGGAAAAAATTGATTAAATTACACGAAAGTAGGATTGAGCATTGGGAGTAGCAAATTACAAGTTGTAATGGAAAGTTTACATGGTTTAGTAATAACCAACTGGAAGTGTGCATGAGGGGCTAATGTATTAATAAATGTGGAAAAAAGGCTGTTCGTGTGCGTGTGCTACTCTTCTTTACGTATACATATATCTAGATATAAGTATATAAGTATGGATAGAATTGAGAATAAGATTGAGTATATTATGGACCTTGTGTGTGTGTGCATAGACATTTGAACGAAATAGAAGATACTTGCATGCACATATGAGGCTAGGTCTGTAATGGAATCCGAGGAAATTTAATGTCAAAAGGAAAACAACCTGGCGATATTCTGAGTGGTCATGGAAGTTATTTACTCTCAGCTTTTAATTTGTAACGCAGAGGGGGGTTGTTCATAAAACAAAACGGTTGTATCCTATTATTACGTTCAACACCATTGATGACGACACGATGAGGGCACTATGGAAAAAAAATATATCCTCCAACAAGCACATCATTTCTTTGGATTTTCAAGAGGAAAAAACTCTTGCATTATCCACAGAAAGTTTTCCCTTCAATTTCCATTTCTAATCGGGTTAGAGCTAAAAGGATGGCTCCTTTCAATTTTCTTGATTCTATAAACCTACACCGACGATTGTTACCTACACGCTCCTCAATCATACATGTAGATTCAATAATTGTGGTATACCAAATCATACCTAAACCTCCAAATTGGTTCCTTTTTTTCATTTCCATTCCAGACTCCTATTCATATATAGGACTCTGATTAGACTCTGATTTATTCTTGAGAGTTTCTCTGTAATGTTGAAAGCTTGAAAGTCAAGGGAATTGTGGCAGATTTTGGGTGGAAGAAAGAGTTCCATGATTTTTTCCAATGAGAATAATTCAATCCTGAGCTCATAAAATGGAACCAGGTTGAAACTAATGGAAAATATTTCTTAGCTTGGTGAAAGGTATCTTTTGAATTTATGGGAATCTGTATACCTACAGAGTTTTAGCTTAATCAGATTTGTTTCCATAAATTTACTCAAAATCATGGAGTCGACTAGTAGTGTTCCAGTTGTGGGGGGATGATCCCATACTTGCAATAGCAATATATCCTATGAAGAATACAATGGTTTAGTAGGGATACAATCGTCCTGTGGTTACAGTCCATGAGCAATGATACAACCCAAGCACACACGATAGCAGTGATATGGAGGACTACCCAATTTGACTATAAAAGAGTGTATGGAAAGCATACAAGGAATATGAGACCCAGCCGGAGCTTATTATTGGTCATTGTGTATAAGCTGGGGTTGGCTGGATCGGGTTAAAGCCTTTAAACTTTAGGGTAGGATGTAAAAATTGAAAGTTCTCATGTGCTCGGATCAAATGTTCATGGAGAAGTATAATAATTGAGTAGAAATGTGGAGGATTAGATTTGCTTGGATAAATTATCATTAGTTGATTTGATACAGGGAGAAATAATGAGAAACTTTCCAGGTTTTTGATTCAGCTCTGTGATAAGCACTTGGTTCAGACAGTATGTGTGCGTAGGGCACAGGCCGTCCCCATGCTATGAGTATCCTATTATTAGAGCAAGGGGGCTGAGGGTTTATTTACTCTTGGAGTAGTGAGTATACCTTGCAGCCCTGTTTTTGTTTTTTTTTTTCGTTTAATATTTATTAGCGTGTGTATGTGTGTGTCCGAGTCAAGTTGAAAATTGAGATATTGCATGCGGTTCTGTTTGCAATTGTGTGAGTGGGATTGGCGAGGGTGGATATACATGTAATCATTATTAGTATTTACCAACGTGTAATGATTATCAGGTTGGGAGAAGTTAGCCAAGCATGTGAGAGATGTTTGTCAGTTCCGACGGAATATTAATGTAATTCTCTCAAGAGTCAGAAAATATTTAAGAAAACATACAATTCTGACAGGCGAACGGAGCGGGAGGAAAGGGAGGGAGAGAGTGGAAAAAACAACAATTTATTTCCAAACTTATACTCACTCTCATTGGAATTTTTTTTCAGCTCGGCTTAAAACAGTAGAGCCGTGTAGATCTTAATTACCTGATAGGCTACGCGCATTAGGCTGAATTCATTTTTTACAGTCAGGGTATTAGCCATATTTCTAGATTTACATCTTACAGCTTCGTTTATTTTCTACATACAGTAGCAGCAGTCCTTCAGGAGTTTAGGGGAAAGTATAAACCTTGCAGAAAAAAAAAGGAAAATTCCTCATTCAAATTCCTTATTTTTTTTTCAAGTCCCATGAAACTTCTACTCTGTAATCTCAAGCATGTTACGGGTGTGTACTTTCTTTGACGAAGACTCCTTGACTTTAAATATGAAACGTCCAACCTCTTGACTACTATAAGGCATATATAGGGAGCAGGAACTGGTCTCAGAATTTATTGCCCTCATTTCCCCATCCCCCCTGTACGACTCGGCTATAGCAAACGCCCGATAAAGACTAAACAAATGATAATTGTCGTTATTAGTTTACTATCAGACTCTGTATCAAAATCCCCAAGAATTATTATTAATATTTAGTTTTATGACCCGTCATGCCACAACCAACTTTGTTAGAGCTCCTGACGTGAATAGGTCATCCTATTCATGTGGGAATTCTATTAGCGCTTATCTCAATTTTTCATGCTTGGAAAAACGTGAAACCTCCTCAAAAAACTTATCAGAAAACAAAGCAACAATTTCTCACAAACAAAATGTTTCACAAAATAAGGAACGGCTTTCATTGTACCACTACAATACTGTGTACACCGTCACTTATGTATATTATCTCCGCTAATTATTTTCTATGAATAATAATAATTTGCTCAATACAGTTGGTTGTTCCCTTTCGTTCTAGGTTTGGTTTCAAAATCGCCGGGCCAAGTTCCGTAAGAATGAGAAGACTCCGAACTCCATGTTTCTAAACCCAACCTTGTCTCTCGGGAATCACCAACCCCCGCCGGGTCAACTCCCATTCGGACCGTTGTATCTGAGGAAGCATGCTCCGATCGACACTTTAGCACCATCAGCCTCGCACATGCTTCCCCACCGAATCCCTCACCCATGGAGTCCACATTTGTCCTACTTCCCATCGCTAGCATCTCATCACTCTGCTGCGGCCGCTGCGGCCCTCAACTACCGAAACCAATTTCTTAACCCGGCAGCAGCCTACTTACCAGGACCACAGTCCTTTCAGAATCTACTAGCTCAATTGAACGGAGCCTGTGCAGCCGCCGCAGCTGCCTCCCAACAAGGGAATCTCCTTCCGAATTCAATGACCAACCAGGATATCCTCCTCCGGTCCAACTCGCTCCTTCCACCTAGTCCGGAAAATTCTGACCGTCCGAGAACCTCCAGCCCAGTGGGAAGTAACAGTACAAAAGGAGATGGGAGTGAGAATGATTTCCAAGTTGGAGTGACCGAGGGTCGGAACATTGCCCAACTTGAGCGTCGCAATTCAAGTATTCATAACTTAAGAGTCAAAGCTCGGGAGCATGAAATGACTTTAGAGATGCTTCGAAATGGTAATACAGACTTTGTCTCAAGTTGAGATTCGGAATGAACATAAAATCTAAATTAATTATTACATTGTAGGTTTTCATCTCGAAAGATCCGAACACGTTGTGTAGTCAGTGAAGCTCTTAAAACCTTTCAGAATCTCAAGGGACATGTAAGTAGACACTCACACACACACACACACACACATAAGAGACAAGCCTGGACGCAATAAGGTACCGTTTATTCTCTGAACTAAGTCTATTGGACTCCACATTTCGATACGGGACTCTCGGACAAACCATGTGTGTAAAAACATGTCCATAGAAAGTCATAAGCTTGAATTAAATTGTATTGAGCACGGTTATTCATTATTGAGATGAAGCTCGGCATTGTATACCGTGACACTAGATTCAATGGAGACTCCACAATGTGGAATCAAATCAGGTCAATCAAAGGTTCTTTGAAATGGTCTCAGTTGACTTTAATGTTAGTAATGCTATTGATAGCGACTTTAGTACATTTGACATCTAGGATTATACATAATCTCCACAGTTTAAAAAATGTTTTCTCATCTCAATAGCTATAACTTTAAAATTACACGTATGTACATACATAGATACATACTTGGATGCATGTCAGTTCGTGAAGGTGTATCTTATGTTCTGCGTAGGTAAATATGACAGCATGAACATGGATTTGGATATTTTGAGTATACAAATTGCAGGAGGTATAGGATTATGCATATCATGTAGTTAGTTTAAACATTTGAAGAGTTGAGTATCAGTGTAAATGTATCTGTATGGATATGTGACGCTCACTGAGTTGCTTACATACCTGTAATCCATCTTGGCATGCTTGTATTGTTGCCTGGCTGTATGATCATTATAATATTCGAGTATCAAAAGGTCCATGAAAGGCTTTGAGATTTCCCTGTGAGCACTGTACTAATAATGCAGGGAAAGCTTACTTTCATGTATTATAATCATAATAATAAGTAATCATAATCATAAATAGAGCAATTAGCTTCTAATTCAAGAGTGGATGATAATGCACCCAATAGATTTAGTCGATTGACACTTGTAACTTTGGTTCTTCAATTTCAATGGAATTACACCAATCGAGTCTCGGTGAGATTTCCCATAAGGGAATCCATGCGGATATATTCCTTTGTATATTATTCCCTGGACATGAGAGCGCATAGCTTATAGCTATCCTTAGATTTTAAATATATAGCCATACGGACTGTAAGTATTAGGAGTTAGTTTACAAATCAGTATTTAGAACTTTTGTACTGTCAATTCTAATTTAAATTTTCACTCAATTATAGTAAGCACTCTAGACTACTTTAGGATTAGAATAGAGTGGAATCAAGTCCACTAAATGAACTACCTTTTACGGCTGTATCCCAGCCAACATTTACATTCACATTTCTAATCGCAATTTTATATTTTATAATTTGTCTATATTTGGCAACACATTCGTCCGATTATGAGTTCATTCAAGGCGTCAGACTCAAGCAATAGGAACATTTTGTACAGGAAATAGATTAATAGTTATTACCGCATAGGACGCAGGGCTCTTGTGACAATACAACTTCAAAGTCCTGGCCATATAACTTGATACCTGTATAATTTTGTAGCGCTTGCCGATTCGACTCCCATCAAGGATTTGAACTGTAAATATGGTGTCACTGTCCGTCCATTAGACTATTATTACTCTGTGTAAATTATCAATATACAGACAAGTTTGATTGTCCCTTGACACAAAGGTAAATTAAAAGTATATGCTGGATGTGAAACATGACTTCAATCAACTTATGAAATGAATAAACTCATGTGAATATTGAGAATTCAATTACTATTTGTACATTTATTCATTGGCCTCATAATGAGCAGACCATTTAGTACGGTTGCATCTCATGGTTAAGATTCTGTGAAGGCAGGAGCCGCAACATTGAAAGAGGTTCCCAGTGATTGAAAGGTTTTCAGAGTTGGAGTAGTGAATTGAACAAGGAATCACTTATTGAATTATGAGAAATAAAATTCTTCATTCAACTCAATACATTTTGACTGGCTGGATGATGTTGGGAGAGGGATAGAGACGGGATAAGTGATGATGCTGATGAAGCTCAGTCAGTGAGTGAATATCAGTGTTGATTGTTGTAGCCGTGTAAAATTCCTTGTTATGGAACAAGAAACCCCATGGCAAGGGAAAAGAGCCGACATGGACCACCCTTGTGGATCCACAGGAGTTGACAAACATTCATGAACCGTAATGAACCTTTGATTCCTTGTAAAAGTCCTCACAGTATGTATTCGGGTACGTTACAGGAAAAGAAAAGGCCGAAATTAGTAACAACTTGTAACTCTTCAACCAGTCAACTGAAACGCATCCTTACATTCATCAACTCAAATCAACTTAATTCGTTTTTCCAGAAAAATAACTATTTCTCAGTCTTCCCATCAACTGCTCATCTCCCTTGTAATTAAGTACTTCCACACACACACACACACACACACATACACACTCATACACTCACACATAATTCCCAATCCTTCTCAACCCTTTGCATTTCTCGCTTTCCAGTTTCAGGTGGTCTCATCCTTTTCAATGGCGACAGCTACATTTCAGCATTTTCTGCAACTCTCCAGTCCCAAACCGGTCCGGTGTCTTTTCATTAGTTTTTACAGAGCCCAAGGTCTGTAAGAATCATATCATATTATCAAATCTGGGGGTATAATCGCCTTACTTTATGATTGTTGTTAAATATTTAAAATTTGTGACTGCACCAGAGAAAACACAATTTACAAACATGTCACCAGAAGCTCGACGGAAGGGTTTAATTGCTAAAAAGCTCAACCCAGAGTTTTTTAATACACGTGCTTGGAAACTCCAATGAACTGTTTCCTCCTAATGGTAATGAGTATCTTGAAACTTAATTATTTTTCCACTTAAAGAGTGAGGATCGATTCTCAAAAGTATTTCCCTTGAAGACACTTCAGTTCAGTTCCATAGACCGAAGAGCTCCAGATAAGTTAAAACTCAAAATAAGTAATGTTTCGTGTACAGTCCTAAAATTAATTCCCAGTATATGCCTCATAGTCATAAGCATTCGGGGGGGAACGGAAAAGCTTTTAACACAAGATACAGCATATCTTATCCTCTCAACTTACATTGTGGTAAAAGGGACTCTCATTCTGAGTACACTTTGTACCATGCAGTAAAAACTGCATTTATTTACTTTTTCAAAAACTAAAATCAAGATGAATGATGTGCAATGCTTCATGTTAAAGAGGGGGAGAATTTCTTCAAAATGAGAAATTGTCAGTTGATTTTTTTTTTTTACAAATGTTAAATGCCCTTTTGTGTTGGAACAGTTTGAGCCATGTGCCTGAAAAGAGTAATTCAGGCACGAACGGATACTTTTACATGTTCATGATACTTACAAATGATAATAACTAGCAGCGCTACAAACTTGATTATGGTGAGGTAAAAATGCCATTTATATTTTTGAGACCTCTGTGTGTACCTTCCTTCCCAGTACACATATTTCAGAGCGAGCGTAATCCCTTCCTTCCTTGGAAGTAATAAGAACTGTGAGGGAGGCAGAGAACAAATATTAATTCCCTTTGAAACTAAGAAAAGTGGAAGCTCAGGTTCAGAGAAGATTGGAAGAAAAGTTGTAAATGATTTTTCTACAGGGCCAAAAGGGTGACTTGCTAAGTGGTTTTGATCGTGACATGATGCCATTTGTCTCCCGTAATTGACATCCCAGTCAGATTTCACAGTCATTCATTACAACAGTTAGCAGTCTTCACTTGGTCCTATTTTTTTTTCAGGAAAAAATATCAAAAAATACTAACTAATGTCTTAAATCCTTACAAGAATCCCATTGGACAAGGTACTATTGAGTGTGGATCTCGATCTGATGGTTCATACATCCCTCAACTAGCTCTGGTGAGGTTACAAGTTCTTTGTGGATCTGAGGAGTCGGAAAAACAACTCATTAATTCCTTTCATGGCTAATTCATTAATATTATCCTCTAATGAGGTTTTTACAATCAACTCGTGTGGCAAGATGTTAATCAAGAGTAACACAGAAATGGCCGGTCAATACGCAATAATTACTATGTAATGCCCTCTTCACATTTTTTCACTTTTTGAGGATCTTCGTCCCTACAGGTCTCATCTCCTTCCAATTATCATTTTTGCACTGAGGAATTAAAAAATTCCATTAAGTAATTCAAGTTCAACCCTTTTAAATTAATGAGACCCTTTCTCAGGTACATCTCTCGCTGGGATTCTCACAATGTCTGAAAACAGTTTGATCTCCTTTAAAGAAATGAGCAAAAAAAAAAAAATATTGTCATCTTTTTTATCATCCCTGTCAGTGGGAGTTCATTCTGAAACCGTAACTACAGAGTGAAATACTAATTGCCATTGAACCCGGAAACCGTTTCAAAATGAAACAAATTCAAAGAAATTGCCTTTCACATACATGTCATTACATAATTTAGCGTACAAAGATTTTTTGATTGTGATTATAATCTAGCAATTATTTTTTAGCTTTTTTATCCGATCAAAATATCCTGAGATGTTCCCTTTGTTCTATAATTTAGATAGGAAAAATCTGAGCACACAGTAGCGACACTTATTGAAGGCTAGATTAGATTTGGAGATACCGTTAGCTTAATGTATTCATTTTTTGAAAACAAGAGCCCGTCATCTAATAAATACTAATTTGACACGAATCTTTCACCGCTGTGAATCACTTAATGCTCCCAGCTCTAATGAATTTACATCCAGTTAATACCAATATATACACTCCAGTTGGGAGTCAACTCCACCACAGTTTCAATGCAGTCAGGAACAAGATTTGATATTACATGAGTGGCAGTGCACATGGGAAGTTGATCCAAGGTAGCCCGTAGGTTTGGTCCAAAGAATTTAACTCAAGATTGGGATGGTGTTGTGCTAACATGAGCCCATGAGTACTATGGAGATTTGAGTACAGTGGGGTTTCACAGAAAAGAAGCATTGGTCTTATAACCTCGGACCCACAACTTCATTATCATGATTGGCAGTTTCAATTAACATTATGAGCAAATGGTAGACCTCCTTTGAGCTGATATGATGCTTTACGCTTTGTGAAGCGGATGGACAGGAGAAAAAAAAACTACACTTTCAAAGCATACCAAGTTACATATGTAACTACATAATAAAGTCTGGAGCTCAGCTATACATGTACATATCATCTCTACGTATGTATGTATGTATGTATGTATATACGTATGATTGACCATAACTAATATTTATATACATATGTTTATATATGTAAGAACCTTTCCTCAGAAGGAATCTGAAACTGAAGCTTAATTTTATATTGCAAAGTGCTAACATGGATTTCATTCTGAGGCATACAGAGTACACTGACAGGCACTAGCATACCTGAGCGTAGTACTTTTAATTTCAGTTATTCATTTTCTACTACGAGAGAATTAAGGATTCGTGCATACTTTTGATACCGACTATTGTAAGTCAAAGTATGTTTACATGCGAGCCTGTCATGGGGCAAGTAACTAGTAATTCAGGGGTGAGTTATATACCCATATTAGTACATACCTCTGGGTATACATAGTGCTGTAATATTGTTCGCATTTTGTTTGTTCTTTTGTTCAGTTCTTGTTTTTTGAACAAAACAAAACAAACAAAATCAGTTTTCGAAAAAACAAAACTAGAACAAAACAAAACCGCGATAAGATAAAACAAAACTATAACAAACAAACCACCACAACAGCGGGCAATAACCTTTTCAAACTTTGAGTTTGGAAAAGTGCCCAAAAGTAACATGACCTCAAATCGACGTGAGTGAGTGACAAATAGATACATGACCTCAAATTGACCTGAGTGAGTGACAAATAGATACATGACCTCAAATTGACCTGAGTGAGTGACAAATAGATACATGACCTCAAATCGACGTGAGTGAGTCACAAATAGCAACATGACCTCAAATTGACGAATTGACCTGAGTGAGTCACAAATAGATACATGACCTCAAATCGACGTGAGTGAGTCACAAATGGCAACATGACCTCAAATTGACCTGAGTGAGTCACCAATAAATACGTGACCTCAAATTGACCTGAGTGAGTCACAAATAGATACATGACCTCAAATTGACCTGATTCGCAAAAAATATCAACATGATTTCAAATTCATCTTACAGTATTGAGTCACAGATAGTAACATGACCTCAAATTGACCTCAGTGAGTTACAACAAGTTCCTTGACCTCAAATTGACCTCAGTGGGTCACAAGAAATTCCATGACCTTAATTTGGCCTCAATGGGTCACAAGAAATTCCATAACCTTAATTTGACCTCAGTGGGTTACAAGAAATTCCATGACCTTTATTTGACCTGTGGGCTACAAGGAGTTCCTCATTTTTCGATGGGTCATAAGAACTCCCATGACCTTAATTTGACCTTTGTGGGTTATTAGTAGACCCATGACCTTACATACACTTTATAATAAATCTCAAATAACATCATAATGACCATTAGGAGCTATTGAAGTGCACGGTTTTATTTACATTTATACTTTGAAACGCTGGGCTTAAGTAAGGTCAACAAAATCTTTGCACTATTTACAGATGTTTAAGGCCAATCTAAAGTTATTGAACAACGCGTAACTTAGAATGCCTACTTGAGGTCAATAGAGTAATTAATTGTTACCTGCTATGACCATGTAACCTGTACTGATATTAGATGTTTGGGTACATCGGATATTGTAAATGAGAGCAATTTCTGTTGGACACCAGTAATTACTTATTGTTAGTTGGATAAATGTCACCTCCACTGCTGAAATTCGATTTTGTTTTGTTGTTTTTAATAAAATGCAGAAGGATGACTTGGATGCTAAATTTTAAACTTGATTTGATCCCAAAATGTTGAAACTAGTCAGACTGTGAGTAGACAGGATGGCAGAAATAAAAGAGGCCTTAGCAATCCAAAAAAAAACAATAAAGGTAATTAATTCAATCAAGTCTTCGGGCGAACCCAAAACGATGCGTATCGGTAGCACTAGGTAAACCCCACCACAATCGTTTGTTCATATATTATGTCTATATATGCGGTCATATCAGGTCTTGTGGAAGTATGGAATTACACTACACCTTACACTCCTAGAAACTATCAACAGAAGTTTTAATGATTGTATTAAATAAGAGTTGTAAAGCATATCCGCCTAAAATTAGTTAAAGCCCGTTTTTTTTGGTTTTAACGTCCTTTGTGAAGGGACCAAATTCACACGAATCAACTTCTATATGCTCTATTACTAATTTCCGACAATCAATTTCACAAATTTCTAACATCTTCTACATCGGTAGAACAAAACAATATGGATTGTTTTTTGAACAATACGGATTGTTCAAAAAACAAAACAAAACAAAACTCCGTGAACAAAACAAAACTCAAATTGTTCTAGTTTTGTTCATTTCCGAAGAGAACAAAACAAAACAAAACGAACAAATTACAGCACTAGGTATACACATCTGTAATAATTATACATATATCGACGTGCATTAAATACGAAATGCATCCACACAGGGCCCACCGAGTCTCTTACCAGGAGCAGATATACTAATGTCATGAATATGTAAAATGTACTTCTGTGGACATACACGGGTGAGTATGTATATAGCTATGCATAAAATCTAGAGACTCATCTTACCTACACATGACTATACATATCTACATATGTGTACATAAGTATAAGTCATATCATGGATACATAAGTATCAAATCAAATAAGCCTCTCGACAACAAAACCAGAAGATGTTTCTCGTGGTAGGGAAACGTCGTGCTCAGGTTTAGTAGTACTTAACGATGCACACGATCCCGAGTCTCTCTGTGTAGTACTGTGCATACATCAAGAAAGGTATAGAAAGATTTGAAATCGAAAATATAAAAATGTCTATTGCGCCACAGTAAGATTTAATGAATGTAATTAATCTCCCGTCCAATGACTTCCACCGATTGTGAACTCAACAAAAGCCTTCACAGTCTGCAGCAGATCTTATCTCAAGATATTATTACAAGCCCATTAAATACTTGTGGAGCCTACACAAAAGCAAATAAACTGACATTTTCTCCCCTTGTCTTACAACATGATCGATTTCCTTAGCTCTCGTACAGGAAATTGACTTGGAATCTTTGCGTAATTTTTTATTGCCCCCAAAAACACACCACTTCTGGGATAAGGAAACTGTCTTGTCCCTAAGGTCAATTTTTGAGCATTCCTCTAAAAAGCCCCCTAACATTTTTTTTTCGTCTAATATGTTTCCCTGACACTATCAGTGTATTTAGCAAATAGTGGAGCATTTGTGTAATGTACAGGAGGGGACCCGGGGCTAAAAAATGAAATTGTTTCTTTCATCTGGTTTTTATGATCGCACATAAAATTAATATTTGGGATATATAATGATGAGAAAAATTAAATTTTCATTGTTTTCAAGACCAGCGGTTTGATTAGTGAAGAAGTTGGAAGCCTGCGTGCACTTTGCAGTGGCAAGGAGAGAGCCATGCCAAGGGAAGAGCTTATTATGGAGCGAGTCATGGTCGTGAGTAGCTGGAGTTACAGTTGCAGAGGGGAAAAAAAAACTTAGGACAGACTGAATGACTTTTCTAAAATGGATTTCATGATTCATTCAACAATATATAGGGAGTACAATGTGGTCCGGTGGTACAATTATGGTATCACAACAATGGGAAGGAGAGGAATAATCTCGTCTTTACTGAAGCGGTGTTTATTGGTTGACTCCTTCGTACACAGAAGAGCAGTCTTGTTTGTTAAGCTTTTCCACTTGATTACCATTATGTTGTTGGACAGTGTTTGTGAGTCTTCAAACACTCACCGCTCATCACTTCATATCCTTCCCACAAATTAGCCTTCATTAAACATAGCCCTAATTATTCTGAGTTAAGAAAACAACAAAAACTTCACCCTCTCGTTCTTCCGCCGAAAAATTTGTCTCATATGAACAATAGGGGCATGCAGGTGTGCTCTTGACTACATGTATATATGTATATACAAAATCCATGGAGGGGTATGAACCAACATAGCATATCAATGTCTGTGTCTTTAGCTAATCACACACTCCTCATAAAATATACACTCCAGCTTCACAAGAGATATTTCTAGGAAAAAGTAAAAAAAAAAATTAACTCCAGCAGTACTACTTGTTGTTAAATTGGCTGTAAAATAGAAATGCATGTAAAAATAATATGGAGTGTAAACCACTTGATTTCCTCGAAGCCGGTTCAAAGTCGGCACTTTCCTAGAAATTAGACTCTTAAGAGTTAAAATGTTCCAAGTATAGTTTCCGTCCTGCTCTTAAATTATATCTAGTTTAAAAAACAATTTATTCCTCACACATTATTATGTCCTTTTATTTTTGTGCAACCCAAACAATTACAGCATCCTCACACCGACCATCCTATATAGATCCCCATAATTAGATATGCTCATACACACACACACAAGGGCTCCCAGAGCCCATCTCTCCACTCCCCCCAAAACTTTCAACGAGTCCATTGAAATTAGACATAGTTTTCCGTGGAATTTTATCCCGTGAACGTCACTCGTTAACTTTACTAACAAATACTAACAGGCTCATTTCAATAATTATGCATCTTGATAGGTGGACCAATCCTGGGTATAATTACAAGGCTCAAGGAGGAAGCTCACATTTTTATTTCTCAGAGGATCATTAACGCTCCGAGCTTGTTACATCAAATTAGGCTCATGGAGTCCCTTGAATTTCCCCTGACCTTGCAATGGGCTTGTGGCATATTGATTATTTCATAAAATCAATCTAATTTGCGATAAAAACTCGAACGTTACTTATTGTTAGTATGAAGTCATTATAAAAACCTGTTAACAAATTTGCTTCACGTGGACACATACATATGTGCTCATATGTGAGGCTGGGACGATCCGACGATGACTGCAAAGGATTTTCGAAATTAAATTAAAACGGGGATCCAGTTCTAACCGCACACAGCTATGGCTTATATTGTGACAAGAAAACAGTAGAGAGGCTTGAGTGGGCTTGTGCACACTGTGAATGAAGGAGAGGAGCCATATAGGCAGAGGATATAGCTTTTTATGGACGCTGCACGCTAAACGTTAAGTAGATTGGAAGTAAAAAGTAGTTAGTGGTAGAAGAAAGGCTAAGGGCTAAATTAATTAAGTCAGGAAATGTTCTTCACAGCATGGACTCTCTGGTCTCGAGAGTAAAATCAACTGTGAAGGAAAGGGTGGGAAGTAGTTACGAGCACTTGTGAGTGAGAGAGAGAGAGAGAGAGGGAGAGAAGAGAAAGAGAACATTTCTAGGGAGATGATGATATGAGAGAAGAGAGCAAAAATCCTCGGGTTTTCACATGTCGACAACAGGCAGTCGGCGTATGATGTGCACCGTGCTTTATAATGTAATTACATCCCCAGAACAGATTTTACTCCAATATAGAGCACACACACACACACACACACACACACACACAACAAGAATCAGCATCAAGACTCTGAGAGGCAGGTACGAGCGCAAGAACCGAAGGAAACAAAAGGAGGCGCGGTCAGAAGACAGAAAAGTTTACCAAAAACAGCGATAAATTGAGAAAAATGCAAGTTAGGCTCTTTCAGGGTGTTTTCTCAGAAAAGGAAACACAAAGCTGAAAGGTAGGCGCCATCAAAAACCAACTCATCACTTACTCTTAATTTATTTATTGTATTTACAAAGCGGTCTTTTTACAAAAATACAATTAAACCCCAACAGTATTTTCTGCTTTAATACCTAAACTCACATATGCTCACAGTATATATGTACCACCACAGAAATCCCAGGCACTAACAGTACAACTCAAAAATTATAAGCCCTCTAGTACATACATACATATCTATTTCTATGTACATACGGATGTATACGTATGAAACTTACTCCACCATATTTCAAGGGCTGTATCCAAAATTCTGATAAATCTGGCTTTCATCAAAACCATATGTTTTCCTTAGTCATGGAAGTCTATGTCCCTTCCATTTTGTTACAACTCCGTAGAGAATCTCTAGACTAATTTCTAACTTTCGAACCTTATTCATTGATTCTTCTGCTTTGAACTTGAATTGATTAGTTTTTCGACCTGATTCCCTTTAACACAAGGTGAGCTTATTATTTCCTGTGAGAGAAAGATGGGAAGGCTTGGAAATGTGTGCTTGAAAATAAGAGCTCTGATGAGGGAAGTTGTTAGAATCAAATACTATCCTTGAACATGCAATTGGTGCTAAAAAGGTACGTAACTGCATACTATAAATCTACAAGGGAAGTATCTACTTATACTTTGTTCAAAACAATACAGAGACACAAAATAATACTGTAATATAATTACAATTACGCATATATACATAGCTTGTTTCACTTTTCACTATATACTATCACTATCGAGGGACTATTTCTGTAATGGATATTCAAAGAGCGTGTTGAAAGCTGATATGAACTCAACTTATTGTTAGATCAAATACCTTGGTGGTGGATGATGTGCAAAAGTTGTGTCAGTGACTAATTACTTTTACGTGTGGGTAATGCAATTACCACCAGTTGCCTTTAGAGAACAGTCTGTGACACATAAACACAATTTCAAGAAACAATAGATATAGGAATTGGACGGGAAAAAAAATAAAAGTAGAAAAAGCTCGGAAAATTAAACAGCCGGCGGAGATCCATCTAATGTCCAATAATTAGAGCATAAGGTAAAACCTATTAAAAGCATTATAGAAGGCAGAGCATTAATTACTTCGGTTACATTAACTTCACAGAGAAAGTCTCAAGAGCAGTGTCCGTATAGACTCTGAAGAATCTCGAGAGAGGGTTGGGATTTAAATTACAGTTAACATGGTTCCTGGTGAGTGTTTATTCTGTCAAAGTGTGTACAGAGCGTTGGTAAATATAAAAAGAGAACTAGGGAATTTTCAGCCTTGAAAGAGCCTAAAATGGACCTATGAATTGCAGGAGTCTCTAAAGTAATTACGTAGGATAATAGGAGAGGTCAATTTAATCAAAAACGTTTTAATTCATTTTTCGCCTCCAATCTTTATTACCGATTGATGACTCAGTTATTTCTTGCACCTTTTAAGTATCCACTGTGTGGATTGGGGATGCTGACATCATCATCAAATTAAATACAATCACCTCTTTCTTCCCACCACCGAACCGCTTCCCTCAATAGCAGTAATACTAAAGATGGCTAATTTTATTTTAAATTATTGGTTTTATTTCCCCAGTTTTTGTTTTTTCAAAAAACTGGACCCGTGAGAATTAATAAAAGATATTAAATGCAAGTCGTATAAAACTTAATGCGCTTACAAAATACTAACAAATTAGGAATTGCATTAATGTTGTGAACAACCTTGTGAAAACTATGGAAATTGTTTTTAAGGATTTAGTATAATGGTTTTAGCTGAAAAACAAAAAGGAAGGGGAGTGAAAACAGTTCAGCCCAGAATCTGATTGAAGTTCAAAAGGGAGTCCAGGGTTGAATTTTCCAATGGTTTTACATATCTACCACATTTCTTTCAAAATACCCGTGATTAATAATATTACTTTGGGGATTATACGCTGTCAGAACAACTCATTGCAGACATTGATGGGCCTCTTTTCATAAATATGCTTTGACCTAAGGATTCATAATGTCTAGGATTTTCATATTTTTTTAAAATTGAGGATGCAAAATGCAGTTTACTATACCTGAGGTGTAAATAAAAAAATTTGCATTCTTATTATCCAAGACTTTTGAGCAATTTCAGGGGAAAAGATATTCATTTATTTTGAAGGAAAAATACATATGGAGGCTTAAATTGTGGGCATATACATAAATCATGTAATGTGTTTCATCAATGAATGACAATGATTTGTTTTTGTTTAGGTTTAGGAAGAATTTTAATGTTTTATGTCCCACCAGGAGTCGGCTGTCGGCTCACTTCCCTGGGTGTACTGCTGTGCCTAGCCTCCCACCCTGCGTTATGTACATAGAGCATTGATGCAGATGTAGAGGGCAAAAATGTTTGTCTACTTTTTTGTTTGTATTTTATAATATCTTTATTACATTACATATGTTTTAAATTTATATTTTTTTAAATGATTTTGCGACCTTCGATCGGTGAGTACCTCACAATATTTCGCCCATTACCCTATTAATTTTTAGATTCTGTTTAAATTATTACTGTATTTAGATAACTAAAACTTCTAAAATGAAAAAAATGTCGATTTTATGACATACGCAATTATTACTGCTTTAAAAATGTTACCAGGATTTTAAATAACCATTTTTTATGCAGCAATTACATTGCTCTAAAACGAACCATTAAAGAAAGATACAAGGGAATCGCAGTTTTTCAAAAATTGAGAATTTTTTTTTGAAGAAACTCAAAATTTTGAACTCAGGTGAATCATATTAACACACCCCACGCAAAAGTTATAGCTGTTTTTCAAATATCAAGGTGGCTCCTGAATTCATTGTTTTTGAAATTTTGAAACTTTATCAACATGAATTTACAAATTTTAATTTTAAATTTAAAAAAAACTTTATCAAAGGTCAATTAGTCCTAAGAGGAGTAAGGCCACACATGAATCCTTGTCCGCAAAAATAAATGTTGAAATTTGGATCGAAAATCGGTATTTTGGATTATCCCGCCAAATTTTTAACTACAATTCAATTTCAAAATTTCTGTCAAAATGATTATAATTAAATAGCATTCGAATGAGCTCTAAAACAGCGAGATGACACAACCCAGTTCAAAGTTAAGTTCTTTCAAGTGTTTCAACAAGCCCCGAAATGGGTGTTTGGATATTTTAAAACCAGGTCGGTTTTTTAAACTACAGATATGTTTATGGTGGGTCCTGTGTTAGTGGTTTTATTTGGTATAATCTATTTTTATTCTATATTCTATTTTTTTTTTGAATTTGTCAAAATTTTCAGCTTTTTCAAAAATTTCTGTCAAAATTTTCAGCTTTTTCAAAAATTTCTGTCAAAATTTTGAAAATCTACCTAATGAATTCAAAATTTAATTTAGGGTTAGAATGACTGTTCGCACGAGGTATTGCACTTGGTGGCAAGTTCCCCATGCTTGTGAAGTTCCATCGAGGTTTTGCCTTTTCCCTACACAAATTATGAAGGAGTAGAGGGGAAAAAAACATGGGGCATTGTTGTCAGGTGATGAGTGTAATGACAATGACGTAACCTTATCCGCTAATTGGAGCACACGAACCTAAATGAGTTGGATTAAACCAACAAAAGCCATGGAAGTGGACTGAGAAGATAAGGAATGGAGTTCCCAAGCAAATAATTTGAAATAATTAACAAACAATTTAGAATATAGTAAATTAGAATTGGGCTGAGCTTCCTCCCTGCTTTTCTGTCAGTCTTCTACGAAAGGACGCTAAATTACCTTTGATTTTTGCTCACTATGGGTTGTCCTGAGACAATGTGTGAACTTTGATGTAAACCCGAGGGCAAGATTTCCTCCTCAATTGGTACCATTCGCCCTTCCACTCTGAAACCTTTTCCTAATAAAAAGTTGCCATTTGCCATTACACTATTGTGTAACTTGATTTTTGTCCATAATGAAACTACACACATGGCTCACAAATAATGAACAAGGGTCAATTTGTCTTTCCCAATTTCATTCCAAGAAATCAGGTCTGGTACAAGAGGAGCTTGGTGCTGTCTGATTTAAAGTAATTTCCTGTGCCCCGTACATCCCTGTAATAAACAGACATATGTACACTACGACAAAAAGAGTCATGTCCACATTAATTTTTTCAGGAAGGAAAATATCAAGAAACGGGATATTTAACCTTTGTCTCAACTCAGACATTTAGTCCTGTAAGTAGTAGAAACTACACGCAGTTCACAATCAGAGGGGAACTTAATTTCAATTTATTTCATTATTATCATATCATTGTGAGCCTGAGTAGTGATTTGTTTTATTAATGTCCCTTACCAATTTGCAATGAAATTAGCTCCAAAATCCTTTAAAAAAAATTGGAACGTGAGCCTTAGAACTCGACTGTAAGTTCCATCACTGTAATCTCAAGCAAAATTAATGTGATCCTGCTCAGGGTCAGTGTTCATCATCAGAAAAAGTCTTAAACTAATAAGAGGAGATTTGTATAACACTATGTTAGGACTCTTGAGGAGGCATTAAGTACAGTATAGACCTATAATTCGTCCCAGTGTTTTTATCCCCAGAAAAACACATAATCCTCCTCCTCATGCAAATATGTTATTACAGGAATGCAGTCATATCGAGCAACATAAAATAATACTTATCGGTTGAGTTTTTTGAGGGAGAATTCCCTCGACATTTTTTCTCCAAATTATTGATAACTTGGGAAATGCTGGATGACTACTGACAAGTACACATGGTCTCCTCATGGTATTTATATGCTGCATGAGGATTTATTCTTACACAGAATATATAGCTAGTTCTGTTTGTTCAGCTTCAATAGGAAAAGTAATAGTAACAATTAGGGAGGAATACTCTTCAGGCATTGAATACAGTTGGTTTTTGGTCGACCATCAAGGCCAAACGAGAGCGTCAAGTGAAGAAACACAAATTGTACATCATTAGAGGCAGTAAAACGTTTCGATAAAAACTGTTTTCCTAATTACAATTTATGATGGTTCCCGTGAGCGGTGTCTTTTTCCTTCCTCTTTTAAGAACGAGTCTCTCTCTCACTCTCTCTCTCTCTCTCTCTCCCTCTCTGTCTCTTACGTATTTGTCTATATTTTCACCGTTCAATTATGGGAGAGGATAAGGAGAGGACCATACGGGGTATCCAGTAGGCCGTCTCTTATTATTGTTGAGAGAGAAAATAATTCTGTAATTTGCCATGTTTCATGTTGCACACGCATGTTCCACACAATTACCATATGCTTTATATATTGAGTGGAGAGTCACAGCACTGCATTTTGGCTCCTGACAGGAGACTCCGTCCAGCAATGACTGTATACATATCTATAGCACCTGGGTATCAAAATATCGCAAGTTCAGGGGTATGCAACGAGGATCACAGAATCGTCATGTGTGACATCAAGATGTAGCTTTACTAACCTAAACCTATACAGGATATGTATATTTTTTTTATGGAGGATCTCCGATTATGTATCTACCTCCTGGAGCTCCTCTTTTATACCCAGCTCGGAGAAATTTATATATGGGATCTAAAGAGTGTGTGTGTGTGTGTGTGTGTGGAAGTTTTGTATAATACAAAGTAACCTTAACAGCTTTGTCCTGCTATAGTGTAGCAGTGCGGCAGGAAAAATTGGAAGCGCGTTGATTTCCCTAAATGAGTCAAATGCCTCAATAAAGTATGATTCACATTTTATTATTTCTTTACAATGTGTGTCTGTTCTGCCTTCGGAGCATACACCTCAGCCCCTGTAATACATACTCAATTACGGTGAGGAACGTTTGGAGCGGACGGTATCCGCAGCAAATAAATTACGAACACTGTAATAATCATAATAAAATGACTCTGTAGGAGCAGGAGTATGTGAGGACGTCAGGGGATTCTATATAGCTATTCATAGCAAGTTTATTACTCATATTACATTTACTGATAAAAAACGCCCAGGCCAACTACACAGAGCTAATTCACTGTTCAGCTCTCATTATAGCAAACTTATGACAGCACAATGGAAACAATTCAACCCTCGTAATCGTAATAATAATAATAGCTAATAATATTTTCGTTGATTGCAATAGAGTGATAAATGTGTAAATCTTGTATGCAATTATACTACCCTTCCTTATATAGACTTCCAGGCAGTCCCCACCCCCAGACTTCCATGTACATACATACATATCTCCGTGTACAATTAATACAGATATGCACGTAAACACTGCCACTCTTTGTGTGTATGTATATATAAAGGTACAGAGTGCATTTTTGAATGTAATAATATTCTTTATGAGGAGGAGATAGGAGCAGATACAGACAGACACACACACACAGGTATGGTATAGGTTCATTACGTGCAATATCGCACTTCACAGAACCTGACTTATGCTATGGGGAAAAGTATATCTATCTGTATTTTTGAGAGTGCTATAATATGGCGGATAAATAATTGAGCTCTCCCGTCCCTTCTTCTCTTTGAGAATTTGCTTTTTTTATAGACTTGGTTCCTTCTTCCCCTTCCTCTGTTCGGTTGCTTGTTAGTGAAGGCGCCAAGGCAATTTGTTTCCATGCTCAATAATTTCATTGCAATTTAACCCCTTGTTGTCCATTTGGTTTCATTGCAAATTATCATTACGGCAAACCACATTAGATTGTAACCAATTGCTCTATTAGTTAATTTCCAAGCAGCAGGCATCGTCCCTTTCTGGCTCGGATACAGTGTAGCTGGCTAATCCTGATTTTTGTTCGGACCTACTATGCTATAGTACTCTTTGCAGACTGATCCGCGTCGCTCATGATTATCCTCTGTTGCTCATCACCAGATGTAAAAGGTTGGTGTCTAACCAACCATGTATGCTCGGAGTGAATGCTCAAGTGTTTCCACCACAAATCGCTAGTAATTTTTCCCAACGGATAGTTCCTGTCCGTTGAGGATTGCTCCTCCGTAAGCCAATAGTTGTCAGGATTATGGATTTTATTAGGGCTATTATGTCTTCTTAAGATGGCGAAGGCAAATAACTATCAATTTGAGGTTTCCTTCGTTAACGTTTCCATTTCTTCCACTACTCATCCTCTTGACCAGAGAGTTTACCATGAAATTAGAGAACATCTGTCTAATCAATGATCGTAAGCCTCTGAGGTGTTTAGTCTTGTCAGCAGTGGAATAGCTTGATTTGATAAACAATGTTTCAATCTCTCACTCCTACTGTCTTGGCAAAAACGTAAATTATGATTGATTCTCTTCTTTTTTATAGCTCTTGCCGACAGTATGTATGTATCTTCGTTCCAATTCTCCCCTTTGGAGCAGTGTAGTCAGAGAGCCGCGTTGCTAAACGATTACGCTCCTCAAAAAACATAAGGGTAAGTACAAGGGTTGCTCTGCAGAGTAAACAGGATTCTGTGGTTTTTCCTAAATCGGTTGGAAATAATTCATACTGATGTAGCAACATTGAAATTACATATTGTATTAGTCTTCTCTCTGGTCATTTGAAGCAAGCTGAAATCAAAGGCAGAATCACATCTAGTTTTTTTTTTAATAAAAAAAAACACCAACAGCACGTTATAGTAACATGTGTGGATATGTTCCTGATGATAGTGTGTGTCTGTATGTGATTTAAGTACCACTTCGGGATTACAAGTCCCTCACCACACGAGCACCATCATTTGGGATGGTTGTCATTCTTCCCCTCTCTGACGTGATCAGTGATTGAGTTGGTGGTTTTAAAAATGTGTTGGCAATAGGGAATACAAAGTAGGATTTGATTGATTGGCAGTGCTCAACTGTACAAATAATGGCTCAATTTTAATTTCATCTTCATGAAAATTCCTCTGCTATTTTCCAGTCCCCAATTACTATTATGGATTCCCAAATCCATCCCCAACTACAAATTAGAGTTCAAAAGAACACTTGTTCTGAGGGGAGTTTCCCTTTTGGAACTGTCTTTCGTGGGTATGCTCTCGAGAGTCCTGGTGAAAGATTCTGCTTTGGAAATTACACTATTTCAAGCACATAGTGCTTATTTAATACTGGTTTTTACTTCGTAAATGACGAATGAGATTAAAAATGCTAATTTCTATAGAGAAGGAAAGAATTTGAAATAAAACCTTCCGCGACCTTTTGTTGGTGGGGAATTGGGAAGTCATTGCCCAACTGTTTGCCAGAGAATTTTCCTAAGGTCAAGCACTCAATCAGTTTTATGAACTGGGCACAGTAGCAGCATAATTCGTTATGAGCAATGAGGAGTGAATGAAGTAGTTGTTTTTTTTTTGCAGAGGAAAAACAATGCTCAAAAATTGATTACCAGAAAATGAGTAATACTATTTCATTATAAAAAAATTACTTGAGAATTAAGGAAGCTCAAATTACATGTATGAGTGTCATTATGTATGTATGTATGTATGTACATGTGCGTAAAAGGGATGTCGGAAGAATCTAAGCTGTTTCATTCTCGCCAGAAAATTGCAGCATTTAAGTGTTTATTTATGAACACGCAATTGTGAAGATATGAGGAACAGGATTCAAGTTCGTCCAAAAATTATTAATGGAGTAGTTAAAATAAATGCTTGTATAATTGCAAGTTTAATACTTTGCTATGATTTTTTCTCTACACAATATTTTACTTGTATTGTGTTTTTAATTCCCTTTACGTTATATCGCTAATAGTTACGTTCCACTCGTCAATTAAGTACACATGAGCGTACAAATTACTGGCCACGGGTATGTTCATTACTGGGTCTCATACATGTAACTCCCTATGGCTATAAAGAAGACAAATAACAATAACAAGGCACTCCAGCTCTTTACATATCCCCACAGACATATACATAATTACATAAACATTGAATGCTCATACATACATGTAGCATGTATGTCCAGGTGTGTAAATTCCAAACACTCACAGACACACACACACACGGAACATATACTTAATATACAATGTTGTCTTGTTACATACAACGGAAACCACATTCAGAGTACAAGTATATTTTCATATACACCCCCCTTGAGACCATATAGCCATGTATTACGAAGCTCCATAGCTCCTGTAATTTTTATTGGTGTGTACGAGTTATGTCTGTGGCCATGATGTCTAATTGTTTCAACTGACACTGTACTACCTGAGATGGGGAATAAATGTGAAGATTTGAACTCGTACATGTAATTATTGAGAGAGCATATGCTCCCTCATGTTCCTACCTGACTTGGATGTTATAAACGGTGCAGGGAAGGAAATCATAGATAAGAGATAAAGAAATCATTAATTATTTTTCTAGGAGTCTCATTTGGCCCATTAACTGTCTAAGCGATTATGATTAGAGTAATGAACTTGTGTGGGGTACGCCATGCAGTGACTGAGCAGTCACACTTTTTATGTCTGCCTACACCTTGTTACCAAGTTGGCACTAAAACATGTCCGCTCCCACATTTAGATGTACGGTTAGTCACAAATAATACCTACTCTGGAGTTTGACTGACAAGTGTTAGTCCTTTATGGGACATAGACTCCTATATGCCACGCTAGCAGTAAGGATTCCCAACAGTCCAACATACTCACTCCTATTTAGTACTCAAAAGATGTGCGCAATAAAACTTTGTAGCTCTCCCAAAACTTCATCCACGAAAACTTGTCGCTACTCCTCACAATTTTTTCTTTGGTTCTCTTACTGTATGTATATATGTATGTACATTAATACTATAGGCTCCTGTCGGCTTCCTTCCAGCCATAACCTTCATGCCCTTCCTTATTGTAGGTTTTTAAATACAAGTGTGTGCAAACATATGTCTACACCAAGGTAGGACTCCCTAATCTGCGCCCCATACCATTGCAACTGTAGCAACTATGACCATATACAGCAATAAGCTCTAGCCTTGATTTAATCAGAATTATAAATCAATAAAATGTTTTGACAAGTCGTTTATGTTTACTTTTCCTCAAAGTGATTGCACTTGAATTAATTGGACACTACTGGAAATTATGTAGTTAGAACCTCAGGAGGCTCTAGCAGCTGTCAATAGCAGAATTTACGGAATTAGAAAAGTAACAGCCCAATGGAGATTAGCAATTGGGAAGTTTACATGTTAAATCAAAAAACCATGTCCATGTAAAAATTCCTTTCTTTTATAGACGTTTAAAGATTTAGAGGAAATAATTTATTTTCGTTACAATTCCATTTAAACTTGGACAGTTGGATATTAATTCCAACTCGTGCACATATACAGTCTCAAATCTTGGAAGATCTGATGATGGGACATTGGTGAATGGGAAGGGAATACTAGGAGCGGGGTGAGGAATTGAAGTCCCTTCTTCCTAAAATTAATTGAATTATTGAAGTATACAGATAATGATTTGATTGAATTACGAAAACTTAAAACTATTCCTTCTCTCATTGCAGTGTGAATCCAGATTGGATACACGTAAGAGGAATTTAAAACAACTGGTTCAAGTGGTAGGATAACAGCGTGAAAGAGTCTAAGTGTTGTCAATTGTCTGACAGCATTATAATTTAGTTGTAAGACACTGTGAGTTAGTCCTTGGAGGAGTTTATAGCTACAAGCCGGTTACAGCCTCAAGTGTCTCAACTCTCTAGATTGTCCGTCGGTATTAGTTATACATACTATTAGAGTATATGTACATCGGGGAATCAATGTGCCAACATTGTGTGAAGGCTTACCATGAAGACTTGCTAAGGTATTTAGACTGGACTTGTACTGTTGCAATTATTGTTGAGGGCCTCCGGAAACAGAAGCTAATCAGCAGAGAGAATCAAATTGTATTGGCGTCAGTCGGTGGCATTTTATTTTTCATTTGAATTAGATCTCTCCCAACTCATGCAGAGTAAATAAATCTGATTTAAGTGATCACAAAAAACCCTACACGTTTCTTGTCTGTCAGTCCTTTCCTCAGCACACAGTCAGTCTTTCTCTTTCGAAGGAACCCATTAGCAAACATTTGTTCGAGAAATTTATGCTCATAAAGTCTTACATCTTCTTGCTTCGACACATACATATGGATTTTCTTTTTCTAGGAATATCTCACTACGCGTACATACATAAAAGGCTTAGCATTCTGACTACAATATATTTGTCATGTACACATTATAAATGTTCATCCAAGTATTAACTGTGGGCATTTACATCCAGTCAACAGATTCATTAAGGGGTATATTTGAGTCCCAGCACTATCAAAAACCAGTATTTATATATGTACACTCATTTGTATTGTGCATACTTCCTGACTATAATATTCCTAACACTAGATAGATAGATACATATGTGCACACTATTACAATGCTTGTACATAATTAAATACAATCTTCATGTGTTTATTTCATCTGCTGTAATGGAATGTCTTTTCGCACTTCCTTCATTGTCTTGTGCTGTATAGGTTACCCTTGCATTGTCTCACTCAGGCCAGCACTTACTGAAGTCTATTACAAAGCAGAATGATTGTACTACAGTCGTATATAGCATAGTGGAAGGAGAATAAACAGTCTCATAAGTACTTCGATTTAAAATTCCCCTTTGAATTTTACGATATATTTTTATATTTTAGAGTGGATTTCTATTCCACCAAAAAAAAAAAAGATTGACCAATTTATTTTACTGTAATAGTCCCAGTAAATATTTCTGAGAGAAAACTCTGAACAGTTTTGAACATGAGAAAATTTGTCTCAGGCCATTTAGCATATATGTAAACCTGGGGAGAGTGGGATAGCATGCATATGTAGAAATTAGGAAAAACAGGAGTTTTTCCACGTAAATAGGAGCTTGTTTGGAAATGTTAGGAAAGGGAGAACACGAGCAAAGTAAATCAATAAATCAGAGGTAATTGGAAAATAATAATTCGAAAAACTTGTTCTCAACTACTGTGATCACATTTATTTAGCCCTAATTTAGTGGCAATTCATTTCCCAAGTGTGGAACACTTCACAGACAGAGAAACTAAAGCTCATTTCCTAATGATCATTGTCTGGTTGTAACAACCATTACCCAGAGCATCTGTTTACAGAGATTGTATGTGAAAATCAATGAAATGCAAAGATCTCCTTTAATTATTGATAAATGAGCATGATTTACGAACCTGAGTCGACAATAACTACAACTATTATCCCGTGAATTATTTGCACTCCCAGAGGATCTTCTTTTCATTGGAAAATCAAAGGAAAGCAGACCATACAGATAGTGTGTGTGAGTCCACAGGCCATAAACAAGTATTAATTCAAGTTTCCATGGCGGACTTTCGAAACAGAAGCTAATAAGGAACAAGCCGTGGAAGTAACACGGGGATAATTTAATGCATGAAGAACGTAATGAAAGTCAATCAATCAGCATTTTGTAATTGCGAATAGTCATAAAAAAAACGAATTCTAATATTACCACATATTCTATGTAAATACATTTACTCATACCCTATTGTGTCCCATATCATAGAGTCTTAAAAAGGTTATGTGAGATTTCTCCTCTCCCAAAATCAGAGATGGATACATACATAGCTATAGATGCATGCACACACACACACATTTTTTTCCGTTTTTTTTTTCCTTCTCCTGAATGGCAACCTCGGAGCCACTGGTTCATTAAAATGATTGACACTTTCAATTAACATTGTGAGCAAATGGTGAACCTCCTTCAAACAAACGAATCTACTCTTGACTCCCTCTTCAGTCCCTACACGAATACACGCTTTTTGTCAGAGATTGGCCCTATACAGTTTGGACAAGAAAATACAGGGAGAAAAAAAAAGATAGCTCTAATGTTTGTAATTAAAAATTAAATTAGTGGCTTTGGATTCTCAAGTCTATGTTGATTACTTTACCATCTGATATGATATGATATGCCACCCTGCCGTATTACCTTTCTATCTTGACCATCTTCAAATAAATCAAAGCGAATAATTTATTTCATTAAAGTCAACCCCGTTTAACTCCATTTATCATCTACGAGAATAGACTGCTTTTCCCTACCGAGTGGAGTCATTTCAGGTCTCCCCGTCACTGTCCTATTGCAGACATCACTGTGTGGTCACAATACCGTTCCTGAACTCTCCATTTCTCCTGTAATTACGTCCATCACCCAACTTACAGATATATACTTACAGCTGCATTGCATCCATCAAAAGTAGGGGAGTTGCGAAGTGAGAGACTTGTCATGTTTTATCAACAGTTTCAATTTTTATAGTAATTACGTGATACATTGCACTCATTAAATGACAATACTACCTTTTCCCATTGGAAATTAACGTTCTCAGGTTGGAGTCTCCATGTCTATATACTGAAACAGTGTGTGTAGCGAAACTCACGTAATTATTTGATGTATCTACATATGTAATTACTCAAAGCCAACTGTGTATATGCATTAGTGTATAATTATTATTACTCGCAACGAAAATAGAAGTCAAATGTTATCTGACAAAATGAAAATTTATGAAACCACCTCTCTCTTGTTATTTTGTAAGATCCATCGAAGCCAATGAGAATGAGTTGGAAGGCAGAATCGCAATTAACATTTACGTAAACTTCTCCCAAGATGATATTGAAATATACAAGTAAAATAATGTCAGAGTAATACCCGCAAGAATTAATTACAAACGTGGATGGGATCTGGGGGTTGAGGGAGAGTACAAGAAAGTCACCTTTTCATAAGAAAAATATCAATTTAAAGTGATTAAATTTCAATTATCAAGTAGACCCTGGATGTTAGACTGCTAGGGCTCCTCTCAGTTGTCACTTAACCGGAGGCAATTACAAATCTCGTGCCGATCGTGGCCAGTTTGAGTCCCCAGCCGTAAGAAGACATACATGTGAGGGTGGGAGGGACGGAGGGAAATACAGGTACCGTCCTGTAGGTGAAATGAGAGTCAGTTGTAATATGAGTCTACCATACATGAGCCACGGTGCTTAATTGTCGGCTCTATTCTGGAATGCACGGTCTTTCCCTCTCCGTAACAATTAAACTGACATCAGCTAATTAAACAATGAAGAGTTTCTTTCAATTAATTATTAATTTAATCAATCTCACGTTTTCAAGGCGGTCCTTGCTTTCCACCTCTGAACATTTAGCCCCTTGTGTAGTAGGATACACACACGTACATTATAGATAGATACCTACATCCGAGCAAGTGGTAAAAGTTGCCAAATTGTGTCTAAATACATAGCAATTAATGAGTAGACCTACAATTTCAATATACAGGCTCTGCCCATACCCTATGTATATTCTATTTAAATTCTCCTACGAAAATACTATCATCGCTATTTTCAATCTTCAATGATTTAGAATCTCTTTGCTCAGAGCATGCATCAACTCATTTTACCTCCTTCTCTCAAGTTTCTACTAAATTAATAACCTGTATTGCTTTAACCCTCCAGTTGTTTTTGCAATAAATTTAAAACATTTCTTCAATTCCTGAGTTCTCTGGTTGTAGCGCTCTTCCCATCTTTGACTGTCAGAATGCTACAAGACTTGGCTTAAGTCAGTAGCTACATGTAATGACTTGTCCAGACAGTATTAATTACGGAGTGTATAGCAATGATGTAATGGGATTCCAACGTGCTCAGTCCTTCGCAAAATAATTATTTTGTCAGTCGCTGCTACATTTTTTTCTGTCTTCTCAGATCCAGGAATAAGAAAATTTGGTGTAGCTGGAGTGGGAAGAGCTGTAGCAAAAGAATTTTTGACTCTCTGGTTTTTTTTATTTATGACGAACTTTCACACAGTCAACTACGGCCTGAAAAGTAAGCTCTGTACCGTTCACAAGCTAATAGCAATAGCCCAGTCATAGTTCCCTGTCCTCCGTTTATAAAGGAATGAGCGAGTACTGTAATATTCGAAAATAATAATAAGCGTTTCATATTGCATTTGCTTGCTAGAGTCTTTTATTATATTACAATTTGAGTAAATTATACACAGGCAGGTCTATGATTAGCTAAATATGAGGACAACATTCAAATGTTTCTCAAGTTACACTTAAGATATTGCTTCAGCTTTTATTTAAAAAGAGGTTCAAAAATCCAGGGATGACGAAGCTCTGAGTGTGAAGCACATTACAGTAATGTAATTTCCTGGGGGTTGTCAGGACAGTCCGAAGAGACACCACACAATAGGGCTGGGATAGATAGATATATGAATCCCATATATTCAATACATTTTGACTAACTGACTTCCCCGATTCAGGTGAATTTGAGGAGAGCTGGGAGCAAAAAGATAATTAGAGAGGTGAAAGAAATGGTTGGAAATGAAAACACGAGGAACTTTGTTTATTACATTGTCACGGAAAATTAGTTCCACGCAAATAAAAACAATTTAATATGAGGTTTCAGCTCCATAATGAATATGCATGTTTCAAGTAATGACCAATTGCTTGAGGTAGGTTTGTCAGATGGTCCCAGTCTTGGGTCTCCAAGTCTTCCGTAATCTTTTGGTATAGGTATAAGCAAGCCGAAGTCATGTCATGAGCCCTTTTTTTTTGTCCCCACATTTATTCCCTTCTTGTAAGTTGTACTTTACTGTCATGTAATCCAGTCCCAGTCTCACTACCAGTCCAGGGATAGATATACGCATGTCATTCGATTACTTACCCCTTATGTACTTCCCAGGGTTGGAGAGTCTCCGTAAGTAATTTCGTTTTATCAAAACTATTCGTATATACAGAGACTGCACGATTTTCACACAAAATTCTTCTACGCATACAGAAATAATATGATATCCATTAGGTATATGTAGGTCTTGGAGTGTATGAAAACAACACAAAAAAAGAGTTGGAAATAACTACAGCTCTGGACTCCTAATGAAAATTATAGGAAACCAGAGCAACCTTTCCTAATAGGCTACGCTCATGATTTTTCCATACGACTCTCGTGGCGTACTCGGTCGTTTTTCAGTGACGGAGTCATAACATCAAGACAGTATGTATCTGACATGACTCAGTCCAGTGTAAACCAGTAGATATGAATATGTATGAAGGGAGAATAAAAAGTAGGAAAAAGGTTGAAACCCCGGAGGATAAATAGGAATTTTAGAGGGAGTATACACGTTAAATGACACTAATTTTCTAATGACAGGGTAAGGAAACATCTCTGAATTATTAGGATAATGAAAGGCGCCTTTGGTTTACTGCTGCATCCTCAATGTTGTTCCTGTATGTACATGTAGATACTTACATTCCCTGGTTCAATCCTCGGAACGTGCAAGTTATGTAGATATATGGAGTCCAGTAATAATGCATTCCTACTATATGCATGCATGAGCTCACACTAAACTCACACTCGCACCAACACAACACACACCAACAAGCCCAGCCACGACAGGAACCAGTCAAAAGGTCATTGGTGAGCAAACGATGTGGACGTGCATAACGTGATCTTACCCGCAGCATCGGATTATCCGCCTGTACTTGAGTATTTATATGTACCGGTTTTTTCCTAATTTTTTCCTCCAATTTTCCTAACAATATTTAATTTCCAACAGAGGTTAATGGATTTTAACGAATTTCTCAAACTCAGCAGTTTTCATTACACTATTGGAAAGTCATTCCTCTTCAAGGTGTATTGTTCCATTGTGGGCTCTTCCTTTTTGCAGAACCTTATCAGCATATTTTCTTTGTAGTTCAACTCATTAAATTTCTTGCAATTCTCTGTTTTATCCACAGACAGACAGACACACACACACAAAAAAATAACATTTAAGTGTATAACTTTTAAAAGTCATATTTTTCACATAATGAGTAATTATCTTTATCATTCAGGAAACTCATTTCCAATTTTTACCTCATTTCAAAGCATATGAGACCATATGTATGTACGGGGAGAAGATGCAGTGGAAGAAGGACATCGTAGATGGGCTCATCTTGATTGCCCGTATTAAGTTAAAGATAAACCTTTCAGAAAAGTTTAGAATTAAGTAGTAAATATCGTTGGCGGAAGAAGCCGTTGAAATCTAAATTATTGTGCAGACTCCCACTCCGCAGACATGTAGATACACATACATAGATACATAATCTGAGATAGGAAAACACATGGATTTTGATGCCCTGCCTGTATTTTTACTACTGTGGATAAATACCCATGAGAATATAAAGGGAATAAGGTTGGAAGGTTGGAGACTTGCACAGTGGTGATATTTTCCAAAGATTTTTATAGATGTGAGAACTTTTCTAATTTGTGGGAAGAAAATTTCCTCTTGGAATGGATTTCAACGGATGAGATTTTAGACAGGAGAATAAAGTGATAGAGAAAAGTATCGTGAAAATTCTTTCAACAATAAAGCTTGGCAAGATAACGGAGAGGTAAATTACAGCGAGAAACCGTCTTAATTATATGAAAATTGTGATTTTATGGCAACAATATAACAACTTAATTTTGATAAACTCCAACTTAACACTAGAGTGTAAAAGATGATTAAATTTGTTGGAATAATGTCCTACAGGAGAAAATTATTTTTTGATGTCGTCAAGGTAAAATCATAGCCCCCCAGACCCAGAGGACCGTGTCAAATCTGGAGAAGAGAAATTTATCAAAGAGAAATTTATTACAATGAAATGCTCGGCAATAACCTAAAGATATTGAGGGATTTATACGTGCTGGAGACACACTTCACCGTACGGAAAGTGTGGATGGAAGTGGAGTAGATTGAATAATTTAGTTTTTTTTTGAAAAAGAATCTGATTGAAGCCGACATGATGGTGAGTGTAATGAGCGGAGGTAAAAATCAGTAGTGTTTTTATTGAGAGTGTTAATGAAAATCATGGTTGGTTGTGATGATGACGTCAGCAGATCAGAATATGAAAAGAAATGACCAAGTCATCATTAGTTAATTTACAAAGGTGAAAAATGAATTAAAGAACTTGATGAAATTGACCTCTTTTATTATTCCAAGTAATTGCTCTGTAACTCCAGGCAATCTCATGTTCTTGTTTACCCCGCAAGCATTTCCATCATTACGTACCCCCGAAATGAGTCCCTTGCGTAACTACTACAACTACAATGTAAATGTTTCTATATAGTGGGTTCGGGACGGAAGGTAAAGGCGCCTCCATCGTCGTCTCCGTCGCCACCAACCAACATTATTATAAACGAGAACAACACATACGTTTGTCTTCATTGTCACAAATCATGATAATGTGAGAATTGTTCATGTGCATCATTATTATCCCTTGCTACATAATTCCACACTATATTTTCCTTCCGGACAAAGAAATTCTTCATCGTTACATTGTTTTCACTCTATATGGCTCCTACTATTACTTTACAAAATATACCACAAGGCTATTAGCCCAGGACACATCTGTAGGTGCATCACGCTGTATAAACTCCCAAACTGACAAACATCCCCATACATGCTCCAAGCTAGCTCCCATGACAAAAACTATAAGCTCAGCCCCCACCGCCTTTGAGCACTTACGAATCCCTGTATGATACCATTATCTGGGACTAATGTAGACCAAAAGGTCTTGATAAAATTTGCAACCCCTCTTGTTGTCATTGACTGTGAGCTATCCCTTCATCCCCTGATTGAAAATATCCACTTAATTTGAGAGACGGTCAGATAATCAAATACAAGCTTTTGAAAGCCGGGCCCAGCCTCAAGATATATGTATCTAAAATTGGGTAAAAGGAATTACTTTAATTTAAAACTAACCCGGTAACAGGCCCGGCCTGAAGGGAAAAATTAATCAAAATGAATGTAATTGTTTATCCATCATTTCCCACAAGGAAGGCTAATACCGAGCAGTTCACGAAGGGTTTGAAATTGTTAAGTTCTCCTGTAGAGCCCGATACACTGCAAGTCCGTTGAGTCAACAATGGATTTCCTTGAGGATTATTTTCTTCCAAGACTGATAGCTGGAAATCGGAAGCTCATAACTTCATGAAGTTTATTGCTGTGCTTAACTGACAAGCTATTGAAAGATTTGTGGGGTAAAACAGCAGGATAAGCCATGGCTCATCTCACAGGAGCCACGATACAGCAACATTCCGATTGCTTCATCCTTTTCGTACACACACACACACACACTCACACACACACACACACACACACAGCCATCATAATATAAACATTCGCCGTATGTTTTAAATCATTTCCTACATTTCATAAAGATATATTCATCTTCCATGCATCAGGGAAGTCAGAGTCTATAACCTTTTTCTATTTGCTTTATTTTTATAATCTCCAGGCAATACATTACATACATATATGTAATGTGTACAAGTATGAATATGAAGTATCGGAGTGACTGCTGTTAGAGAGTGTTGCAATGGACCAGCTCGCTTTTAAATGCGGTGTCTGTATGACTACAGTAATGGATAAGATTACCCCTGAAAAATTTATTGTCTATACACCATACTGAGCGATCTATTTTGAATTACAATTATTACAGCATGATTTAGATTAAATGGTGGAAACGAGACCAAGAACAATACTGAGGGATGGAGGAGTCCGTGAAATGTGAGATGAGGAGGGTAGTCCTTCCCACTGTGGACAGTAACCTTTTTGGTATGTACTGTGCCGAAGCCCACTTGAGGGATATGATTGCTTCTGTCATGATGTGTTTTTTTTCCTGAGTGTGGATCTTGTTTCGAATTATTATTCAATAATGGTTTTAATTCAGTTTTTAAATCGTGCGAGAAACAATAATGGGAAAGGTCAATCGGTTAGTAATCAGATCGATATTCAATTTAATGCGTAGTCTTTCAAACCGAATGAAATGAATTACTCTGACAAGTAATCTGAAGCTGCAACTGTATAACATGGGATACACTATACCATGTCCCAGTCCACACGGAGGTAGATACTACTTTTCCATTAAAATTAACAAGTATGAGTATGAATTTACAATGAGATCTATCATTCCCCTCTCTGAGCTTCCACACGGGTTGTAATGGGTTCTAAATAGTACAGGCTGAGCGTCCCTGCATGTCAGTTCCTCACAGTCAAAGAGATGAAATAGTGATCTGATGATATACAAAACGGGAAGAAAATAAAAGATTCATATTTTATCATGAATAAGATTGAGATAGAGGGGAATCAGCGGTAGTTGAGGAATGTGTAAACTCTTGTTCTTCCATTCCCTCTATGCACATGCACTTCCCATATGTATGCATATTAACTTATGTATCTATGTATATATATATATAGTATATGCATATGGCATATATACTTTCAAATCTACATCCTGTACAGTAGTACAGTACAACAATAGGAGCCTATATTCCAGAGCAAGTTTATTTATGCATTTCTAGTCCGAGATCATCCAGCGCACTTCTTCAAGTCAATGATAGTAATGACGATGATGAAAAGAACAGTAGACAAGCATTTAATTGAATTTAGACCTCCCACCGACTAACTAAACTAAACAATCGATTGGTTTCATAAATTAACTTAGGGATCTTCCTTTAGCCCTTCGATTTTGATTTACTACAAGCATTTAAGCTATACCCCACCAAACTTATCTAATTTACTACATGCCATCCGCTCGTCCCCGTATCAATTGTCAATGTCTATACAAATATTATGTTTCCCTAATATTTCTCATTTCCTTAACCTGTTCCCAGCCAACTTATTTTTACCATACTTTCTCAACCCTGGGGAACATACATACACCACTTTGATGGGGAGTTGCAAATCAACTCATAAATAGGTTCCTGACGGGCTGCAGGGATTCGCAAATATAAATTGTAATTTACAATTACCTTTTATAATCATGTGAGCTTATTCAAACCGGGTATATCCCCTGTTGGATTCAGCAATTAAATCAATATGGCATATTTACAAACAAGGACAATTACCTCAAGCAAATACCCAGTCATTGCTCGGACACAAAACACAAGACTCGGTCAACATTCCCAGTAAGAGCTGGGTCGCGTGGAACACAACCTACCAACTTACCCAAGTTAGTCTAATGGACATTCTGTTAACATGACCAAATTATGGTAATTTTAAAATTGCTACAAATTAATTCCTAGAATTGTCTCAAGTTTAACAGCGTCCAATGGGCAGGAATGATCATTATTGTTGGAGTACTGTAATAACCCCAACAATTTTTACATTGATGACGCTCATCAAACTATCACGCATTATCAGACAAATTAAAATTGATTTGATGTGACAGTGTTTGTAAACGGGAAAAGTATGTTACGGTTTGTTCGACTCATACAGTTCTGCTAAAACGTTTCTGAGCTCAGTAAGAAGAAACAATTTATTTTTGGGAACATTTTCTGAATATTGTAGCGAAATCAAACAAGTTGGTTGTTAGTAACTGATTAAATTGCCAGTTTTGTGTATGTTTCCTATAAAGTGTGAGTAATTTATATGTAACTTAAATCAACAGCAATTTCAAGCCCCGGGTTAAAACTGTAGCTTGTCACACCTCCCAACTGACACGGTTCAGTTCTCGGGAATAAATTTAAATGGATTTGAATTGTCGCAATGCTACAACATAGTTACAAGGTAATTAGAACATTTCGACCACTTCCTAATAAAACGCTCCTTGTACATACAAATGTATGTATGTACATTCTTTACCTAAAAGTTCAGAGTCCAGATTTTCTGTAGACGGAGAAAGGAGGTATTTTCGCAGCTACGCTGGAATAGGACAATAAAAAAATTGATTAATTTAGTACAGATAGGGATTGTTGTTACATATCGATTAATTATTGGGTATGTCCTAGGTCTCAGGAGAGAAAATTAAAGTGAAGTTACATACAAAATGTAATGTAACCTTTGTATAAATTGCCACGCGACATTCGTTATATAGTATACGTACGTAGGTGTACCAACTAGATTTATTTCTTATGATGTTTGGTCGGGATAATTGGGTTTTTTATCTATTCTATAAATTCCCTCGCAGGTCTTCCTCAGGCCTTACTTTTCACCCGGCTTTGGAAGTGAAAGAACTGTAAGTGGAATAAACCAATAGACTTTTACTTCATTGAAGGTAGTGCTGGAGAGAGACATAATTATAGATTTATTTGAAGTGAATATTTGGTCAGGATAATTGTTTTTTATCTCCTTCACATAAATTCCATTGCAGCTCTCCGTTAGACCTTACTTTTCACCGGGCTTCGAAAGTGAAAGAACTGCACGTAGAATAATCAGTCTCAATGACCCAATAGACTTTATTTCATTTAAGGTAGTCTTGGAGTACTCCTTGAGTTAGGAAAGTACTTTGGAAATATTTTGTGGACATGTTGTCAAATAAAAGTTCCAAATGTGTAGGACTAGCTGCAAACCTAGTGTATTGGGCCCGGGCAGCCCCTCTAAGATGGTCAGCGACCAAAAGACGAGTTGTGTACTTGGACTCAAAAATGCATCTAATTTCCTGCGTCCTGTCATTTTGTGTGATAGTCCTGTATGAGGGGTTTTTAATCTTCCGAACTATTCAAGCTGTACTTAAATTAGAGACTGGTGGGACGGTCTCGAGTGTAGTTCAGGCAGCGTATGCAGTCTGCACATATGCAATCCCAATTCATTTCCAGCTAAATACATTTCATTTATGGAAATCCATCCCAGTATTTATGAATTCCTACCTGGACTGGTACGACATGGTGAAAAGTAAGGATTTTATTTGTTCAAATAATTATGTAAATTTATTGTCCATAATTTTTGCAATATGGTTTTTGAAGCAAGAGTTCTATAAAATTTTGTATTGTGCAGAGGACTTCCTTATACCACCTCGGTCAGCCCCATTCAAGAACGGCTCTGAGACACTTTTCAAGGTTTTCTACGCCCTCGGATGTCTCATAAATTTTCAGAATGCAATATTGCTGATGGTCTCCCCTCACAAAACCTTTTTCCTGTCGTCGTTAATGCCAGAACCTCGGAAACTTGGATTGACAATAAGGCTCTTGTTTTTAATGTTGCATTCCTTTATATGGCTGAACTTCTGGTCCCAGATTTTGTTTTACGGTCATATCTTGTACTCTTATGCCTTCCCTGGAATTTTTATCCTGGGTGAACTCAGGTGAAATATTAATGTTTATTTGGACATTAATCAAGAATTTGGACTTTATCTCTAATATTAATGATTAATTACTCATAATTTTCCCGTGGATCTTTTTTTTTTTAAATAAATTATGTGCACATTTTTCTTTATAAATTATATGTATCCTTATCTTTATAAATCAATGCAATTTTAGCGTATTTTTTTTTCTCTCAGGAGAGCCCCCTCAACTCGGACGATCCAAGATCTACGAAGACCGGACATTTTCATTAAAATGTACAGGACGTTTCAAGTTGAGCAAATGTTTTTCAATTACTGCCTACAAAATTTATTCTTCCCTGGTCACAAGGTTTTGATGGGTGGTCTGGCCGTTTTGAGTACTTATGGTGCAATAAAAGTACACAGCCCACGAGCAATCTTAATGGGTTTTGCAGCTTTTACAAGTTTGCTCTACCTCAGCATTCTTTTCCGGCGCCTGGGTCGTTTCTTCGAAGTGTCATCCGAAGTCCTTCACTCCTGGCAAGGACAAACCCACTACATGAGGGCTTTCCTTCGCTCTTGCAAACCCCTGTCTGTCAATATAGGTAACTACTACATTGCCAAGAAGACAACTGTCCTTTGTATGTGGGGCATTATCATCAACATGACTATAAACTTGCTCCTCTCCTTCTAAATAATGAAAACTAAATTTAATTTAGCACTGTAACTTGTAGTCCGGGAATACTCTGTAATTACAATGCACAAAAGGATTGTAAACATTGCCATTATGTAGGATTGTAATTGAAACCAATTTAGCCAAGTTTTGTAGGAGCATGATTGATTTTGGTTGTGTCTTTCTCAACTAAATTGGTTCTAGTTTGGCTCCTAATGTCCTAATCTAATCCCAGGTAGCAGTACCCCTCTCCACATATTAGCTCTCAGGCCTAGGAATTACATACCCACGGAAGGGTGTAGGGAAACAGTGTCGGAGGCCTGTTATGGAGGGACCTCAACAATAGAATAGCTCGGCGTATCTCAACTCAACAGGTATTTTACTCATGTAATTTAATGCTATTAGTTGAAAAATGGGTTGAAAAGACCCTCCTGCCTTGTTACTGTTTTATTGGGGGCTACAATTACAGGCTTCAGCAGGCACTCCGAGAAAATGAAAGGTGAGTGTTTTTAATCAAGAGCGGATCTTTTTATTCTCCCCACAGACAGTTTCTCCATCGTTTCCCTTTGTATTTATGCTAAATCATCCTGAAATTTTTACATATCATCCTGGAACATGCACAAGTTAAAACAAATCTCCCAAAACTTACTCTCATCGAATCCGAAGCCTACTCTCACCAGCTAACTTGTTCAAAATCACATCTCCTTACCTTTGTACAACTTCACGGTGGAGGCTAATTACATTGATGATGTTATTGTTCCATCAATTCCATCGCCTCCTTTCTTCCACAGCTACTCCCCATTAATATAAAGCTCAGGGCTCATGTGGACACTAGTCACGTCATATAATCTATATGGTGCTTGTTTTCCTTCGTGTAATACTTCAGAGAGCTCTCATATTTCTATATGACATCTGCACAGATTTAATTGAATTTGATATTGTAACATGGAAAAGGTATTCACCAGGCCCCAATCGAGTGGCATTACTCAACTTGCTACTACATTGTTCAGTAGCTGTGCATCTGATGTAAAAATGTCAAATAAATTGGAATGTGTGCACTGAACATTTTATGACAGTATGGACAGGGGTGTTGCATGGGGGAAACTCATTTATTTTAGCGTGTATTATCTCGTCGTCTGTATAGTCTGTGTATACGTATGGGCTGTAATGTGATTTTGTCTTGCAAGAAGTGTAGGTATATTTAATGCATTTAATACTCGTAATTAGAACATTCTTTGACCAGACCTGCAGTAGTGGATATAGTTAGCGTACCATGTAGAGTAGTCAGTGTACGATGTAAATGTAAAAGATGGGTGTAAATTCAATAAAAATAAGATGATAGCAATAAAGCTGACTTGCACACGGGGCGATGGTTGGCTGGGATTGCGGATTGTTGTGCGATTATTATTGTATGTACAAGTGTTGACAGCATGGGCATATACTTATATATAGGAGATAGAATGGAAACAATTTGGTAGCTAATTCTCCACCGTATGGAGCAATTACAAGGAAATGAAGCTTCACCATTCGAGTGTAGGCGATAGACTTGAATATTAATATGGGTGTTGGTGCATGGTTGCATATAATTGCCTCAGTTTAGAATGACAGGACATGAAAGAGAAGCAAGCAGAAGATTAATAAAAGGTAAGCATGGATGATTTGCTTGGGAGGGTAAGTAGTCAGTAGTGGCAGCATAAAGGGACAAGATTTCACATGTTTAAATAATAACTACAAAAGATGTAAACTTGATCATATAACGTTTTAGCCTTTAAATACCCAATATTATAACTAAACTGTAGGACTGGGTCGGCTTATGTGCTTATGTATGTATGTATCTACATATGTATGCGTACATACAATGTATGTATGTACCCATAGGGAATTCTCCTTCACGACTCACGTTGGATGTAGGTAGATTTAAGCAAATGCGATATATTACTCTTTCACGTCCTGGTTTTAAAAAAATCCAGCTATTACTGTCGATGCATAGGAGTATATACAAGGATGGGACAGATATGCAGAGAGTTGGTGCCACGCTGTTAATTGGCTCTTCGTGACTTTGCAAGTTTTGTAAATATTGTTGAACTTGAAATGGACTGGTGGCTGGTTGACTCTCGGCGGAGATCGAGCTGATTCACGGTTCACTTGACTCCACAATAGCTTGGGAAGAAGATAATAAGAAGCCTCTCTGTATCCACTGATACAATATTTATTGCTCACCCCTTTTTCCAACCTATTACACTTCATTATCTCCTATCAAGCGTGTTTGTCTGCAAACACTCGCACCGCTCGACGCTCCCTTCCCTTCCCACAAATTAACTTCGATCAAAGGAAACCCTAATTGTCAGCCGACCAAACCCAACCTCCAGATCTTCCATAAACTTCCAATCCGTATATTATTAATACACTTTACTTATTTGTACAGAAAAAATACACCCTTTAACGCATATTACATCTTCCTCAGAGCTTTTCGCACTCCTCCCGCATCCTCTAGACGAGACACTGACTATATACCCAGACCTTCCCGTCCCCATATCCTCCGTATGCATACATATGCACTCTGTATAGTAAATATAGTCATTCCAACATTTTAGCAACCATACTCACAACCATTTACAACACAGATAGAGGATCTACTCCACCGGATTCTATTTACTTCAATTATACTTACACCTGTGCTTACCCGATGGAAAATGCTGATACAATCATCAGAGCGACAAAGCACTTGGCTTGACACATCAAGAACATTCACACACCTTGGTATTTACGCTACCACAGAAGAGGCCTGTACAGCTACTGCAAATTCCATGCACATTGATAATCTAATAATTGTTGGGTTTTCTTATGTTTCGAGAGGAACAATTAGGTCTACGACTCTGCACATTCTCATCCTGAGTGATAAAAAAAAAAGTTGTTTGATCATATATGAGAAATATATTTTAAAAAGTTCAGACAGTCATGCTCCTAAAAGACTAGGTATTAGTTTTCTAGTCTTATTGTTTTAGGACTGTCTGGGCAAGTTATATACAACAGCAGTTCTCCGTATGGAGGGAAAAATCCCATAAATAAAGGAAGAGAGGTCTCAAAGTTTACATTTTTTCAGGCACATCCGTTAGTTTACAACTTTCCGCTTGTTTGCTTTCAAGACATGAAATTAATTAACGCGAGCGCATCTTGATTATGAATTTTAAATTCATTTTAAGATTTTTTTTTGCGAAAAAATTCCTGGTTGAGGCTACTCATCTAGAACCAGTCCGGAGTATAATTTTACTCCAATCCTGGTATTACCAGTATGTACTTAAAGTTGGACGGCAAGGATGAGCCTATCTATATATCTATAATAAGTATGTACAGGATATGCAGGGGCTGGTATAAGAACGGGACAAATTAGGATAATTTTAAGAGTTGTGAGTAGATTAAATTATTGTGGATTTTTCCTTTAGTAACAGTGGATAATTAGGGAGAGGAATCATAGTTGCTTTCTAATGAAATAAATTCATGCAAATTAGGGGATGCTCAGTGGGACTGAGCATATAAGTGTCCATATGTCATGTCGAGCTTGATGGATGAACTTGCCTACTGTATTAAAAGCGGTGGCACTAACAATGGAAGGAAAATGGTGGACGGTTTATGGACTATAGTCAAGATATGGATAATTGTGTGTAAGCAACAGCCATGGAACCAAAGGAAAAACTTAGGGGATGAGGTGTATGTTAAGGCTAAATCATAACTTGATGGACCAATTGTTTGGTAGTTGGAGGGGATTTTAAGAAATGATTGTTGGAATTATTGCTACTGTTCATTCACTTGTATGTTATATGTAGTCTTTGGAGTGGGGAGTACAATTACCATAGTATGCACGTCCAGGTCAGTTATAAGCGGTAGCCCGTACGTGAGGATGGTATAGGTTTGAAAAATTAAATTGGGAATAATCAAAATGATAGTCATTTTGTAGTTGGAATAAATGTGTAATAATGAGCCTGAAGTATGGCGTCAGGAGGGAGGGGAAACCAAATCAGGATTGGCCATAGATACTACTGATTCGGAGATGAACAGAGGAGATTAGCCGATATGGGGGTGAAGAGTGTATGTGAAGAAGCAAGACGGGTACATGTACCAAGTTTAGTCTGTACAGTGTAGCTCGGAGCTCATACGTATATAAAGGGACATAGAGATGAAGGATAGAAGAATATACGTTCTGAAGGAAAATCAAACTGGATGATCAAATTGTTCTGATGAAACAAGTTGGTCAGTTTCAGTTCAACTAAAAGAGCCAGTAGCCTAATTAGATTGTGTTGACTATCCAAACCACTTCTCTTCGATTATCGATGGCTTTTCCACTTCATTAATCTTAAATATGCATACTCATCCCAATTGATTCTATCGTCTTGTTTTTCTTGTGCTGATTCCTATCCTCATCCCATAGCAGCCATCATCAGGCTTCTTTAACATCGTCATACTAACATCATCACACGATTAATACTCGCATACATTTCCCCTTCTGAATTTGAATACGAGAAATCTATGGGAACGTCTGCCTAAAATATATGTGTAGGGCTTTTCAAAATTATGTACAACGTGGTCCCTCCTAGCCCTGGCTTGAGCACACATCCACACACTTGCATACATACAATAATTACATACACTGACATTCACATACATACACACATCCACAATAACTTATGCTCCACAGTCATAAAATTTACCTCTATCAAATATATCTACGAATGAGAAATGAAAATTCAACACACCTGCCTCTGTCATGATGATCCTCTTCCCTTACGGTTTCGTCTTCTCTCTCTCTCTCTCTCTCTCTCAACCTCCTTATTAAATATGCACAGGGTATAACTTTTCATTCATGAATACAATTACAATTATTATTATTTATCAGTTTTACTAACGATAACTTGTATCCACCCTTATTTTCCAATTCAAGGGCTTTGTCCAGTACATATTATATGTGAGTAGCAAGTTACCCAAAGAGGAACGAAGGAGTAAGCGAACCAATTTATTAACACTGGCTCCCTTGTAAACTCCTCTTACCTCGTATTGGTGCATTCATCAATTTATGTGACTGCTTTTAATAGTAAAACAAGTCGTATGACATCAACATAGTCTATTCTGAGGGATGTACACAGTCTTGGGCTATAGGTTCCCCGGAGATGATTTCCCTAGCAAACATAGAAATAGATATATTGTCTCTTCTCACTCCATTACAGCAAATGTTTGAATTAGAGGTACAAGAAAGGAGCACATATCGTTTAATACTATTTTTCCCCATTTGCCTCACAAACTCATCTCTTTCCCAATGACTTTTCGCAAGGGAAGAATAAATGGGATAAGATGGGAAAATTGCAGCTGCATCGTCAACCTTCATTTGTGCCCTTAATGGTAATTTGATTTCTGTCACTTAAATGTGTAGGACTAAAAATACTTGGGAAAAACAAGTTTTTCTACTTTTTCCTTCTTTAGAGATGCAAATTGGTACGGTGGGGATCTGTTCCTCCAAAAGTGTATACACATTGAATGACAGTATTATGACTTTTGTAAAACAAGACTAGAATCGTAAGCGGAATTTCTCACTCTAGAAATTTACGGATTCAAATGAGTGTTTAAACCATTATTTTTATCTCGATTACACGAATGAATAGGAAAAAATCGAGTAATGCCACGTTCATTGTTCTCATATTACATGCAATGAGCACTTGGATGTGTTGTAAAGGTCCAGTTACCACAAGATCAGCTTCTATCGTCGTACCAATCAATGATGCAGAACTGGCGGAAGGGCAAGGTGAGCTGTTGAACAAATGACAATTTTATGCTATCGTCCGACGTCGGCAGGGCCGTGTAAAAGCTAATTTTCAGTCTCTCACTCTCTGTGTACATACCAGCACAAGTCTCAATTTTGCAGGAAACAAAGAAAAGCAACTGGATTTTACTTTTTTATCAATAAAAAGGCGGCACGCTATACAATTTAACACGGATAAATTACAATGTACATGTGGGCAAACCGAAACTTTACAATGCTATTTAGCAGAACAATCTCTACTTTTACAAGATGATAAGATTAGAGGCTGAACCGGGTCAAAAACTAACGGTTTGATGCATGATTTCTCCACTCAAACAGGATTGCTCAGAGTTTTGTCGAGAATTCGTGGGAAAAGGTAATTATATTATTGGAATATTACAATAGAATTTATAATCTCGGGGTTATCATTCCATCTGAAAGCTAAAAGGTTTGATTGTATCGACTCGGTTGTAGTTAACATTTTCACAGACTCTGTAAAAACAACGACGATCAATTGATAGGCAAACCATAAATTGTGACTAGGAATCTCCCAGCCAATTCCATACATCCTTCCATTTCTCCTACATGCTCCTAACCCATTTATAGATATCTATATCAACCAATTATGGAAACCTACCTCCAACTTAGGGTTTAAGCCTGTATTTAAAAAATTCCTCAAAACGAAAACTCCCCGTCTGGGTAACTACATATATCTGTACTCCTGCAGTGTAGGTAGCTAATTCATAATCTACCTGGTAGACTCCATAACTTATGCAAACCTTTCATGATAATGCTCTCTGGGGCTCAAGAGGTAAATGCATAAACATAGAGGTCCATGTTTTGTATGTGTACGATAAAGTAACTTATGTGTGTACATATGTATGTTCATACATTCCCAAACTACGAAAGTAAGTAGTGGATGAGTAGTGTGCTGAAGCAAGCCACCCCATGGTAGGAAATAGTTTTACTAAGGGTTTCAAACGTTCGTTCACTTTAATTAGTTCATTAGAGGAAGCATGCGTTTTATTTGCCTTGGTTAAGTAGAAATGCGTGCGGTAGAGATGAAGTCCAACTGAACAGGATGGACAGAAATGTGTAATGTTTTCCCAACACGTGGAATCAACCGGAGTCAAAATCTTTCCATGGATAGATATATAGAGAGGGCCCACTGCATCTATAATTTGCTGTTTACATTTAGCTACCTAATAGTCTCCATCCTACCTGACTATACGGTGGGCTTCCCCAGCAAATCGATAATTTTTACCAACTTTATTTCTTCCACAGGTATCTCCATCAAATCTTCATGCATTTATGCAATAATTTATGCCCACGTCTCTACATTACATTAGAGTTTACATAAAGGCAGAAAGCACAGAGAGCAGGAAGCATACTAGTTAGAAGTAGCCTTACACCATTACTGTGCTTCAAGAGTCAGAGTCCAAGTGTGGCACAAGTGCTGCAGAACAATAGGAAAAGGAACACTTCCAGAATTGTTCGCCGGTCCAGTTTTTTTTATTCGAGGTAGATATGTAATACCAGCTATTCTTTATTTGTCCATGCCATTACACGGTGGAACAAAAGAACTCACGGGCGCATTGTTAGTTAAAGCAGTCGTTGAAAAAGTCTACAGAAAGAGGAGGCAAGAGAGAGAGAGAGAGAGAGAGAGAGAGAGAGAGAGAGAGAAAATAATAGAAATGGAGAGAAATGCGCTACGACTGGAAGTTAAAAGGTAGAGAGCGTCTGCCAAAAGGGTAGGTCCCTGAGAGCAGCCATTAATTACAAATAATTATGAGGGGTTCAGCATGAGGACTGAAATGTACGGAAAATTATTGTTGAACATGCCAACTGCCTCAAAGGTTAATTTGTTTTTATTTTCCTCCCTATACTAATGAAATTATATAGGGAAATCATTCCAAAACATACAAATCCCCCGGGTCCTTGGCCCTCAATTTACTATAAGTCCAGCTCCACACAGTTTCACAAATAAAAGTCATACCTGGAAGTTATTAATTGGAATCAACGTTCATGTCTAAAGACCTTACTGTTAATTATGTCGAGAATTCCTCCAAGACATTTTAAATTGAATTCAGAGCCCTCCAATGGAATTTCAATGCTACCCCCAAATTTAATTTCCTAACACTGGAAATTATGGATAATTGCTCTGTAATGGAATAACAAACCACAGACATGTTGCATTCTAATGATGATGACAAACCTCATGTAGAGATTATTCAAGCCAGGGACTGACTGGTCTGGGCTAAATTAATTGTGGGAGGTAACGTCATTTTTCTTTTACAAACTTGATGCTGCTATATCTATACTTGTTCCAAGGGCTCGTCCCAGAGTACTGGAGCTTATGAGTATGACTATACATGTGAGAGTTGCTATCATCATTTCAAAAAACGTTTTTTTCCCAACAAATTATGGATTTTTTAAAAATGTTCAAATGATAAATGCACACAGCTAGATTAAACAATGTTGTTAGCTATAGACTCGTCTCGGAGACGGATGCTGGCTTTACTCTCTGTCGACAACATCATTATTTGCTTTCAACCCCTTGGAAAAAATCTGGATTCCTTAACTCCTTCCCTTTTTGTGAGTGGATTCAAGAATTTTCTCAAGTTCATATTTTATTCTGTGTCTGCTTGTCGTATGTAGTTTGGTGTGAGGGACTCTGTGGGAGTACTTGTGACCCTTCTTGTCTGAGTGGACTGTATTACCTATGCATGCTCCTGTACTTATCTTGTTACCGCTAATTTTCTTGCTCAGTAACAACTTTCCTCTTGTGTCATGAGCACATTCTTACATTTCCGATAGTAATTGCTCCGTCTATGTAAATTTATAGGGTTTTGAGGTAAGCAGTTCAGCAGACAGGTCAGAGTGATTAGGGGACGGTGCTGGGGTACGAGAGAGCATATATTCAGTATGGTTCTGGGCAATTATTGTAGAAAAGTAAAAGGAAATTTGATTTAATGATACACTAGAGCAATCAAAACCAAATTCAAGCTTGAAGTTAGGGTAATCCAGGGCAATTATTCACAATGGTTGTGTTGGTAAAATCAATAAAATTCTTTTGATTCTGATTGATTGAAACATTTCCCTTAATTTTTATTCCTTTCAAATCAACGGGTGTATGCAACTCGTTCTCCCTCTGTCTCTGTGTACATAGATCCTACCACTATCTCATCCATCTCACTTAAGAAAGTAAAATACTCTGTAGATGTTACACTGTGGCGTACATGCGTATGTACATACTTGCAAAACCGAGACCGAAACACATAGCCTACATTGCGTCTCGCTAAATTGGTATAAGCACTAACAATAGGGGCTAAATTAGTTGTGCAAAAAAGTTGTTATTCCGTGAAAACCCCAAGACAGTTTTCCTATTTCGTAATTCATATAATTACCTAAACATTAATTACCTTTTGGAGTGGACGGAGAAGCTACTATATATCTTCTCCATGTTCGGGGTATCATCCCATATGCTCAATCCTCTTGTTCATAGCTATTTATACATACATATATAGACATAGTGGAAGTATCTGAGGAATTATTTCTGCCCACGTTGTAAGAGTAATTCGTGGTTGAGGAGGCAAAATGATCTACATGATGTTTTTGTACAGCATGTAGAACATTTTACCTCTTCACCGAGGATATGTACCATATAATTAAAATTGTATCTAGCCGAAAATTCAATCAAGGAATGAATTTGCAAAGTGTAGGATTTTTCCTTGTGCCTTAATAGGTTTGCATGTAGAATGTTCAAAAAATTGGTAATTGTTTATATTTACTTCTGCCAGGACATGTTCTTCCCTACTATTAACATTCGCAAGTTCAGGAAGACTACTGGTGGGGAGTGTTTATTCCAGTGGAAACGTATATATATATATGTAAAAGGAAGAAATTTAGAAATTTTTATCCGATGTAAAGTTAAGTGAAAAAACTTCGCATTGTGATTTCCAAGGGGTGTAACATAGCAATTTTGTAATTAACGGACAAGTTCTACCTTTCTTGATTGTAACACTGGGCTCGTTTACAGCTGTCAATTTTATTCTTGCTTCCTTACTTGCCCATTGTACCATTTGAGTGGTTTGCAGGTGGCGGTATTTTTATTTAGGGCTATTTTTTTTTTTGCATATGGATATGAAACTGCAATACTTTTATAGGGTCTAGACCCTATAAATGGTATGGGATAGTATCATATACTTTGGATTCAATGGGGAAGTAATAAGTGTAATATGGGATGATATGCTGCAAATGAAGTTTTTGGGGGCTTTGTTGCATTCAGGATATATGGGATCAGATAGGAAGTATACAATGTCTTTTGTTATGTCTTTAGAAAAGATTCAGCGGGTCTGATTAGCATCGGTGGCAGAAGTAAGTCAGCATAGTATTATGCATAGGGATAGGGGGGCCGGGACTGTTCAGAAATGACGGAATGGATTGCAACAGGTTGAAGGGCCTGACTGAGGAGACGGGAGTGATCAGTACTGTTATATAAATTAAGCGTAAGAAAATGCATGGGATAATTTGAGGTGAGATGGGATAAAATGGAATAAGGTTAGGATGAGGTAATGGAGTGTAATCCATTATAAACGGGTACTGTCCATAATTCAAAGTATTGTTAGGGAATTACGGATAGCTGTAATAATTATTATGCAAGAGAGCGGTGTGGAGACTGTAATTCAACTGTGAAGACAGGAGAGGACCAGCAGTACAGAAAGGAGTTTTACTCCAAGTTAGATAAGTAGCTTGATAAGATGCTGAAGACTTTATACAGATAAAAGTAAGTGGTTTTAACATATTATAGTGTAGGTTATCTGTGGGCGCTAATTGTATCGTAATTATTGTAAGTCGATGTCCGCGCATAGTCTTGATTTGTCGAACAAGTGGAGAACCGACACGGAATAAAACCTGTGTAAGAAGTCTAATAAATTGTAATTAAGGCTAAGTTTTTCTGGTCAACTTTTACAGCCCTTAATGACCAACAATTTACTGACGAGTGTCGGTCGCTCAGCAACTGCACATAAAGTCACTCTCCACACATATGTACGGGCCATGGTAGGAAGGATCAGGTGCTCGTAAGCTCCTACATAGCAGACGCAATCATTTCCCTCTGGCCTTTCTCAAATGTCCAAACTCCTACTATGTATTTATATACATACGTACATAGATACATATATACAGTACACCTTGTATAGTGACCAGTCCATTGGGCCTCCTAGCCTGACATGCATGGATATAGGTATATATATATATATATATATGTGAGTACTAATACCACCATTTTTATTCCCTACGCTTACTCGAAATTCACTCCTCCATGTATCCCTAAACATTTTTTCCTCATCTTTACATCTCCACTTTTTCCAACGTTTCGTCCTCCTCCTCCTCGACGAGTGTTTACGCTAAGCTCCGCATGATTGTCAATTTTCTCGCAATTATTGGGCAGAACACCCTCTTGATTCCTTTTATGAATCATGCATGGAGACCAGACGTCGGACGTAACTTCAGCTCTCTTCTCCCTTAACTTTTAAATTATGAATTATGTTTTTGAGCTGTTCGGCGGACGGGTTCTATATTTACGTTAAATTCCCATTGATCAACACTTGTATCAAAATATTAGCTCAGTGGAGTAGGGTTATGTACATATTTTCGTATAAATTAAAATCCTATAGGAAATTGTTAAAAACCAATCCTTTGAGGGAAGTTTGGAGAGCTCAAGGGAAGACGGGGAGATGGACAGAGCTCATGGTTCAAGAAATGGTAACGGTCGTCAAGAGGGGGAAACAACTGACGTTACTGTACGAGCCCTATAACATTATATGACTCTGGTGAGGCAATTAACATCGGCAACCATAAACACGTAATGAATTCAAAATTTGGAAAAAAACAAATAAATTTATTTGCAGGTAGGCGGGGTTGCCTCCGTCCCCCTCTTCCCTCGCCTCATTCTCCCTGATGGAAAGAAATGCAATTCTCAATTTAGAGCTTACCTTGACCTTCGTTGGGATTTACGGGGAGGGCTATGAGGAGGCTATCTTTCGCTGTGTGTAGCATTTTCATTTAAAAGAAACAGTAACAAGAAAACAAAAGTCCAGTTCGCTTTAACTCATAAAAGTTGACGTTAATTTTCGCAACAATTTCCCAAGACTTGAGGAGCACCAGAGTGTAAGTACATGAACACCTCTTATTGCTATGGAGGGCTCCATTATTATTTTTCCCCCCTCTCGTCGGACTCTAATATACCTAGGAACCATAAGGAGATATTTCATTGCTGGAAAACAGGCCATAAAAATCTCCTTGAGCCATATTTCACCAAGTACATCCCAATAAGCACGTTTTAACTCTGATTACTTGAGCACACACTTGAGCAAATGAGACAAAAAGATTGCATTGCTAAGCGGCTTTAGCGGGACATAAAACAAATTACGCAATTAAAAGCTCAGGGGAAATTGATAGCTTTCTCAGTTTTGGCGTGTTTTAAATAACAATAAATTATTTTACGATTATTTAATTATTTACCTCCCCGTTCAATTATTTACATTACTCCCATTAATACACCTATTTCGAATTGTGCTAATTATTTATATATGTATGTTACTTTCCCTCAAAAATATGGAAGCACGGAGATGCTCGTATAGTACCATACTGTAGTTATTAATATAGGACATTTTAATTAATTGCATTTTTTTTGACTGCGGGAAATTCCCTATACCATTCTCCTTTGGGATGATTTGTACCGCTTTTTATTTAATGTTTACCTTTAGATTTATTTGTGATTAATGTACACTGTTTTTTCATTTCAATTAGATTTCATAGGCATTTATCGTCTTCCGTAGGACTGGAGGGATACAAGTGTAGTAGAATTAGGAAAAGGGTCCTAGTCCTGGCTCTCGACTTGAGTGTTCCGCCGGAAAGTGACGGCCAGGTATAAAATATGGACAAGTCGAGGGGATAAACTGAGACCCCTGGATTCACCTTTCCTTTCCTCCATGCTCCTAGAAAAGGAAAAGTTGAGAAAAAGAATCACTCCAGGTGGTTTTGGGGCTGTAGCTTTTGCTGAAAGCTAACAAGATCTAAGGCGCTAGAGCTGTCCACACAACGTAATTTTAATACTTAATACGATAGTCCTTTCATTAGTCCTCTGATACAAACAAGCTCATGGGATCATTTTCATCCATGTCCTAGGACCAAACCTATAGGAATCCCAGGTGTAGGTATCTACTAGTGGTGAGTCAATAAGGGATCCAATATGTAAAGAAGTAATGCGTAAAAATTAAGTTTGTGTATAAGATGTGAATTACTGAAGCAGAGGACTCTCTGACTATATAAACACACCACAATCACACGAATCTGATTGCGAGCCATCTTGTCAGAGTTGAAATTCTCCCATGTTATTACTCATTGTTGTAGAAGGTGCCAGGGAATAAGTTGCTAACGTGTAAGATATTCCTAAGCTCGTTCAGTCTTGAGATAGGATCATCACGGTGAATATAGTTGGTAAAAATGAAAATAAAAGTAATTGGGAAGTAAATGAGACTGGTTGAGGGTGCATAAATGGTACATTTTATGGTTTCACACATATGTGAAACTGTAAAGTGAAAACGAGATTCATTTAGCTACAGTCCCAAGGTAGATATTGCTAGCCGTATGCTTTACAATTGTACACAAGAGCCTGGTTGTGAATTTTATGCCTCCCGTCTCATCCCAAAGGGATTACAAGAATCTTTGTCCTTCTGTTGGTTCAAGTTTTGTAATCATCATACTTGGGCCAAACAATGGAGAAACAATACTTGAATGTTTACAAGGGAAAAAACTAACATAAATCTGTATCTTAACTCTTTAAATTTAATTTTCCTAAAGGTTGCAATTCATAGACTATTGCAATTTGAAATGACACAAGTATTTACCTGTGCATTAAGAATCCAATTATTTTCTGACTCTTTCCCACAGCTCGCGTAATGTGTCCAAGTGCAAAAGAAGCTGCGGTTGTGTTAAGCAACTTTACCAGTGAGTTTTGTTGGGGGAAGGTAATTTATTGGAGAAAGGTTCGAGTGGACGTGAGGCTCCTAATTTTGACTTGACTAGATACAAATACATACATATGTATGTGTTGTAGCCCATATGCTCTGCCTTAGTTGTGTCTCATTCGTCAGTGACTAGTTATTGGAACAAGTTTAACAGAAATGGTTGTAATTTTTCAAGGGTAGATCAAACTGAAGAAAAAGGTTCCCTTTTGGCTATACAGCACTTGGTAGCCTCATGGGTATTAGCATATGAGTTAATTTTTTTTTTTAAAGTTGTTACACAAAAGAAAATTAAAATCAACATGTGTAATAGGATAGGGGTGTATGCTGTCATGCAAGTAGTACGTATGTGGAGGCACGTACATAAATATGTACATATGCATGTATACATGATTTCAGGGATCAGGCATTGAGAGCTACATAGTTTAGTGACGGACTTGGAGTGGAGATCCAAGAAGTATCTACAGATATAGACCAGAAGGGATGAGCAGTCTCTGATATACTGTATGGACAGAATGACTTACCCGAAGTTTTAATACTCTTTACTCTCATTTGACCTAGAAGACCTTTTCTAATCAGTTATAATTAATGACTCTCCTTTTATGGAGCCTTGTGCACAAATCTAATTTCCTTAATTTCTTCCCATTCCCATCCTTTCCCTTCAAACACGAACATGCCCACACTTTTTCTTGTGTTCATCTTTACCGCATATGAGTCTGCTTATACAGCGTAATGACTCTGGCCGACAATTAACAGTCTCAGCTCTGTCGTCAGGTATTGTTCTAACTCCTCGAAGTTCTTAACCATCCTCGGGTATGTATTCATCAGACATTGCCTTGTGGAACGGAGTCATAGCCGGAGTATATTGGGAGGACCTGAGGGATGAGTGCATTACCACTGCTAATATTATTCCATTGGAGCAGTGGAAGTTGAGCATGTAATCCAATTATGAAAACCTACCCGATTCATAAATACCAAGAAGATCAGGGGAAGATTTTGGATAAAGAAGCTAATATCTGTATTCTCAAGGTTTCACGTTTTCCACAACAGTCACTCTCCGCTCTCGATGCTCTTGAGTGTATTAGTATTGATAAATAAACCCATTCTTGTTTGCCATCGCTCACGTTTTGCCTTTCTTCCTAAGACTCTGTCAAAGCTCTCTCTCTCTCTCTCTCTCTCTTTACCCTCCGTTGTTGTCTAAAAGCGGAGCGCCCATAAAAACTCAAGAGGTTGAAAATAAGCACATAGTTCGTTCTCCTCCTCAATTTTTTCCCGAACCTTTCATCATGTCTAACTAATGAACCACAAAGATCGAACTTGATTTTTTCGCATTGTCTTGCTCTAGAGCATCTCTTTCAAATGCAATTTTTGCATGTCTATTAACAATGAGTAATTCAAAGTGCATCATAGCAATTTAGTTTCTTTTTAGGTTTTCCCCATTTCTCTGATGGACTCACATTAAAGGAGATTGGGAATAGGCAGGAATTGAAAGATTTGTCATTTTTTGTGTCAAATCATACAGCTGCAGCACAGGCTGGGCCGTCAACCCGCATCTGCATATACGGAGCAGAAACTAGATACTTAAACGGTTGCGCATCATACTCGGATATATAAATCAGGATTTGTTTTCACATATTTCTTTTGCAACTGACTCGAAAAATCCTGCTCTTCTGCAAGCTGAGTCGTGATTTGAAGGATATTTATATGCATGAGGTTTCTATACTATACCTGTTATTTCACGCTAACTAAAGCTTTAAATTCCCTTGCCACGCTTGGATTATATATATTTTGGTTGAATTGCAGACCTCATTGCAGTCTATTGGAACATTGCAAGTGCAGCCAATTACAATGGAAATTTCTTTGTTTGATATACTTAAATACTTTATTCTAAATAGTTTTTTGTGCATGGTGAGCTATCAATGAAGGGAAAAAATGCTAATGTTGGACAATTTGCAAGACTCAATGCATGCATTACATCAATCCTGTTTTTTTTTTCTTCAAAATACTTTTTTTTTATAAATGACTTCCAATAATGGTTGCATTTCATGGACTAACTCAATTCTCTACATTGAGGCTGCTTCCATTATGTAATCTTTTGTGAGTTGTAATTAGTTCTATAATGTCACATCAATGTTAATTCGCTGTACTTCTGATCCAAAAGTAATCTTCAATTCAAGCTTAACGCTTCTGTACGTGTCATGTACATACATAGGTACTTTTTTGATACGCCATGCAAAACTGTTCCCTTGCCTCCTACTACTGTATTTTCGCTATTAAAGTTATTCATGGCTTTGCATTTCATGCATCTTAGAAAGTATTATTTCCATTATTTATGGTACATGCCAATTTACAGATCAAAACTATGAAGTAATTTAAGGGCGGGAGATGTGCTATATTTTGCTGCACCCTATGCTCAAGTTCCAAGTAGCGTAAAAATTTTAATTGGAGATGTTCTCACAGGTATCTATGTATGTACGCTCCTCTCAGAAAAAAGATATCACTAAGGTGATATTTTTGAGAGGTTGCACACAGTAGAAACGCCGGGGATACTACCAGTCTTCCCTCACAAGATTTATTGTAAAATCGAAGACTAAATAAAGGTCTCGGAGGAGTCTAAATACCCCTTTCCGGATAATTTTCGGGAGGAAAATACACGAGATGGATTGAAGCTAGCGATTTAGTAGCTGGAGAGCTGGGTTGATGAGTACCCAAGGAAGGAAAGGGTTGTTGCCTAATAATACAATGTAATGGCTGTAATTTCAGCGTCTCCCAAATTGATTACATGGAGAGATGTGAGGAGGTGGCTCAAGTCTGCCCTACCATGTGTGTAGATACGTCTCATATGTGATCAGAGTCCACGATTGTGCTCCATCCCAGAGACATTTCATTGATCATAATCTGAGCGATAACAATTATCTTTTTACAATCCTTGGATCCAGAGATCTCCTCAATTTTTATTTGACTATGGTGTGTCGTCCAGAGTCGAAGAGGGTTGGTGCAAACCAGTGGAGTTTGATGTATGTATGTACAACTCAGTAGTATTAGCATTTGTGGGGAGAGACTCACGAGACGATCATGGAGTCAGTTGTTTTGTTTTGTGTATTGATTCAGTACAACCGTCTAAGTTGTCGAATTCAACAAGAGGAACGGTTTATGGTCGATTTAAGGTAACAATGGCAACATAAGTATTGTGTGTAATTGTTGTCGGCTACGTTTGGGTACCTGTGTGGACGCGTTCAGCATGTTTTCACTACCACAGCCATAGAAAACAGGGGTATTATGTTGAGAGGCATTATACTCCAGGTATAGATAGTATAAACCAGGTACGGGATATACATATGTATGAAGCTCTGGCTTTGAAAAGTGAGAGAACCCTATAGAGTCAAAGACGACTTGGAACCAGTCAGCTTTGAATTGGCTCACTAATTGATGACATGAAATGACATGATGGACCCACAAATTATTGTCGGTTCCTTCAGGCCTATTCATTATTATTACGTCTGATTCTCTGAATGACGATTTGACTCGCCATGGCTCTCTTCCTCTGGGCTACCCTGCCTGGCCAGGCTGATCCAAATGACAAGATTGGTATAAGAACCATGGGGACGTCCCCTTCGGAGAGCGGGGCTCTCTCTCTCATCCGAGTACATATACCCAGGACTGGCTTTTACACTCCGTCAAGCGAGTCATCGTTTTGAGAGGAGTGAGGAGCACACGTATTATTTACCCCTAGCATTAACAGTAGAGTGGGCAGATTATGGTTGTAACTTTTGTACAAATGTGTAAGTATAAAATATAATCACTTGTTATATTATCTCATGAGAACCTTTGGGAAACTGTTCAGTCTATCATATTTAACTTACCTCCCTTCTGTTATTGATGCATTTAGTCAAATGCACAACATACTAGGGCTTGAGGATGGAGGACAACGCCGAGCGAAAAAAAAAACTATCCAACGCTTACCATATACTTACACTCAGAGTCAAATGAACGTGTGTAATTCTAATTTCCTAATAATAAGGGTCCTCTTTTGTCTCTCTCTCTCTCTCTCCCCCTTCCCTCCAACGAGAGTGGGCCCTCGTACATCAATAGTAGCAATTGTGGAGAGAAGAGTTCGTGATGTCAGTCAATAAGTATGAACTAAACGGGAAGTGGGACTTCGGGTTGAAATTCCAATTGTTGAAGAGCATAAAATTTATGTAAAACAATAGGAAGGATTCATAACGTTTTCATTTTATTGTGAATATTTCTTTGTGAACATACGCTCCTGCTCTCTTATCTTTCACGCTCAGGCTCAACATATAGAAATTTTATGTTTTTCCTTCCAAAAGAAGGTAATTCATGAAACGCCATGTGAATACGAGGCTGACATATGGATGTATGTAGCTGGTGTAGGGATACTCCGGAGCTCGAGTCTTGACTTGTTGAGGAAATGTTATTACGTCTACTTACAACTTTTAATATCTAGCTCTGAGCCGTTGCTGAGTTGGAGTCACGGTTTAAAGTCGAATTATTCTGACTGCAAGTGCAAGCAATGGGAAATTTCAAAGTACACTTAATATTATATACGCAGTCAGGATTTACATTTTACTCCAAATCCCTCCTACATCTTGGAAGCCTCTCTGGGATGAGTTTCCTTGTAGCCTGAGTTAGAATACTGTGGAAGTGGTGAGTGCTGAAGAGCTGAGAGGGTGAAAGCAGTCCGTTTGAACTTGATGAGTGTAAAACAACTGACTCAGGGTTTTGTACTGTTCAAGTTCTCGGTCGTCACGTAGACAACTAGACCTTTGACTTCTGCCAAAGTAAGACGCCTTTCATTATCGTTCTAATGACAATGACTTCCAGGACTATCATTAGTAAATTAATGTCATTACAGGTCCTCAGCTTGGAGTAACCCTTGACTTGCATTTTTCTCACAGGGCAAACAATTGCTCATAAAAACTCGTACGTACAAATGAAATGACTCTTTTGTTCCCCGTCAACCTCAACTCTATACTTTATTAACAGGATAATATAATTTTTTCCCTGACTCCAATGCACAGAAAGTAATGAGCACTCAACTTATCTGCAACTGTTTTGCATCTCTCCTTCGCTCCCTCCGAGTCCCAATGTACAAATGTAATTACACGTACGTAGGGCTCGGCATGTACATACAATAGGTATGAAGTCAATGCTCGAAGTATATATGAAGCCCACAACGTAAATATAGCTCTGTGGTAGGATTGAGCACTGTTCTGAAAAGTACCTTTCCAAAGCCTCCCATGGCACCGGCTGGGAACATGATGTCGAGATGAAATGTCCCACTTTCATAAATGTACGTAAGGAAGGGTTGAAAATGCGAAATAAATGCAATTACACGGAAATGAGTAGAATTTTATGAAACAAGACTAATTTTATTATCTTCTCACTGGACGGAATGTGGGTAGTGAAGGTAATGTGTATGTGTATAAATTAATGGAACTTATTTAGCTACTACGTATTCATATGGTACAGACAATAATCATTAAAAAATAATTCGCTGAACGAGAGGCTTACTTGAGAGTTCCTTAAAAACGGTTCAGAGCATAAAACTATTAACATGTGATGACCAATGCTCTACACAAAAGTAACTACAGGTTTTTTTTTTTAACTGGGACGTAATTTCCAACAGGGATCATCATCATACATTGCCTAATCATAGCATACATTTAGGGTTATATGATAGCAAAGAGCGAATTAGATTACATCGGCGCACTTTACAACAACACACCATATCATTTATCTTCAGAGGAATCCTTTTGTCAGAGCATTTTAATGATGCTAAATATTCACATAAGGTATAGTGTATCTATCTATATATGTATAATTATATATATATATAATGTTGAACGAGATTGCATTGAATGAGAGGTTTGAACGCGAATTAAATAATAAATAAGCAAGTAAATAACGACTGCACGTGGTTCCAAGCAATTATTTATACATATATGTGTATCTTTAAACTAAGCCACATGGGCATTTCCTCCGGTAATAGGTAAAATGTCGGGGATGCCTATAACTCTTACAAATTGCATCAGTTGGTAACAACGTCGGAGTTGGAATTTTGTAAAATCTTCAACTTCATCTCATGCTCTTTGGCTCTTACCCTGAGAGCATTGATACTTGAAGTTCTTCGGTTCAAGTCCTCCCCTCCCACCAACGCCAAGGGGTCTGAGAGTGCCCCAACCGGATGAAACTCACTACCACCCGTCATCTCATCACTGAATCTTGTTGGACTGGACTTCCTGGGTGCTCCACCCCTTTCAGGACTAAGTTCAGGACTTGCGGTTGAGCCACCCAAAGGGCTATGAATTCCTTGACCTAAAGGTGACCGCATGAGTAAATCCGCGGATGAATTCATCCCATGACCCGGATGTCCGTGAGAAGCAATTGCAGCTGCTGCTGCTGCAGCTGAAGAAGCTCCATGGAGGGATGCTAGTAAATTCTGGAAGGACGGTGGACCGCCTGGCAGATAAGCTGCAGTGATAGCAGGGTTCAGGAATGACCCCCGGTAATTAAATGCTGGGTGAGGTGCGGACAACCCGGACAGGTATGACAGTTGTGGGTTCCAGGCATGAGGAAGTCCATGGGGTAGAACTGATGACGACGGAAGTGAAGACATACTTTCCATCGGAGAGTGCTTTCGCAAATACAAACCTCCGAATGGCATCTGCGGTTGAGGAGGTTGGGGTCTGCCAATAGTTAGTGCCGTCGGGAACGGATTGTACGGATGACCTTCTGGTCCAACCTACAACATACATAAAAATCAATGGTGAGTGGAGACAATGCAAAGACACACACTCACTATAGTTGTTCCTGAAGTTCAAGAGCCTACACGTTGAGGAGCCCTTGAAGCTCTTATTATGACTGTACTAGTACAAGTATCTACAGAGAACGTTCGTAACAACTTCCAATTCCCCTCAACAAGTTGTGTGATATCATCAATCTAAAATCAAAACTTAATAGTAGTGCCATTTACCTTCTCTGTCTTACGGAACTTGGCTCTCCTGTTTTGAAACCAGACCTGGAAAGCAGAGAGAGAAAAAAATCTTTGATAAATACACATAATTAAATGAGCATAAATAAGCATGGGAGGAATCTCCAGCAGTGAAGCAACAAGGATTGTTTAGTGATGAAATTTATACAATAACGAATTCAAAATGATTGAGGAAACTCATGCGTAGGCAAATACAGCCCGAAATGGAGGGTGCATACATGGAGAGCCCAACACTGTGACTTGTTTTAGACTCTTGTTAGTTTTCTGTCCTTGGTAAGTACATATTAGTATTCAACAAAGCGTGAGGAAGTAAGTATACACAAGCCCAAGTTAAAATTTTAATTAACGTAACAAAACACACTACAACTATCCACTTTGCAACACTTTGTACAACAAAGTCATAATTACGACGTTCCCCCACTTCCACACAGCGTTGTTGACGTCCAGCCATGTACATACATATGTACAAAGAGTGTAGGGAAGGGAGCTGGGATTCTGAATCATTGCACCGTAGATTGAGAAGTATCGATAAAAAATTAAAAGCCCTGAGAAAACTCTTGTTGCTGATTTTATCAAGTTCCTTTTTATTAATTAAGCTAGTCTGCCCAGACTCTGTCCAAGCTATACGGAAAAAACACATAAAAGTGAAACTTGTTTTAGCGTATCATCACATAATCCTAACATTATGCACTAATGAAACTCTAATTCAATACTAGATAATAGCTTCCGATAAGTCAAAGCGCACCATTCCTCTCTATTTATTGCTTCGTGTCTGTCCTCATGTTCCTTTAATGCTCAAGGGATGAGGTAATTTTTCAATCAACTACACCAAATCCTCATCAGATGCTCCTCACAAGAGCAGACTAAGATATCCGATAAGCATGTCTTTTTTTTATGTAGGATCATGTTAATTTTTTTTTAAACTTGAAAAATCAAAATGCTACAACGAAAGCATATCATTTAGATCATTTAGAGTTTGGAAACAACACAAGCTAATCAACAAGCTCAATAAAAACTTTGCTACTGTGTACTTCTCCCATGATTTTTGCCTGGTACATTGGAAACATGCACATCCCTTTTTCTTGCCAAGCAAAGACTGTCGTACCGTAAAAATAGATCATATACTTGAGAGCCATTGGCTTTCCCTCTCCTCAAGCAAAAATTTTATGAATTCCATACTCAATCATCCCCATAATTTGGATTTCTCAAAGTAGTCATACTTATTTTTACTAGAGTTATATTTACATGTTGCATGCTCAGTTATATGTATGTAGATACTGCAATCTCTGTGAAAATCACGAGCTGGAAAAAAAGTTACTGCTTACACTATCTCCTCATAAAATTAATATCCTTGTATATGTTACGCACGGTAGATATTTAGAGTCAGCACACAGTAGCATCCACTATTTATATTAAAAGGTACTAAAAATATGATGCCATTTTTTTAAGGTACATATTGTTTTCAACATTATTTTTATTATGTTTGGACATGTGTAAGACTTAAAGAGCAACTTTTCAAAGATTCACACTTTTAACCTTAATTATTCCAACAAGTAATTATTACTCCCAGTATAATTCCCAACTACACAAGCTGGCTAAGTGCTTTACATCGTAAAATATTTTAACGACTCATAATCAGACTCAGCGGATTTGCTTGACTTATTTTTCTCTCTGTTAACTTATTTCTGATCTATTAAAATCAATCTTTGCTTTTTATGCAGGCCCTACCTTTTACAAATAAAAAAAAACGAGAATTTTTATACAAACCATCCATCCCTGGTAATCGCAAAATTAAATAGGTAACAACTTCAATTTAGGGTATGTATTTTACATGATAAAATTCAACTCCATTTTCCTATGAGGATCTCTTTACCTCAAACCTTTACCTAAATTGCGCTAAACCTAACAGTATAACCTCAATATTATTTTTGAACTTAGTCTGCAAGCCATTACTGTCCGCAATCTTCTTACAAGGGTTGCCATCAGAATTACTGTAAATATGGTACTGTGCATGAGCAATTTTCGAAGGTAGAGGAGATTGTCGTGCTCCTACTGTTTCTCAATTTGAACTTCGATGCTCTGGTGTGGATAGAAACTTCGGGATCTTTAAAAAAAAAAGGTAAAGGCCTACAAGCTCATGTACATATGTCTGTTCTAAAAGGATCCACGCGGTGGTGTCAATCTTCGCCTTTAAATCATGTCGGTAATAAGTTTGAAGTTTGGAAGGTACCATTGAGGACGGCATGAAACCCTGACCAAGTCACAGAGTCAAAAGAAGCCTCTTCTGTGGTGGTGTTGGTTTTATGAAAGAAGCGGATGTAATTTTTGACCTGATGATTACACGAAGAATTCTTATGGGCGTCTTTTCGTGTACTTTTCAAATTTGTTTCGACAAGTTTATAGCATAGCGTGATGAGGAAAAACATGATTAAATGAGAAGTCCTCATCATATCGTTCATATTTGGCTCTCTGGCAGAGTACTTTGTAAAAAGGCTCCCTTTTTTCCGTCTGGTCCTTCTCCTTCAGAACATCAGTCGCACAAAAGTAAACAACAATAGGCTCCCTGTGTGTGTTATTATTATTAAATTAAGTCTGAACCACACGTAACTCCAGGATGTACACACACGCAGTTGGTACATAATCTTGGAAATGATGCTCCTCCGTCATGTTCCTACCACGGAGACGCATCATTTAAGAAAAAAGATACCAACACATTACCGACAGTATTTGACGACAGCAAAAAACAAAAACTGATACAATATGTGAGTGGTGTCATGAAGACTCTGAAGGCAGATCTCCTAACACTCTCTGTTTGTGTGTGTGTGTGTGCATACTCAAATTAATATTTTACGTAGCACGAAATGAGTGTTGGGGATGTGGTGGTGTAACAGAGACGTAAATATGCATGTATTGAAAAATCAAGGTAATTCACTTTGGAAATTGTGGAAAGCACAAAAGAGACAAAAAATCCTATTCTTGTCTTTCACTCCCTCACATTTACGATGTGATAACAGCCTAAAATATGGGAGGTTGGGTAATTTTAATCTCATTATTACAATTTTTTCCTCTCAAAAATACTATCCCTCCATGATGCTCTATAGCTCTGAGCCAAAATACATTCCTTATGGGTTTCTCTCTCTCTCTCTCACATTTCTCAAGTGCCTACCTCGGTCCCGAACTAATAATATCTGGAGCATTGCAAGTCCTATTTAATATTTCGTAATGTTAAATTTTTGAGTACTCAAGACATTTCTGTGCTCACAAGCTTTCAGTACATTGTTATAGGAATATACCTGTTTGGCCTGATTACGATGAGTGGATATAAAATGGCTAATAGAAATTGTGAAGTCGAAGCCATGAAATCTTTAATGGAGAACTGTAATAGACTTTATCATTTTGTCATTTATTATTCATAATTTCCACAGATAAGAGTGTGAATACAGACGTAATGAAGAAGTATGGATGTCCTTTTAATATTTTATTACTATTTTCTCTAGATATCTTCCGTCCTGCCTTCACTGTTTCGAATATATTTTCATAAAGTTACACTCACACTACAGATAAGCAACTTTGGGAATACTAAATGTTTACGGGATACCTATGGCATTACTCATTGCTCAGCTGCTGTAGTATAGTTTAGTACATACAGAATTCATCTGACAATGAACGAACGCTCTTCCTTCCCTCTCCCTCTCTCTCTCTCTCTCTCTCTGTCTACACACCCCGCTTGTAGTGAGTTGATTCATGCTATGCGCAAAAATGTTTTGGGCAAAATAAGCTTTTGAAAAGTTGTAATAGTTTTATGGTCTCATCCAGCCAGTTTGAACAACTAGGAGACCGTAATATATTTCCAACAAGCGCCAGTCGGTAATATTGGATGACGTAGCGAGTGAGTACAGCGATAATATTCAATAGATAAAAAAGCTAGACTCAAGGAACCTCACATTTCCTATAAAGGACTGCCAGCATGTATGCAACTGGAGTTACTAGTTTTTGTTCGAATTTTGATTTTCCAGCTTGGAAATGACAGCAATAATTATTTAGATGCCCCATGATTGTTATTAAATTAATTCGTACCATTTATGAAGGATTTCACTCTTTCCAAGAACCATACCATCATCATCCTCACGCTACGCTGCCATCAGGAAATCGAAAAAAATGATCAATTTGTTTGGTACCTTCTTAATTTCTATTTGCTCAGATAAACTACACAGTATTTGGTATTACATACATTACTGACATCATCCCTACAAGAGACTTGCACCAAACGTTGGGTCTACACCAAACGTGAGGTATCAGAGAAGATGGGTGTACGAATGCGGATTTTGAGGAACCTCGAGAAAAAATCAATTTGATATGAAGGGAGGAAAAAAACGAATAAATAATTGCGTCTGAGTACGAGTCCTTTTGCCAGTTGCTTTTCGTAAGGCAGTAATTGGGGAGGAGACAAGTTGTCTTTAGCCATTGGGAAATTCGCACGATTATGCATGAGACGATTGACAATTAGGCAAATGTACAAGGTGAAACGCTTCCCTAATGAATGATTAATGGTATTTTAAAATCAACTAACAAATTAGTTAAAAACTAATAATTCATGTTTTTGTCATGTGGGGCTGGGGAGAGCGCTCGCTCATTATTGGTTGTTGATATTCCAGAAAAAATGGCTGACGTGTCAAAGTTTGTTTTATGCTTGAAAAATTCATATAGCTATGAACCTGGTGCTCAACGTGAGTTTGGTGTTTCCAACCAATGAATATATGTATGTATGGGACCAAGTAGGAATCAACCTATTAAGCTTATTAGCATCAAACATGAATATGTAATTACGTTTTACGGCTCTTGACTTGTTCTCAGCATCGTTTTTCTTTTGATAAGGGTTTGCTCGAGTGCATCCCCGTACATAAAATAAGGAGATGCTCCAACTTACATCCAGTATATGTGTACCGGTTGCACAATCAAATTAAGCATGTGTGATTGAAATTGATAGTCAACATCCTCCCATTGGTTCAGTCTCTCTCTCTCTCTCTCTCTCTCTCTCTCCCTTCTTATGTCAACACGGCGTATACATTGTAGTAATTGATGACTCTTGCTCTTATTGTCATCGGTCATAAAAACTCATAGCATGAGATGTAAATGCCTACATCACCCTGGTGTATACAATCCATTGATTTTCTAATTCATGAGATTTTTATTAAATCGTAAAACCTAAGAGGTCTCTTGTCCTCTTACTCTTCTGGGACGTCACTGCAAAAGGTAAACCAGAGTCCAAACCAAATTACAGGGTTGTTTCCGAACAGCGTAAAATAATATCGCAAAAAATATAGTCTCAGTCAGCCCTAACACACATAAAACTACGAATTCAGCATGCACAATGATGTTCCTCATGAAGTATGAGCATTTAAAAAAATATTTTCCTCTCAACTTTGTCCCTTTGAAGATCCCCTGGACTTTTAAACATTGGCAAGTTGTAAATTCTGACGTTTTTAAATTTACTACAACCTACAATGTATAGTATTTAGTCTGCAAAAAAAAAAGAACTAAAGTTTGAGGGAAACGGAGCAGCGATGAGATTGCGTAGACCAGAGATTGCAAGGTAATTAAGTTAAAAATGATTGACGACCACCCACCGTGTTCTCTCTACATGGAAACTAAAGATTGATAAAGTGAGCGTCAACTGTAATTGTGTGTTTCTCACACAAACATTTGTTAGATCTGTAACTCCTGAAACGCAACTATCTATTTGCTGTCGTATATTGTATTTGTTATCAAACACGCACCCCACACCAACAAGCCATGGAACCCTTTCCTTAGTATAAGTACAATGACTACATACATACGTGCATGCATGCAGGCATGAGGCATCTACTTAACTAGATCCTTTGCTGAATTCAGAAAGCATTTTAAGTGATATTGGTTATTTCGTTAATACAAGCTGATTAATTTTTTCACCATGGACCTCAAGAGTCAAGTCAATGATTGCTGTCATTTAGCAGCCAAGCAAAAAAGTTTTTATGGAGTAAAGTTCAATTTAGTAATATCTGTCTCACCTGAATTCGTGCTTCCGTGAGGCCAACTTTCATTGCGAGCTCTTCCCTGAAACAACACCAATTGAAACATGTAAGTAATTGAGTCTCACGATTGTATGTATATGCTGAGCTAATACCATTATCAGTGGGTAGGGGATACCTGGACCGGACCACGGCCCTTATATTTGAAATACCTATTAGTCAACCGTATACCTTTGGAAAGCATAAGTTTTAGGACTCGAAGAACGGAAATGGTACCGCTGGTGTTTTAATTTACAGAGTAAGGTTTTCAGCGTATACTTTGTAATAATCAGCCACAATGGCCTAGCTTTGTTTTTCTAAATTATGATCGTGTAACAGCTAGGAATGACGTGGGTCACAGTTTCGCTTTGGAGAGTTGGTACAGGTCTCCTCACAAAAGTAAGTAGAATTTGATTACAGGTAAGCCAAACCAAAGGTTAGGGCTCTCCTCCTACCTCCGTTCCCCCCGAAATTTCTTGGAACTAACTAATTTTTCACAGTAGGAAATTAGTGCACTTTGTTTTCCAACTGTTTGTCGGCGCAGAAGGGCCCAGTCTCCCAAGATGCTATATACTGAACTATGGGACCGAACATCAAGAGGGTAAGAACGTGAGCAAGCTGTACACCTAACCATAGAAGGACTGTTAGTAGTCCCCCCAAACTGTAGGTTTTTACTGGATCGGCACTTTTTCGTTTCCCTTTCCAATTATTATTACCTTCGGGAAGAAGTAGTTTTTCCAAGAAAAATTTCATTCTATTCCTTTCTTTTAACAAATTTTGTTTTCTGTCTTGAGCAAATTACTTATTTTCACCTGTTTTGTCTCTCCACCTTAATAGATCTTTCTCTTTTGTTTTATTTGACCAGCTGTTACTCCATTTTTTATTTATTGATGCTTCTCTCCTCGGCCCAGCGCTAAAAACAACTTTACCAATTTTCCCTCCGAGGATTACAGAAAGCTTGATTGTACGGATTCCCCGAAATCCTCGGATACAAGTATAGGTTTAAAAACATCAAACATATAACAAACAAGCTGTTGACCATTCCGTCCTTCATTTTAAATCACGCCCATCACACGGTCCTACATGGGATTTAATAGTCCTCCCCAAATTTCCCTATTAATATAAAAATATGATTGGAAAAATAGAGCTTTTTATGGTACCTTGTGAAAACATCGGGGTAGTGTGTTCGTGCAAAGGCCTTTTCAAGTTCTTCTAGTTGGTAACTTGTGAAAGTGGTTCGATATCTCCGTTGCTTTCGTTTTGGTAAATCATCCAAACCTCCATCGGATCCCGTTTCGGAAGCATTGTCCCTCAAGTCTCCATTCCTATCACAATTTAAGTTTGATTCACTTTTAATTGAGTCGCCGTCTTCGTTGTCGGGCTCAGACCCATGGGGTGAGTCCACCACTCGGATGATTTCATCTTTGGGACGAAGACCCAAATCTTGAGGTGGCTGGTCAGAGGAACCGGATAATTTTTCTGTGGAGGAGCAGGAAGAGGATGAGTTCTCGTTGATTACACTGGCGCGGCCGAAATTGCAATTATTGTTGCTTTCTAGTTTATTTGAGGTGTCTGAAAAATATGGAATTATACTGTTATTGTAATTTGAACAAAGAGGGAAATGGAATGGAGACAATTGCATGTCACCCTATTATCCGAAATCTATACTTCCTTTCCATTCTGATGACTCTGCCTTGTGGAGTGGATGTACACAGTACTCAAATTGTTTTGCTATGATTAACTGCTTCAATGGGATTTACAACATTAAACTTGTTTAGGTGTGAAAAAAAAAAGAATCATCATCGAGATTTCTTAAAGGAATTGAAAAAGTGAAGAAGTAAAAAAAATAAGATGATATCCGTTGACTCACAGAAAGTAACCAATATACCCCCAACCAACAAACTCTGTAAAAGAACTCGTACTCTGATAATTTGTACAAGCAAGAAATGATGGAACTCAGGCATAGCGTCGGTAGTCACGGTCTTTGATAAAAGCAGCAGGAGGCTAAATGATCCATGGTCACACTCTAAAACCACTTCCTTTGACGCTGAATTTGTCACCATTACCACACGAGAAGCAATACTACAACTTTAAATACCCACATCCTCAAATTACAGTCTCATTTCTACGCTTACATACTACCATAGCCTCTTAGCTCTTCCTAGATCTTTGACTGTCTCCTCTCGTACCTTTTATTCTACATATGTATATGGAGCACTTCATAGCATACAGTCAGAACCATTGCCATTTTGAGCCCCAAGTGAACACCTGATACCAGGAGTGTACAAGAGACTTCTGTATTCCCATATGCATGTACGTACATATGCACATCCCACACCTAACACAGCCAGTGGAGTTACAAGTGAGATAATTTTAGAAAAGTCCTCGATTTAATATACATGACTATTATCCCAGTAAAATAACATAGTGGAGTAATCCCGATACGACCGCATCCAAATTTACCTTGAATCCCCCAATGTTTTTTAATCTTCCGACAAATTTGAATTTCTCTGCTCAAATCAACCTCCCTTTACCAGAAGAGCAACTGTCGTAAGAAAAAAAAGTGCTGGAAAACAATCGGATAAATCTGTGTCTTCCTTCAGTCTACAGGGGAATCGCCTTAGTGAAAATCACTCACGATTAGGCAAAAGAGTATGATTCATTGAAATAGTGTATCTATACGTACATGTAGAGAGAAATTGAGGAAAAGGTGTTTATTTCCCCCCTTTCGTCTACCTAACACTTCCCACATGCTTCATGGTTTACGCCTCATTTAGCCTGATAGGAACATATAATGTTAGTTAGCTATTGAGAAATTTTGTCGTTCAGACCATGAAATAACAATTTAACGAGCAAATATTTGACGATGTGTAGCTTCAGCTGAAGTCATAGCGTGTGCAAGAAATAATAAAATTGTAAAAAAAAATATTATTAGATTCAATTCGTTTGAATGGGTTCCACAACGTTGACGGTGTTGTTTCAGAATTGACGCTATACACTAAAGGAGGGAAACCTCTGTGGAAATGAACTGTTGGAATTGTGGATTCATCAATTATAAAATAATTTATTACATTTGCTGAATTGATTTTTTATCAGAGACCATATAAGTAAAATATGAGAATGGAATTCCTGCTGGGGTAATCGGAATGAAGAATGTGAGGATCTTGAACTGGAAGCTGGAGCTTGGGATCCATGTGTATACTTACATGCATATACATATGCATGTATGTGTATGTGTGTGTGTGTGTGTGTGTGTGTGTGTGTGTGTATAATTACATAGGTATACGTGGACACTAGAGTGTTTCCAGTCCTTCGAAAGAGTATGAAGTTGGTGGAGTGTTAAAAAGTTACGTAGTAATAATGGCGTTGGACAGACAGGCGACGAGAACCTGTAGATTAAGAGCCAGGGAGTCTAAAAATGATGGAAACACGTCCGATAAGGGTCCACAACATGACCTATCCATTAGAAAGTCAAGAGAATTGACAAAAACACCAGCAGAATCTCTGGTGAACACGACGCACACGAAGTCAAGAGAAACATTTTCTCGCCTCATCTTCTTCCCATTTCATGGTTGGCACTCACCCTATTCGTCTATTCAGTCGTCACAAGTCGTCTGTCAATAATCCAGTCGCGATCACCGACACTCTACCTCTATGTACATATGCTATTGTCTCTAATATTGTCAAAACCACTTTTCAACCTTTAATTTGCATATTCCTTTACTACCCAGCAGCAGCATTCTCATCTGTATGCACCTCTTAATGCTTCTATAAAACACACATATCCAGCTTTTTAACATCAATTCTCAAGCTGCATTAATTGTATCGCAATTGCCTTCAATAATGTCATACAGTGGCATACAATCATATATATATATATGGATGATGGGATGTGTGTCTAGGTCTACAACTCCTCAGGAATTCCTACCCGTATGCACACCCTTGTCTACACCCATACTTGAGCTAATCCCCAGCTAGACGATGGGGGATGAAGAGATGCCTCAAAAACATGATAAAATGATTCATGGAAAATGTCCCATCCACAAGGACAAGTCACCACAAAATTTTGCTACAGAACTTAAAAAGTTCCAGAGATTGTCAGTTCAGCTTAGAGTTTTTCCCCTTCTGAAGGTATTGTTTTTATAGGCTTGATAGTTGTGTGATGGAAGACATTTATTTGATAAATAATCATTTATCCTGTAATAATAGGAGAATAATTTGCAAAACTAATCTTAAGCAATTCAATGTTACAGTATAATTACTATGGTTTTCACGTTGCCACTCATGTCGTTCAAGTTATATTGTTATTACTAATGGTAGTGGTAGTACCTAACGAAAAACACACTGTAAATCTCTAGGACTACCCTTCTCTGACTGAGAGGTAACACCAGGTGCAGGAGTACGAGACTGATGGAAACATGCTTGAAATAATCTAACCAAACCTTCAATTCAGTAAAATGGATTAGGTACGGACCACCGATTTGATCCTTATTAGTATCCACACACACAAAAATATTTCTGTGGTTTTATCATTTTTCCTTGTTCTGTACAAAAGCGTGACTCACTACAAATCTCATGATGGGGAGGTAATAGTGGCAAATGACACGGTAGTGATGGCATACCAATAGTGTCTAGTACAGGGATTTCCATTTCATCTCCAACATTTGATAATAATATTGCACACTTTTGAGCTTGGAAAAAAAATACACATTGTCTGAACTTATTACGGTGGGAGTTGTGAGATTGGATGAAATTGTGTGAAAAAACCACCATTTTCATTTCCCTGGCTCACCACCATACAGTATAACGAAGAGAGGTAATTCGCTTAGGTAATTCCATATCACAACAAAGTTATACGGTTTACCTCAATTTCGGGAAATAAATTGACTAACTTCATTTACTACAGGTTAAATTGAATTTATTTCTCTAGCTTTGTACTATTTTATAACCTAAGCTACAGAGAGTGTTCCTCTCAGTCATCGAGAGACATTAAGTTGTTTGTTCCGTCCTGCACATAATTATACCCATTGAAGCGTACACAGTATAGGTATGTGATGTCCATGGTATCCGAGAATTGGCAAAACAACCAAAAATCTTATTCCCATTTGCTCACTTTAAACATGTAAAATTACGCGTGAACAATTCTCATTGACATTTCTTGCGGTTTGTATGTCTCTCTCTCTCTCTCTCTCTCTCTCTCTCTCTCTCTCTCTCTCTCTCTCTCTCTCTTTATAATTGCTTTTGTACTCTTTGCATATTAGGGTTAACTGTCAAGACTAATTCCTATTGAAAGGCGAGATTGATTGAAGGAGAACCACCAAATAATTTTTAAAAGTTGAACATACATACGTAGGACATGTTAATACATTATTTTGAATATTTAGGAATTGTTTGTGTGAACGTGCCACTTTCTTATTGTAATCTAAATATAAGTGGTAGTCAAATACATGGCATTATATTTAACCCCCCAGATAGAAAATAACGAGTTGATTAGAATACTCAGCGTAGCTTTTAACATGTTTTCAATGACAAGTCCTGTAAATTATTAGTCAGTGATTCCTTCTGGAATATGACTCGCTGTCTCACTAAATGGGAAAGAATGACTTCAGAATCAAAAGAATAAGTATGATTAGATACTTTAAATAAAGACCAACGAATATGGGGGAACATGTTGGGCACCCAACAAAAAAACGTTTGAAAGTAAATAATGCAAGTGAGATTCTTCCACTGACTGTACTGTAAGTGTTAGGAATTTTTTAATTTTTAAACGAGAGGTAGCCAATGATGAATAATGGTAATTTTTCAGAATGATTACAAAGTGGTAATAAAGCTATTTTCCGTTATTGAGAAGCGTGGCAGAAAAATCCAGCTGTATAAATTATGTCTATTCCTACTCACTAATTTCTTGAGTATGCTTCAATGTATCTAAGTATTATGAGTAGCGTCAGGTTGAGAGCAGTCATCCCAAAGCCATCTCAGACGGACTTTGCGTGTGTGTGTACTTATAGTAGTCTGAAGAAGAGAGGAATTATCACCAGGAAAAATAAACTTTTGGGATATTCATGTACAGGTGTATGTACATGCAGAGCGCCTGGTGGATGTCACACTAGTTGAGTCGAAACAAGCTGGGAGAAAGAAATGCATAATGTAATATTAATAAGGATAATGTAGAGCTAAAAAGGTAATAATATTATGCTAATACAAAAGTCAAATATAAGATGAGAGAAGATCGTTGGGGAATTTGTACACGGTTCATACTACAGTCCCAGAGAGCCCAACGTATCGAGAATGTTAACGAACAAGAAAACTCTCCATCTTGTGAACATTAATAACACATGAACTCTCCAATTAAATTTAACGTTTACTTCGTATTTGGCATTGATTCTAATAGGTGTAAATTGCTTTCGCACCTTAATGATTCCCTGTGCTCTGCTTCTCGTAAAAAAAAAATGTGCTGCTCCTAATGAGTCTGCTCAAACAGTGAAACCTCAATGGTCAATTTTCATAATGAACTCTTACCTTTTCCTTAATGTCCTGCTTATTCTCACATTTACTTTAAAAAATTACAATTAGCAAATCAATACACCTACGTCCACCAAGAGCTCACAAAGCAAAAGTTAATTTAAAGCCTTCACGCCTTGACGAATTACATTATTATTGCTCTCGTGTATGTCCTCTGGTCTCTGAATGTTTTTTCTCAACTCAGGTGTATACATATCTTGTGTCCGTTTTCGTTATAGCCCTTATGCGCCCCATGTAGGCCGTCTCTCTACGTATTAGTCCTCATTATCTGAATTACAATTACAACACCAAGATACAATCCGCGTTAATAGCGCTCAGGACTTAAAATACATGTAAAACAGTGGAATCTGCTTAACAGATGAATTAGTTAAGAAGCACCCAACACGAATATATTTCTACCGTCCTAACGCCAATGGACATGGCCATTTTTCTCTCAATCACACTTAACATTATTACAACGGTGTTTGCATAAAACCTCAGGATGGGATTGCCATGTTGGCCTATGAGCAGCATGCTTTTACTCAACCGTAGGGACAGCAGTATGATTCATTGAATTATTTCCAGATAATTTAGTCAGTATTAATTTCGCAGAAATCATCATAATAATTACAAATAGCACACTTTGCATGTCCCAAGACTCTTAAGCTCAACTAAATGCCGTACAGGCATGTAACGAGTCTGCTAACTCCACTCATTTCCTGTTTTACAAAAATATATAGTTTGCCCACTTCATTTAAGTACATATATACTAATGCATGTCAGACTTTCCTACTGATTTGAGACTCCGTCTGTCAGCCCCACTATATGGATAGATACTTATTTGATCCCGGTATGTCAACTACTACAAGACCAAGCTCACTGGAAATAATGTAAATTAAATCAAAATCCAATCAAATCAATTACCTTGTTGTTCATTGTCACACTTGACTAAATCTCGAATAGAGAAAAGTCCTTTGGCCGGCCGTCCCAGACCTGGTTTGTCATTTGAGATCATTTTGTCTTTATAATAATTATTGTTACTGATTCCGTTGGTGTATATAGCGCTACTAGCTTTGTATGACAAGTCCATCGTTACACACGAGGATTCATCATCAGGATCGGTTTGAGTAGAGAAACGATTTCCGCTGTGTTCCACACCAAACTGCAAAAATGAATACTTCGCCAAAGGTTCAACACTACGTTCCAGTCCTCTTGGTTTTTCCAATCTCAACATGTCAACAATAGATACACTCTCAAAGAATTTCCGAATTCATTTCAAGGAGCTGGTTGTCAAAGCACTGGTTCATACATTCAATAAATATGGGCCTTGATGAAGGAACTCAAAACAATCGTCCAATTATCTCTTCCCTTCAGATCTCCCTCAGACTCACTCTCCAAAGATTTAATTCCGCTCAATAATGGATACTTTTCTTTTTTCTTTCTTAAATCTTAAATTTGCTTGTATATATGTTTTCAGAGAGTCTCAAAAAAGTAGCACTGCACAATTGCCAGGAAATCACCGGAAAGGAACCAAGTTCACGTGTATAATTTGAATAATATTATTGTCCTCGTTGAAATAAATAAATGCTACTTGTATTATTATTATTATTATTTTTTTTTTTTTAAAAACTCTGAGATTCTAAAACAATGAATAATTCAATGCCAATGGAAACTGCCTGTGATTGTCAACTTTGTGTAGTATGGTTGAGGATATACTGCCAGATTGCTAACTTTTAGGGGGGAGAACATAAAGTGTTAGTACCTCAGGTTGCGGACGGAGTTGTTACAGGCTACAGTGTTACTTGTAAACTGAGCAGGTGAGAAGGTTCTTTGAAGCAGATAGGTAAGTCAAATCTTCATCCTTGATGGGGATAGGATGAAAAAGGTGAGTTGTTCAGCCAGAGTACAAAAGCAATATACAGTTGTGGCCACCACAGGTTCAACATATAATAATATTGTAATAATGAGTGTTGCATTGTAAGTTCAGGTAATAAACGTTGCCTTTCTGCTTGCAGGCGGCACCACAGACAAGCAGGGTAAAGGCAAAAGGAAGAGTGCATATAAGTAAGCTCTGTTGTGCCCTGACTATACTATGCTCAGCCAGCATATAAGTATATGACTCAAGAGATCATAAACGGGTCCCACTCTCAGAAAGAATCATTCCAAGTCATATAACCTACCTGGCCATTGTATGTACATATAAGAGACCAGAGCTGGGGAAAAGGGAAGGTTTTTGAAAATTCTAGCTTGATTCAATTGCCCAAGCGAGACTGAAGAGTGAAATGCTTATGACAAGTGGAGCTACACGTTGGGAAAGGACCTCCTCTTTCAAATTGGTTACCACCAATACAATGTATATGGGGGTGGAGAGTTTCACCAGTGTAATTTGTTCACAAGTTCACGTACAAGGCAACAGGATTTTTACATTACAATTTTTAATTCCTCTCTTAATTCTCTTCTTTCATCATTATCATCATCATGCCAAGTTTGCCCTTAATTATTGCGCAATTTTTGCATTCAATTAGTTATCATTTTCATCCATCTTAATTACGACAGCAAATTCAAATCGCTCCACGATCTGGATCAGGTAGACTTTTCCATCCTATTATTCCAATATAGTCTTCGTTAGTGTATACTTATATCCGTTCCCCTCATCACGTCTGTCTGTCCGTCCTTCATCAATGCGGGTCATTTTCCTTGATCTTAAGGAGTTACTTTATTGTAGTCAGTAGCTTGTAATCGGTTATTATCGCTCGGATTTTTAATTACTTAGAGCATCCAATCAACACGGTCAAATGCTTTCCTTTAAATCCTTCCAACTTTCTTTTTTTACGGGCTGTAGCTCTCAAATTCGAAATTATATATTTCTTTAATGAAATGATCCTGTCGGAGGGCTGGAATTTATAAATATGAGAGCTAGATTTAAACCTAATTTGGGAAGGAATTTTCTTCTTGTAAATTATTTAGTCATCAGTTTAAAATTGAAATTATTTAAATAAAATTATTAGCATTGTTATTAAATTATTAGCAGAAATAATACCTAGTGCGTCCAGGTCCTTAACGAGAGCATATTCTCTGAGAAATGAATACAATTTTCATCTCGTGAAGCCTAATAAAGCCCATTTAATGTCAAATAAGGAATCCCTGCCCATGCCCAATAAAAACAGACATGACAGTTTTGTATCAGATTCAATTAAAACCAGATTATTTATAGAAGGAGCATAGGAGTCTATTTATGTGTAGATGTGCTCCTTCGAGTCGCAAATTATTAGTAGTAGTACTATTTAAGGGTGTGAGTAAAAGGAGTATAGTATTTGAAGCCTTAAATTTATTACAGAGTTACAAAGTATTGCGTTGAGTCATTTACGCAACGACTATTTCGTACAAATCCTATTTTTACTGTATTATAACAATTTTATGAGACGTGTTTCGTTTGTTAATAGTGATTTGCAAACAGTACTGATTGTCAGAAATATTATTAATAGCGAGTCGAAATATTATATATGATTTTACTTTACATCCAACACACGTTGTTCCACTATTTTTACAGGGAAAAGTTTCCACGTACGAATAATTTACACATTACACGGCAAGTGAAAATTTCATTATTCATTTGTTATTTAACTACAACGAGTTGTAATATGTAATAATTTATCTTTGCCTTGTACAGAATAATAATAATTATTACCATAATATGCACTGAAACGACAAATTTTATGAATAAAGAAAAACAAATTAGCAGTTTTCAAAAAAAGACATCTTCACTGCTTAAAATTCAAGGGAAAGGATTTATTTGCGTAATAATAATCTGCTCGTACCCGGCATGACCGGTGGCCGGGCCACACACATGCAGAACTTTTTTGATAACTAACCAGTCAGAAATGTACAAGAAATCCAGCTTTAAAAAAAAAACTGACTACAAATATGAGGGAGGAAAATATGAAAACCATTCAACCCTCTCTGATGTATCTATGTATACAAACTCACAGACATATGTAAACTGTCTCAGGAAGAAACAGTTTGTAGTCTTGCACTTAGAGGTTTTTAAAAAGGGAATTATCCTCCTGTAGATGTAGTCATCAAGTAGCTTGTTTAGCAACTTAATAAAGTCATAGTGAGGGAATTACAGTTGCAAGAGGTTTGGTCAGATGAGAAAACAATAATTTGCATTAGAGCAGGAATTTGCGATACCTGCAGGCCAGGAGAGAGAGAAAAAAAGACATAAACGTAAAATTGAGACTACGATCGAGTAGATTCTTTCAGATTAGCTCCATCATTCTATGGACAAAGGTTGGGAAAGATAACAACTCCCTATGGAACTATCACTTGAAAGGAGCTCATCCTCAAGTCAACTATCTATACACTGCTGAAGGAACATTTGAAGCGGGATTAGTACAGTAAAATTTGTTGAAGCATATCGTTTTGTGTAATTAAATGTTATATTGTAGGGTATTATTATTTTGACGATAATTATAATAAGCTCTTCGTTCAGGATCAAGATTACACTTTTTACAAATAAGAAGAGTAAAAATTATCGAGAGTACGAACCTCTCCCTGAAGATAAGTAAGTAATAATTCTGCGAAGCATTCCTCGCAGTGGATTCTAAATCATAGGAAGATCATATACTTATCTATATACAGGCATGGAAAGGAAGGATTCTTAGGATATAATCTCTGATCGTATTTGTTAAGTATAATATAGCCCAGGAGCGAAGTGGGAATGGGTTTTTTTTTCAAGACTGAGGGTAACAACTTGAGGCTTGATATTGGTAGTTGGAGGGAAGGAAAAGGCTGGATCCACTGGAAGGTAGGAGGTTGCTAATAATGTGATTAGCTACTCCCGTCGTTTTCTTTAATTAATCCCAATTATCCTCAATTAGCTTTGATTGTCTTTAATGATAAGTGGACTCAATGTTGTAAACCACTGGTTGTAAACTCTAATGAGCCTATTCTTTTCTCATTCTACCAGAGAACTTCACTGGCGCCGCGGTTTTTCTTCGGCGTCTCTCCTCAAAAAATCATATGTAATCCTCATGTGACAGAGTACACAGGTGCTCCCCCCAGCCTTCTCACAAGACTGGCTTGCGTTTAACCTGCACATTGATTATTTTATAACAACATTTACATAAACAGTGTGAGGGTTACGGTCATTGTCTACACTTGTAAAAATAAATCACCCAATCGGGCCTCCATCTTTATACCTTATAAGCCGAATTCACCGAAGAAGAATTCAAGCTGTTATTTCTATGGATGTCTGTTATGCTGATGATGCAATCATTAGCCATATTTTCCCTTCCTTCGGAACGCCACGATATGCTTGAGAATCCCTCATTTAACGAGTATACTTATGATAATGAAGTGGTGAAACAGGAGTAAATACAGGCGTACCATAATTTTACATATGTACATATGTGTAATTGTAGGCATGGAGCTTACTCCACATCGTAGTCTCCCGGAAGCTATAACCACACAAGTAATTGATTTTTACACATAAAGCAGTCGAGTTGACGGACCTTTGAATTGACCAATGCTGAAATACTCAAATTGACACTATTGCACAATGCACTGGCATTGTAATATACTCCCTGATAAGAGCACTTTCTCTATAGGAATAAGTATAATTGGACATATTCCCATTTACTTCAATATTAATTTTTCCCGTTGTAAGAGCTTACTTGTATAAAGGTTAAAAATTCCGGTATCTGAGGGTCTTCATAATAAAGAGTGCAGAGTCACACTCATCCTTCATAATGTCCATGGAAACAATTTTAAAGGCTAGTTTTTCTACTGTACTCTGACTTTGACCGGGATGGTATGTCAAATTATTAGTATTGTTGCGTAGTATGGCTAGTGTCAATAAAATTAGTTAGTAAATTAGTCTACTATAAAAGCAAGGACGCGAAACGAACAAATATGGGCAAACAGATTCGGGAACCAAAAGTCCACAAGAAGTGAACAAGTTTTCGAAAGCGCTTGTGAAGCCATCTGTACTTGAGAAATTCAATTTCCTCCACGGATGTCAGAAACAAAGGTTTTGGGGCCAGCATTTGCTACTAGATTAGCATTTCCTCGAATGACTCCAAAAATGTAAAACATGAAATAGGGCTAAACTGTATATGTATGTATAAAACTAAGTGTATTTAATATGTAGATATTCTTACAGTATCTATAGCTTCAAGATCTTTTGTACAATAGTTTAGAAATGACTACTGTTTCTGTAAAGACCTATACAATTAAATCGATCTCATAGCCAAAATGTTACAAAAGTTAGAATTATTTTCTTGATGTGTCATTTTAGATTCAGATTCAGATTTATTAGGACTCTTTTCGAGTGGCGTCCGTATCATCCATACAAAGCATATAATATAAATTAGAGAGTTGCCAGGAAATTATTCCTGGAAATGCAATTATGGACAAATTTAAAAATATCACAAATAAGATCCGTACAAGGGTATTTGAACAATGATAGGAGAGATATCTCCGAGTGGTATTTATATAATTATGGTTTATTTATAATATGGTATTTCCCAAGGAGCGTCTTTCTTGAGGGGGTCATACAAGATGTACCATTCTAGATAGAACAAAACGTTCGAGTACATCCCATCTTTAAGTGACACACATTTTAACTCGGAATTTTCTCTGAAGTAGATAACCATGACTCGGGTATGATTTGAATGCAAAGCGGGGTCGATTTCGTAAAAAGCATACAATGGAGCTGGACTTCACACATTCAAGGTGGGAACTAAAGCCAATGCCACAAGTGAACTTTCAGGGCCACTTACATAGTTTAGTTAGAGGCCAAGAATGCACTTTTAACTATTGTGTGTAAAATACGGATTGCATTTTCCATTTCCTGCAGTCAAATATGCATATTGTAGTTAGTTTGTTGGGATATTGTGTGAAAAATTATTTTGTATTTTACCTGCGGAGTAGTATTTAGTAATTTGTAGTATATACTATTTGTTTTAAATGCCCCTGTATCTCGTATTTTGTACTAAGTGCCTTTGTATTTTGCATTTTGTTTTTTAAAAATCTTTGTACCTTGTATTTTGTATTTGCTTAGAATGCATCTTGGGCAGCTCTGATTTTTACCATTCATGTGGGGATGGGGTAGACGGTTAGCTCTAAACAACGTCCAACAGTAGGAAGGTCAAACGATGCTGGAAACCTACTATGCAGTTTCAAAGACGGCTGAGTGAGTTAAGAGAAAACTCCGCCGGGGATTTTTAGGCGGAGTTATTTACGCAGAGAAAACTCCGAGGGAGATTATTACACCCGGGTGGAGATTATTACGCGGAGAAAATTCCGCCGGAGATTTTTACGCCAAGTGAGGGAAATTTACCCAGAGAAAATTACTTCGGAGATTATCATGCTGCTTTTTCAACTACATCTGGAAAAAACAATTTAACTGCCAAGGTTAATATTTTCAATAGAATATTGTGAGACACTGCCAGTACAAATTGTGCCAGCGAATTCTTTAAATTCATAATGCCAAACATAATGATTGGGTACCACCATAAATAAATGTCATGAAGATGAGATGGTCAAAGATGAGGTGACTTCAACAAATTAAATTTCAGCTTTCAGTCCAGGGCTGCATTTATCGACTCGTTACTTTCTATACATATTTTCATGTTGTCATTGATTAACGCAAATCAATAAAGGCGGTACAACGCTGATAAATGCATGAAATCCGCATAGCAAATTCTTAGTAAATAAAATTCGTTGTCACTCTTCCCAGCAGTATAATTTACAAGTCAAAAATTCAAAATTACAAAATTGAAAGTGCCGCGGCATTTTCGGCATTATGCCCAAAATGCCCTGGCATTTTCATTTTACGGCATTTTCGGCATATTCAGTCTTGGGCAGGCATTTTCGGCATTTTCGTCCCGATTTTTTTGAGTTGAGCTTTAGCTATCTACTAATTTTTCATACTAAATCACAAAACAGTATCTTTAAATAGACAATTTTATGAAAAATAAATTATTAGTTTACATTTTATATTATTAAGATCTCGTTCGCATACATGATGACGAGCAAACATTATTGTAAAGATGCAACACAAAAATATTTAAAACTGACAAGAGTTCCATAGTTTAAACACTGGACATAAAAGTAATTTTTGTAAAAGTAATCGTAAAATTTTGAACTCCTAAAATTAGTGTTTTACTTGGAGCAATAAAATTTACTATAGAAGCACCAAGTTTTGAAATATTTTACAACGGCAAGTTCGTGTGTAATAAGGTTATAAAATCCAAAATTCATTACTAATGAAACTTCATTTTTTATAGACATTTTTGTGTTGTATTTTTTACTACTATCAAAATTTGAATCATTCACAGGCTGTGGTCAATTCTTTCTTTTAAAACCCGTGAAGCCTTTTTACATAATAGAGTTGAGTGTTTGCAACTTTTAAAAGTAAATGAATATTGCAAAATTTTTAAGGATATTTGAAATCTTCTCTTAGTCCATTTATTAAACCATGGACAATAATGAATTAAGACAATTGGATTTCTTTTTGGAAAATCAATATAAAAACTTTCTTCAGACTGGATTGGCTTGAATATGTCATACAAACTCCCATGTTTACACTGGAAGATCAATAATGGTCATAGTGTATATATGTTTTCAATGCTCATTTTCATATATTTTTGCCAAAATGCCCAAAATGCCGGACATTTTCAAAGTAAGGCATTTTCAGCGCATTTTCGGCGGTTTTGGCATTTTCAGGGTATTTTCAGGTGGGCAGGCAGAAAACCCAGGACATTTTCATTTTCGCAACCCTGGACGTATTAAAGTATAACCCAATGTCAGCCTTTGCTACTTATTTGCATTAGGTATTAATACCTATATCTGATCCGCATACTTTTAACTGCTAGTCTAACGATTAGCTTATCACAAAATTTTATCCACGGGATCGGTATTCAGTATGAAGCCTACAAATAGGCCTTCATGTGGAATAGGCGAACGCCTTTGCTGTTTAGTTTGAACTGACAGTATCACAGCAAAAAGACAAATTCACACACATTAAAAAATCATCGCTACGCGATAATTTGCGGCTTCGCGTAGGGTGGTGTCAGCCACCACCGTCAAAGTAGGATGAATTTTGAGCTTTTTTCAAATTTTCAGATTTAAAAAAAAAAACTATCGGACCGATTTCAACCATATAAGCAATAACCATTCCGATTTACATAAGCAATATTCACAAAAAAAATTCGTTGAAATCGATTCAGTAGTTTTAGAGATACTTGTCATTTGACTTGAAGTTCAAAATTTCAAGAATTTTTTTCGAAAAAACTACAAGGCCGATTTCAACAACATGAACAACAGCTATTACTATTTACACAAGCAATATTCACAACAAATTTCATTGAAATACATTCAGTAGTTTTGGAGATAACTGCCATTTGACTTCAAGTTTAAAATTTCAATTAATTTTTTCTCAAAACCTATCCGGCCGATTTCAACCAACTACGAACTTAGCCTTACTTTTGACACAAGTAATGTTCACAAAAAATTTCATTGAAATCGGACCAGCGGTTTTTGCGTAATCGTGCGGAAGGACACACGGACGTACGGACATACGGACATGGCTATTTTACTAGGGGGCTGACGCCACCCTAAAAAACACAAATCCATTTCATGATTTGAATTATTATAATTGTACCATCAATATGCCTATATTACGCACTGCATTTATCTTATTATAAACTTACATAGATAATACTGATAGCCCAGACACAAAATTGCAAAAAGGTCCTGAAGAAATTTGCAGGTACCACTCTTTGCTCTAACTGTATTATTACATTATTATATCTACAGTTCTATAAAACTTTCCATCAAGAATGACGGGCTTTCGTTTCCTGGACTTTAAGATATTTTTCTTTACTCCGCAACTTTTTCACTCATTTCGCTTTGTGTCTGCTCTTGCAAAACGTCCATAATAATTCTAAGATTCCATTTTCCAGATTTACAATTTATCATATTCCCATAAACCTTAATATCATGAGTCATCCCTGAAATCCTTCGCTTTGCATAATTTATGCAACATGGGAACGCAACGTACAAATTCAATACAGTGCCGCTAGATGTAGAATGATGCAAAACAATATTTATACTATGAAGTCAGTAGTTATTTGAATGTAAACTAACAGCATAGCAGAACAGTCCAAAATCCAGCAGAAACTACTAACTGCAGGAAATTTCGGGGTTGGGATTGAGTCAATTGTTATCTAAATATTGGTTTAGGATTGGGAATTAATTCATAGAAATGCAACAAAATTGGGTTAGGAGTATAAATTAAAATGAAATCATTGAGCCGATGTCCGGAATGAGGAGTATATCGTTGGTTAAATTTTAAAAGGTACCATTTTCATTTCGTAACCCATGCTTTTTAAATGTGGTCTCCATTGAAAATGGTACTTTTTAGAAGTTAACCGACGATATGGATTAGCTCAATTTGTTCAACACTTGGAATAATAAATTTGGGTGGTTTTTTAAATGTTGCAATTCGGGATTGATTTAATTCATTCCCAGTTCTCTATATAAACTATATATTTTATAATTTCCCTACTATTTTATGATTTGGTGTAGATATGAAAACTCGATATAAATCCAGATGTACTAAGGGTAGAATCAAATGCAATACCTTCGATCCGACGTGGTAAGGGATATGCCACAAATGACGTCATGCAATTAGTCAGTCAGTCATATTGTCTCTGCATGATTTAACATGACGTACTCAGTCAGTCCGTTTTTCAAAACATGACGTCATTTTTCCACACCTATTTAACCCAGATCCTTTGTTACTCGTACATAAAATCCCTTGCGAATTCGTAAGTTTAAATATCGACTTCATCATCCAAAATCATTAGTACAACAATGACATGACTACATCAATAATTCACAAAGTCACACCAAAGAGTTATATCAATAAGTAATACACGGGACAGAGTAACTGGTGGTAGTTTTTTAAAGCAGAGAATTTAAACCCAATTTAAGTAACGGTGAAATAAAATTGTGCTATAACAATTTTATTTTGAAATGTGTGCGCGTCTTGAACTTTTATTGACACATCTTGGAAACTAAAAGTTATACAAAAAACATCGACTGCGTCACCTGTCGGAGAAGTATGCATAAGCATTTGTGTACATATGTCCTGATTAAATTTCATCACATCATACGAATGAACCGATCATCCAACAAATACCGTCTGTTGAATAGATTTTCTTTCTAAGGAAACCAAAATGGTTACATATAAACACCTCCTAATACCTGCACCATCGACAGGTGGCACAGTCAACATTTACCAAATTGTGCATAACTGTAATGGTTTTTAGTGCATACCCATATTATCAAATACTAGCCTACTAAATCATGCTTTGGTTTTAAATATCATTAATTCCTTCTTGTCTATAATCAGAATTATAATTATCGATTGAGCGTCACTAGATAATTCGACATTTCTACGTGGACACGTTATCTAAAATGTCAGAAGTATTGATTTTAAAGGAGGTAGTGTCATCCATCTAGCCTTGAAAAATTTGTTATACATTCTTACAGTAGTGTAAGGTAATGATCTCGCCATCTATTGTGACTTCATGATTTTTTAAACTTTCTTTTGGAGCTGTAATAATTAGCACCATTGCCCGGATGTTGCGAAAAGCTATTTCGGGCGATTTGAGTGCATTTTCTTATTAAAAATGCTTTTAAGTAAAACCTACGTATACGCCAATTAGCCTGTCAAGTTACCTTTTCTGTCCCGCATATTTTACCAAAATACCCCACTTCAGCTCTTTGTGATTTTGTTTATATGAAGTGTTAAGGCACAAACAGGAGTGAGTTGATTTTCAAAATTTTACAGGTGAAATTGTTTTTCTACTGTAAAATGTGTTTGTTACATTATTATAAAATTATTGACCGAATGAGCGACCCACTTCAAATTACCTTTGACCTATACGATTTTACCCATGAATTAGTACAAGTACCCGATGATTTTTGTTTCTCACTTGTTCACAGTAGAAGTCATTGCTAATCTTCTAATTTTATTATGGTTATTACCGATGGCTAATAACAAAATCTCGGCGATAAAAACGAGGTAAACAAAGGCGACTAATTGCTAATAATTAATATTTAGTTTGCGAACGAACGCAGTTTTAAATAATAAAGCAGCTTATGGAATTATATTATACCCATATATACATACACATATGACGTCATATACAGTCAGTCAGCCTTCGATGTGACGACGAATGATCATCCAGTGAGTCAGGCGTAATTTGCAAGATTTTTGAATGGCGTCATTTGTGGCACATCCCTAACCCGGAATCAAATGTTGATTTCAATTTCGGGTTTTTTAAATATACAATAATTAATGAAACTTCCAATTGTATAATTACAAAAATTCTTAAATTAGACTTGATTTGATACTTTCTGGTGAATCAAATTCCCATATGGTTGGTCATTTACCTTCCACATAGTATTATTCCTTTAAACTAAACAACATATGAATATATATTCTATTGAAAAAATGAAAACATATTATATCCATTATTTATACTCATTTATATTCACATTCATGTTAATTTTTCTCCATTTATTTCAAAACAATTTGAATTTGCTACAGTCAACCTCAGTATTAAAAAACTTCCTTGGAAGTAATATTTCCCTAAAACTATTCACCAGCGGCATCAAGTTCTAACCTATAAACAGTCTTGGATTTTTCAAAGGTTAATTCCAACCTAGCATTATAACCGTTCACCTGTATTTTTCCCTGCAATATATACATACATACTATAAGCTACCATATCAGTCATTACAGAGGTAGACTGTACAAAAACAATTCCCATATTCAGGTAGAACAGGAAATGCCGACTGTTTTTAGAAAACTGTAAAAACTCGTGGAACTTCTTTAAAACCAAATGCCCCCTATGCCCCAAACAGTCCGAGCTACGGAACCCTTAAATGAACATTTGTAGCTTCCATAAAATGTGGCTTCCCATGTTGCTCCATAAACATAATTTTTTCTCAAATCCAATGTTACCATTTATCTGAAGGGACATAAATCCCAGGATTTCAATGCACCTTATTCAAAAAGTATCTCCCGTGCATTTTCTCGGATATCAAGTCCTTCAGTAATAATCCTCAAATATTATTCCGTGTGAGGATTTAGGATGTGAGAAAGGTTATTAACACCGCGCCATGACTTCATCGAATAAATACGACTTATGGAACCTGTAAAATGTTTTCCTGTTCTTTGGTAACTCAGAAATTTTCTTCAAATATTGTGCGCAGTCAAGCAGCTGCATATGTAAATAGGGCTCCACTACAGTTTGAGGTTTTTGTAATAATAGAGTCTAGCTCATCCTTTTGAACATCCTCCTGACTTTGTAGCTCATATTCCAGTATTTTGGTTATAATTTTCCCTACGGCCGGTGTATAAATACAGTGGTTGTCATTTCCGATTTGATCCTCCGTCGAATCCTCGTCTTTGAGTCTTTCGATCCTCCAGACAGCTTATATGTCACTATGTATAAGGTACATGAACATTATACGGATATTACAAAGCTCTCAGTAGATGTTCGATTAAATACTTCTGTTGGCATCAGCTTAGCCTTCTGATCCATCTCATCCTTTAATATTCATCAATTCCAGTTTAAAGTTTCATCTCATGCATGTAGCCAGCAAAAAAGAAATTTCCCTCTTAAATTACCTGATGATCCGTGCCCAGGGTCAAAGGCTTATCAAACTTGGCAAGCAGGAATTCTTCCGGATATTACATTGTAAAATTAAATAATAATAATTGTTACTACAAATTATTTCCAACTACAATGCTCACAATAAAACTCCAAATCCAAATTTTTTCCAAAATAGACCAATACGGTTACATGAAAAATTTAAAAGGGATTTGAATAGCTACAATACCCAAATCAAGGAATTTTCAAGAAACTACACATATTTGGTTGAAAATTGCGAATAATTATTTATGAGAACAATTTTGTCAGTGGAAATATTTCTGGAACAATAAGTACCGATTTAGAATTTATGACAGAAATTATATCATACCTGGCAATTTTTCACTTGAAATGTTGACCCGGCTTTTTATGAGTGACTGAGTAAATAAATTACTATAATTCCGGTACAAAACTCCGCAGGATTGCGTATGCACAGTCGAGACTTCCTAACGATAAAAGTGAGTGAAGCATCAGCAGGACGGGTTCAGGTTGGGCAATTATACTTCCATCCAGATCTCCAGAGGATTTCATTAGACTGTGGTTGGCCTCGGAAACGTGTAGATTTTATAATTTAAAATCATCAATTTCATTGCTTATGTATGTATACAGCTGCCAGATCCCGAATAGCAAAATAGTAGGCTCAGTAATTTTTAACCCAAAATTTATTTCAAGTTTTGTTTTACCTTACCGGTAGTATATTTTAAAGCAATTTAGCATTATACAACTGGGTATAAAGACCGATAGAGTAGCACATCTGTAGGATGAGGCAATACCGCTTGTTGTGCGAGTGTCCATGTTTTCAGCAAAGTATTGGGATTGGGAACTGCGCCCAAACCCAATACTTTAATTAAAAATAATAAATAAAATTAGAATGTAGACTCTTTATTTATAGACATGGGTAATTTACTATATAATGTATGCATTCATATGTAATTTGTACAGTTATGCACAACTCAAAAGCACAGTAAGAAATTACTATAAGTATTTACCATAATTTTTATTCTGAGCTGCAATTCAGTAGTGAAAGTACTGTGTATGCACTTCTGATACCAATTTTGTGTCGTAAAGAATTGTCCCAGTACCTTGGTAAAAGTTCGTGGCACAACAAAAGAAAAGAATTGAATCCTATTTTAATACCTTGGATTTTAAGCTAATTAGCTTAACATGTGATACACAAAAAACCGCAACTTTTACCAGAACTGGAACTTGAAATTCGTGTGTAGTTACAGTATGTGTAAAAGAAAGTGTAAAACGGAGGATTATAATCTTATCTTATGTATGTAATAATTACATATTATAGTTTCCATTGTGTTCACCAAGTTGACAGAAAAACCTTTTTATTATAAGCACACTGATAACATTTTTTTATTTTAACAACTTGGCACGTTTTCAGCAGCAGAGATGAAAGTCAGAAGGTTGTCATCTGTCGAATTTCAAGTAATTACGTCAGTCAAGTTGATATTATTTTACAATTAGTCATAAATTTGACACAATCCTTATGGAATAATTAGCATTTACAATTAGCGTAGGAATCACAGCATTACCAAGTAACGCATCAGTGTATCTAGTGAACTTCATACATTTACTCTTGTTAGCAACAATTATATATTTATAGAAGCCACGTTATAAATTCCGGTAGGAATTGTAAATTCCTGATCCTGAAGCGCTTCCAGTTGCACGAGTGTACCGATTGTATCCATTCACTTACATATTTGAAAGGGACATTATTTTGATAGAACGGGATTATACAGATTCAACAGATCACTCGTAAATAATACATACAGTTTTTAAGCAAGAATAATTCTGGATGTAATAAATTCTTCCAGTAGCATTTTAAAGGTTACAATATTACTTACTTCATATTCATCATGTCACGGATACATATATGATGTTAAAATTAGAATATGAATCTAAGGATGAATTCAAGGTTCGAACTATTCCTAAGGAATAGTATTTACATTTAGGATAAGGATTGGAATGTAAATTGAATAGAGATTTAGAAGCGAGATCAGAGAATGTACAACTGACGAGAGTCAGTTGGATATTGGAAGATCGAGAGCTAAGTTCTAAAATGTGAAAGAGAATTATAAGTTTGAAAGATAGAAAGTTTAAGAATAAATATACAGTTCCTAAGTATATTAAACATTACAAATTACACACAGTGACATACATTTATTACACAATTCATAGTTACCCATACACTTCCAAAATACCCGTGTCACCCAGACAGTACCCCCTTACTTGCGAGTATTTTATATATCTGAGTTTAGGTGTGCGTGAAACCACTCCTTGTTGCATACAATCCTAAGGACCATTTATAAACCCTATTTAATAATAAGCAACATAAAACATCATATGTTTCACTGGTGGAGGATGCAAGTCGATTCCCGCGTGTTTTTGTGAAGTGATCTCCGAAAAACAGTAAAATTTTGAAAAATCGTGTGTTAAAAACTAATCCAACTCCGTGGTAGCCATTTTGAACACCGCAGTGCCGTATCAACCACGTTAAAAACATTTTCCAGTGCTTAACATCTGGACATATGAACAGCCAATCAGTGTTAAGACACGCCTATAGGCAACGCCTATTTTTTTTCTAAGTTTCTCTCAGTGCTGTGTTAAACTATAGAAAGTGCACCTGAGGAGTGAGAGAGGAAATTTATACATTGACCAGTATAGGAAAATAACTTTAGTGCTGATTTCAGTGCACCATTTGAGTTTGAAACTCTGAACAGTTCATTTCATTTAAGACTATTGAATATACATAATACTTATAATGTCTAACAACGGTGAAGTCGAGAATCTTGGAGAGACCAGCAAGACTGATGACAAAGATGACATTGAAGAAATGTTGCAGTATGATTTAGAATTAATTTCTCTAAAAAGCGACATGGACCGAATACAGGCCAAAAAGGATGTTTTACAGAAAAAGTCCGGAGGCTCCCAAGACAACCGAACCACCTAAACAGAAGGTTCCATTTGTACACCGTATGGGAGATTCTTTCAATTGGGGAACTCAGTCCAAGTCTGGTAGAACTTTATTTCAATCTCAAAATCAAGCGAGAAGTTCATCTCCTTCGTCTGATGATACGCTATCAAGGATTCAGAGGAATCAAAAGCTATTTAAGGTATTGAAAGAACGTATATTACCCTATGATACCAAAATGGATGCAGAGATTTGGCAAAGCAATCTCATAGAGGAAAGTAACAATTTAGGATTGGATTTAGATTTTTTGGTACCTATTTTGCATCATTTCTTTAAAACTTCAAAGTCAAAGATAGTTATAGCTTGGTTTGAAAGTATGGAGAGTACGCTACAATCATGGCGTGCAGACTTAGGATCAAGAGAAATTTTGAACAAATTTTGTGAACATTTCACTGCACATTTCAAAAATGATAAAAGGTCAGAAGTCGCACAGAAGGCATGGGACAAGTATGTCTTTGATGAGAAGAAGCCTATTAGCACATTCATAATTGAGGCATGCGATTTATTATGTCAAGTTGACGGCTCTTACACAGAGAAAAAGAAAATAAGTCAGATGATCAGGAAGATTCCATACGAATATGAAAGATTCATTTTTGATCCAGACCGTGCAAATTTGTCAGTATTTTCGGCTCGATTGCAAAATATTATTGAAGGAGAACAAGAGTTAGTTCAGAAAAATGCAAAATCATCAACAACCATTACTTCAACGGTAGTAGCTCTTCCTAAGGAAGAACCCAAAGCAGAGAATAAGAGTACTGACAAGAAGGAAGAATCTCAAGTACGAAACTTCACAGAGGTTTGTCAGTTCTGCTCTAAAAAGGGGCATAATGCAACCACTTGCTATAAAATACAGAATAACAGCAACAATTCTCGAGGGAATTTTAGCAGAGGTAGAGGACGCGGATCCTTCCACTCGAATAATAACAATCAACAACAACAGCAAGACAACAATCGGACTTACTACAATTCAAATTATTCCAGAGGGAATAATTACAACAGCAATTTCCGTGGAAGAGGCCGTGGCCGAGGAAATTATCAACAAGGGTACAATCCTCATAATCATAGTAACTACCAAGGTTATTATTCCAACAACAACAATTATGACGTCAACAATAGAAGACAAAATAATTATTCTCAACAAGGTCATCAAAATAATTCCAGAGGAAACAGCGATCGTCAAATTCTTTCCTCAGTTCTTCAACTTGTGGCAGGAAATGCGCAACGTCAGCAACCTCCGCAAGGAGAATCATCCAACACTAATGACACTTTAAACTATTAGGTCAGTTGTTACGGGACAAACTGACCAATAGCAACAATGTAAATAATGTACAAAATAGAAGCCAGCCTATAATTAAGAAACATAATTTAAGACAAGATGTAGGAAATTCTCCTAAGGAAGAATTCCAACCTACAATTAAGAAGATGAAACCAGATATGGGTGAAGACCAGATGTCTCAAGTCACCCCGGATTCAGTGCAATTATCTGAATCCTCTACAACATTGCAAGATGAATTTGAATATTTAATTCAACATCAATTTAGTCCTACGGACATTTCCTACAAATTACAGATTTTTGGCAGAAGTCAATACTTCATTGAAGCCCTAATTGACAATGGAGGAGGATTATCAACAATTTCTCCGGCTTGTGCCTACGCAATACAGCGTCACAGCCCTGAAGGAATAAAGCTTCAGTCCCACAACAACAAGTCTATTACACAAGTAACAACAAATTCTACTATCACCTATAATAAGACAGCCACAATTCATTACTACGTTAATGGCATATTATCATCGCATAAATTCGCAGTCATACCAAATGTCAATTCCCTATTACTACTTGGTGGGGACTTTTTATACAAACATCGGGCGACAATCACATGCAACCCCAAGTCGGTGGCATTAGTGGAGGAAAAGTCGGAGGGCACCGTTACTACCCGGTCTCGGTGCCTCCCTTCCCAGTACTCTGCGGCGGAGGATTCTTCGGCCGATTGCAGCCTGTCCTCGTCGCCGACTATCCGGAGGATGTGCATTGTCCGGTCTACTCGGCCCTATGAGCTGCTTCCCCGCTCTTGGACTCGAGTAGACCTGAAGACTCAAGACAACTATACGGGGAATGTCTTGATTTCCCCCATCCGTAAACATCGACGAGATTTATTTTTTGGGGATACAGTCTGCCCAATGGAAGATGGCAAGACTTACACAATGGTGTGGAATCCCTCAAAAAGGCCTACAACATTACAGACTTTAAGAAGATTTGCTAACTATGATGAATTTAATGGAGTAGAACTCAAGAATGACAACGAACAGATTCCTAAGGGAAATACGAAGATACTTTCACCACTTTCACCTGATGAATGCAAGTTTGGACCTACATTAAATCAAAATCAACAACAACAACTATTAACAGTCATCAATAAGTACCGTAATTGCTTCGCAAAGGATGAAACCGAATTTGGATGCGTTAATTATAAATACGTAACTATTGACACTGGTGATGCCAAACCAGTGTATACGCCACAATATAGGCTTTCTTTTACGGAACAAGATGAACTAAGGAAACTGGTTAATCAGCATATAGATCAAGGCATTGTATCACCGTGTGACTCACCATGGAACAACCCAGTTTTATTAGTAAAGAAAGCAGATGGTACCATGCGTTACGTTTTAGACTTACGAAGATTCAATCCAAACGTAATAAAGAATACATATCCATTGCCAATTCCTCAAGATCAATTTGACCGCTTGCATGGGGCAAGATGGTTCATCTCATTAGATGCAGTCCAAGGTTTTTTACAGAGGATGCTGGATGCAAAATCCAGGCTTAAAATGGCATTCACCACTCCTGATGGGAAATTTTGCATGAATAGGCTTCCTTTTGGATTCAGGAATTCCCCAGGAGAGTTTCAAAATATGATGGATGATATCTTGGGCACCCTGAGGTATTCCATCGTACTGGTATACATAGACGACGTCCTAATATATGCAGGAACATTCGAAGACCTCCTTATCAGATTTGAATTAGTACTCCGAAGAGCACAGATTTTTGGACTCATGTTTAAATTAAAGAAATGTCGATTTGGTTTTCAAGAAATAGAATTCCTAGGCTTAATGATTAGTGGAGAAGGGAAACGACCCATAGATATGAAAATTGAACCAATTATGAATATGGACCCCTCTACTTCAATAGCAGCCCTAAGGAGATTTCTTGGAATGACTGAATGGTATCGTCAATTTATTCAAGATTATGCAAACATCGCAAAACCGTTGAACGAATTGAAGAAAGCCGCAGTAAAATTTACATGGACAGAAGAATGTGACCATGCCGTCAGGCAGTTGAAACATGCATTAGTTACAGCACCAGTACTACAATTTTATAATCCTGATGCCGAATTATACCTATATACAGATGCCAGTGCTTATGGTATAGGAGCCATATTACATCAAAGCACTGACGATAAGACCATGCATCCTATACACTATGCCTCAAGATCTCTCACAGAAGCCGAGAGGAAATGGGACGCAAGAGATAGGGAGTGCCTCGCCATTGTTTGGGGACTCCAAAAGTTCCGCCAATATGTATATGGAAAGATGGTCCATATACGTACGGACCATCATAGCCTTCAACACATAATGACCTTAAAAGATCCACACAATAGGATAGCTCGTTGGACCGTGATGTTGGCAGCCCAACCTCATACCATTGAACACGTCCCTGGAAAGAAAATGGCGCATGCAGATTGCCTTTCCAGAGAAGTGATAAGAAGAATATCTACAACTCTACTCAATTCAAATTTAATTGAAATTGGTGAGGAAGATAGGGCAATTGCAGCAACAGTTGGAGGAAATTCAGAGCTTTTCCTAAGGAAACAGGCAGAAGATACAAAATTATCTGGTATCATATTGAAATTAGTCAAAGAAGGGGACCATGTCAGCGATCCGCCTCACATATTTGGTAAAAATTATGCATTAATCCATGGACTTCTATACAGAATTGATAATGGACTTACAGCAAATCCATGGAGATTGGTCATCCCGAAATCTCTACAACATGAAATTATGCAATTATTTCACTCCGACCCTGAAGGAGGACATGCCGGAATATACAAAACTTTTTCATCTTTGTATATCAGATATTACTGGCAAAATATGTTTCGAGATGTACAGAATTTTTTACAATCATGTGAAGTATGTCAACTCCATAATCCAAGAAATACAGCCGTAGCAGGTCATCGACATACTATACCACCGCCAGCTAACGCTCTTCAAAGAGTAGCGTTGGATTGGATTGGACCATTACCCAAATCACCTAAGGGACATCAATATGCATTAATCATGATAGATTACACTACACGATATGTATTTGCAGCCACATCCAAAACTCATAATTCAAGAGATTCTCAGAGACTTCTGGAAAATACAATTATAAGGGAACATCATTTTCCTAGGGAAATAGTGACAGATGGTGGAACGCACTTCGCACATGGAGAATTTCCACTATGGTTAAAATCCAGAGGAATCAAGCATATTATAGTCATGCCTAACAGTCCGCAGAGTATGGGGATTGTTGAACGTCAGAATAAGACAATCAAGACATTCATAAAGAAATACATTGGTAAAGAATATAACAAGTGGGACTCTTTACTTCCCTTAGCAGTTCGAGCACATAATTTTCATGTCAACGAAGGCACAAACTATTCTCCGTATTTTCTATTCCATGGCAGAGAACCATTGACCAGATTAGATCTTATTACACCAGTTTTAATTCCGCATGAAATAAATTCTCCTGAAGAACAAGCTCATCAAGTACAAAAAGCTACTGAAAAAGCAGTTATACTCACTACTCAACAGCAAAAGCATAGAGATGAAATATTTAATGCAAAGAGAAAAGAACATATTTATTTGCAAGGAGACTTAGTGAAATTAAAGGCACAAAATCCGCATCAACTCGGACCAAAATGGCTTGGACCTTATGAAATTGTCAAGGTAATTTCAGACCAGGCATTCCAAGTCAAACCACTGTTACTTCATATGGGAACTAATTTGCGTAATGTACATATACATACCATCGCACCATATGTAAGACCCGTGCAATGGGAAGAAGAATATCCATATGTAATTCCTGGAGGAAAATATACTGATAATAACTTTAGTATGACTCCCTCCTTTGGCTCAAGAATTATTCAAAACCAGAATTACTACCGCAGAGAAACTTATGTACCACATAGACAAGACAGTCAAGGACATAGTTCCAGTTCATCAGAAAGTTATTCCGCTCAAGACGATAATGAAGACCTGAGGGAAAGATTGATCACCTTTTCTCCTCAGCCTAATGAATTAGCATCAAGAGACAATAATTTTCCACGTTCAGTTGAGGAAGCAGATATCACTTCAGCAACGGGACTACAGAACGAAGGAAATTCAACTTCATATTATTCCTCACATTTCAGTACAATCCCAGCAAGGAATACTTATTTTCCATCTCGACAAAGTTATATTCAATCGAATATAACTCCATTTACATTTGGTAATGCACATACATTACCTAATACAAATAACCAAGATGAAGAGATGCGCACTCCTCATCGAGGTCAGCCAACATATACTCAACCAGAAAATGATGATTCAAATAATAATCAACCTGAGGATAATTCCGGCCCGTATCGAAATACTAGAAGCCGAAGACCAGTACGAGAAGTCATAGCATTGCCTCCCGTCACTAGGTCCACACGAAGGAGACTGGATGAAATCATTATAGCTCCGCCACAGTTGTTCCAATCAGAACCTGTCGTTGTTAGAGATTTCAGCAATTCCATCCCTCAAGCACCAGAAATTAATTTTAATTTTAATTTCAATCCTAATTCACAAATAATGAATGAATTTAACATGAACACAAATGATGAAATCATGAATACAAATAATTATTATCCTGAGGAAGTAGCTAGCACTTCAAGACTCAGTGAACATTTAAATCAAAGTGAACTCATAAATTTAGAGTTGCATAACATTACAAATAATAATACCATAATTCAAAATACAATCATAGAAGAACCAGAACCTGTTAATAATCGCATAGAGATTCAAGAGTTACATAATGATAGTGACTCTGAACAACTGCAACAAGCAGAATTTGATATGTTCGGGAATTTCCAACCCGTAGTTCCAGAGATTAGGGAAATTGAACAATTTACCCCTGGAGAACTTTTCTTTAATAATTCTAATTACAGAACTGAAATAATAAATTCAACTCCAAATTCCTCAGAGGAAAGTGCAGCGAACTCAATCCTAAGTGATATAGTTGCAATAAATAACCCTAATTCATCTAGATTTGATAATGAGGAAGAAGTGAATATAAATGTACAACACTTACAAATTAATGAAGCAGTTAAGGAATTTTTACTTCATACAAATCACTCACGTTTATCTATGATTTCCGATATAAGTCGTACACAGCAAAGTTCCACTGACACTTCAGAACAGAATATTAGTCACGAATTATTAAACCTATCTAACAATAATATTTTTGAAGATAGCAACGAAGTTTTTGAACGTGAACAGTCAATTTTCCTAGAGGAAAATCAAAATGATAAAGAAAATGAACTAAATGACTTAATTAGTTTCACAGACTTACCTGAAAGTGCTGCGAGTTCCAATTTTGAGACTCTAAATATATACGAAGCCTTTCCACATGTACTTATAGATACTATACAAACTCGTATCAACACTCGTAACACATTAAAAATCCTAAAGGAAAAAGACTTATGTTCGGATTATTTAGAACAATTTAAAACTACAAAGACACTAATTACATACCCAAAATGGGAAATTCGATTATTCAAACTCTCAAAACTAAAACACAGAGACATAACAGTGATTAATAAACACACAGAGATTATTCCAATTATTAGTGATCTCCGTAATGAAAACACACAAGAGAAAGACCTTTCGAGTGATATGAATGTACATGAACACACACAGACGGAAATACTTACGAGTGCGGACACAGTGTTCCTTCCTTTTAAAAACCCTACAATTGCATTAACGAATCCAATTCAAAATGATTCCCAGTTGAAATCCCTAAGGAAGGTTTCCTGTCAAACTCCTAGACCGAAATTAAAAACTCCTAAAGTTAATTTAAATAAACCTATCCTAAAGTCCAAGATTTCCAAAGTCAAACTTAAAACTCCTAGGAAAATAATACATGAAATCCCTAAGAGTATACCTGTAAGTTACACTTATAAAGGTATTCCTAAGAAGGCTAAAATTAAAATACCACAGCCAGTCGTAACACAACCTATCACTGTAAATATACATGACTTAGGACTTACCAGTAAAGATAATGTAAATGTTAAGAAAGTAGCCACTAAGCATGTACATGTTGGTACTGAGGATATGCCTAGTGTAAGTAAACGTCAACGTATCGTTAGTGATCCTACAGGGACAAACGCATATACGTACATAGCTCCCTCTCTCTCGAGTCCGCCCGTAAGCTTGGGTGAGGAGGAAATTTTTGAGGCTGAGTCATCAGCACAGTCGGGACAGCAAAGAGCCAAGCGGCGTCTGTCAGCCAGTGGTGAGTCTTTGGCACTCCTCCGGCAGGCAGTACGCTTTGATGCTACAGACGCTCTGCGCCGACCAAAAAGACTCGCCGCACGGCCTCCTGGTTTCTATAAGGAGTGAGCCATGCAGTGAGCGACATTTTAATTTTAGTCCGTCATTACCGTGTATTGACAATAGTCATAGTGCTGTGCTTCATAATTTTAAGAAGTTAAATTAATTTAGAAAATTAGTGAATTCCAAATATTATTTCCTAAGGGAAAATAAGAAATCAATTATCTGGTAACAATATTGTACATAATATTGAGTTGAGTTTTCATTATATATATGATTGTGTTAAGTACACATTTACTTGAACACATGACGCCGTATTATGATTAAATAATTTATGAATTTAAAATCACTTACGTATATCGTTAAGCTTATAATGAAACCATTGTGATGTGTGCTTAATTTTGTTTGTATATTTACTACTACAGGAAGAGCACGAGACTTAGTTCGAGACTTTTCCTGGCTTTGCAGTTAATTTTTGCTTGCTTACATCCAATAGTTATTTAATAACAACTTCGGTAATCTTAATTTATAATAATTTAATCATCATGATGACACATGAATAGATTTAATATTAAGGATGATGAAATGACTAAAGGAATTAGTTTAAAGTAATTAAGATCATTTACTATAACTATGAATTTCGACTTCGAAATATGTTAATTCCCTTAGTAGATATGTCACAAGTCACTAGAACAGAAGCAAGAAATGAAGCTCTTATGGCAATACAAATAGTCGCTGGAGCTTTCGATAGAAAGGAAGAAGAAGTGTTCCAACTGGACTGGGTCATTTCTACATGTACTGAATACAGAAATTTAATTGCAACACCAAACGAACTCAAGATTCTGAAATTGGAAGAACCTACAGTCAAGATTGAGAAACTGGAAGAATTCGAGACAGAGCAAGATTGGGACATAACTCCTGAAGACTTGATTCCTGAGGAATATGTCAAGCCGGTAGTGCCGAAGGTTGGTCCAGCTCCATTAAGTCGGATGGCCAGATGTCCTACCGCTATCTGTGCGTATTGTAATATACCAATACCAATTCTACCAGCGTTGACTCACCACATGAAACTACATGAACACTACAGGACCAACAATTTCCCTATCATCAAAGAACCAACGGACATCACTTACCGATGTATTCCTAAGACCGTCAATAATAAACTTATTTACAGCACGACTTATTTAGTTCCTTCCGAGATGATCGGCCTATTAATAGGACTTAAAGGAAAAACGAAGACTTTTCTGAAGGGAGTTTGCGAAGATTTTCAGATTGACTTGTACTCTTTGAATAGAAGGGAGCGTGTTTTGTACATAGAAGGTTCTATTGCAGACCTATATGCTGCACAAATGCGTATCTGGATGACTCTATACGAAGCAGGTGCGTTCAGTTTCAAGGATGTTTTCTTGCCAGAATCTATTCCCACAACGTATCCTCAGGACTTTCCGAGAATTTTATTTCTCAACTCTGTTGAATTGAAGTTATTATCTCCACTCTGTTCACATTGTCGAGAAAATACTCATGTCATGTTTGTTTGTCCAAATTATGATTATCTTTGTAAATTGTGTTTGAAAACAGGCCATAAGTATAAGTCCTGTCCATTTTATCAATACAAAGTTCATTATTGATTTCAACATGTCTGTTATGTGATCTGTTAGATCCTAAGGAATTATCTCATCAATCAATTAATATAATACAATTATTATATTTCACTATCCAATATTTTAAGACTGATGGTTAAGTCTGATTTTTGTTTTTGGTTTGTTTAATTGTAAATAGTTTATATGCGTACACACTCCTGTATGGTTTATGAATTTATTGTTTGAATTCGAGCCGAATTCTTTTTAGGGAAGGGGGTGTGTCACGGATACATATATGATGTTAAAATTAGAATATGAATCTAAGGATGAATTCAAGGTTCGAACTATTCCTAAGGAATAGTATTTACATTTAGGATAAGGATTGGAATGTAAATTGAATAGAGATTTAGAAGCGAGATCAGAGAATGTACAACTGACGAGAGTCAGTTGGATATTGGAAGATCGAGAGCTAAGTTCTAAAATGTGAAAGAGAATTATAAGTTTGAAAGATAGAAAGTTTAAGAATAAATATAAGTATATAAACCTAAGTATATTAAACATTACAAATTACACACAGTGACATACATTTATTACACAATTCATAGTTACCCATACACTTCCAAAATACCCGTGTCACCCAGACAGTACCCCCTTACTTGCGAGTATTTTATATATCTGAGTTTAGGTGTGCGTGAAACCACTCCTTGTTGCATACAATCCTAAGGACCATTTATAAACCCTATTTAATAATAAGCAACTAAACATCATTATGTTTCAATCATAACTTAATTAAATTTTGCATCTTGCTCATACAGTAAAAGTACGGCAAAATTATTGGCAATATGTGATCTTTCATAATTATTAACACAGTGTAAATGCCTTGTAACTCCTTCAAGTTATCAGGGTACCTTGAACTGTGATAAGAATCTGAACAACTTTATTTAATGCTTCTTTTTAAAAACCTCTGAAACGTTAATAAATTAGTGTTGTTTGGCTCACTACGGTACAACATCTCCTTTATCTGAGAATTTTGTGGAGAAACCGGCATTAGCGATATTTCAATACTGACCGGTGGATATACTTCATGTCTGTATATATATATTTTTTTTTAAAAGGGAAATGTTCACATTATTAGTGTCAATGACACACTGGCACTACACACTAACTTGAAGATAAGCTGAGGGATGAGGTCCGTAGGACGAAGATGATGTATAGGACCTGAAATAAAAATTTAGTTATAATTTATACATAAATAATTTGAGGGTGTATAAAGACCGGCTCGGTCTTTATATCCTCAGATTGGAAAGTCTCTTGGGCGAATAGTTCGCCGGTGAATTTCTTCTGAGTCTCCGACCCTTGTATTTGGATTAATTTTAAATTCCAGGGGCTACCACTGGAAAATCCTATTCTACTCCTGGTTAACCTTTTCCCCCTGCAGGAATTAATACCTGGTCTTGTCCGGCTAACCTGCATCGAGTTAATTTTGAAATAATTGAGTTAAATTATTTATTTCCATGTATTCGCTGGACCCCGGGGTTAAAGTCCCAGTTTTGTTTGCTGTATTTTTTGGACAGGTCATTTATCCATGTTACTGGATCAAGCCAAACATCACTCCCATCTCCAAATGAAAGTTCCCATTAAATTAAAGTACAGGGTTCACTTGAAGTTTTATATTATTTAGGTTTAATTATCTCTTTTGTGTTTCTTAAATTGGAATGACGCTTCTTAGTACTGGCACTATCACAATTAGTAAAGCGTAATAGCCAGTCATTGTTTTAAGAAAAGTTTTTTTGCACAAAAATTCTCTAAATTATCAAATTAAATCGGTCGAGTACGGGCAATTTTCAGGAAGTCCACCCATCAGTCATAATTTGTTGGCGGTTAACATCAACTATATTTTGTACTGCAAAACTGTATGCACAGAAATGCAGGAGAAGAAAATGCAAAGACAAGATCTGGAATGGAATGCAGTTGTTTTATTTTGTGATTTTATTTGCTGAAATGGATTTTGAAGACATAGATCTCATTTTCCACATTCTGATTCATGTAGATAATTTCTCGTCCTGCTACAATTAGACCTTGAAGTCTTATATTATTAGTGTTAAAATAAACCAACATATCATAACACTCAAGCTGATTTCCCGATTTTCCGCAATCCCTCCGTTTTCTTTCATTGTAAAGTGCTCAAAATCTTGCGTATGGATTTTCTATTAATTTAAATTTATAATTATATTTGTAACGAGTTATGTATTTAGTAGTGATGGATTTTTGGCATTACCCTATTGTTTAGTTGCTGAATTGGTCTAAAAATCTCCTGCAATGGCTTGTTGTGTGCATCCAATAAATCTCGAAATTGTTGTAGCTATAACAAATAAATCAATCAATACGACTATCCTAACATCTAACTTTTTTAAGGGAATCTTCTGAAACATGTTTGCTTTATATAATACATATGGAGACGTCCCTAGAGATTGAGAAGGATAGTATTATTACCTGTGACTGAGAAATGTGATCTGGGTTTTTAATAACGTTCCACAAAACAATTTCCTCACAGTCTGGTGTTGTTAATGATCCATGGTATTGGAAATTATAAAACCGCTCATTTTGCTTAGGGAGCAATTTGACCAGATTAAGATTAGTTCCATTAGTGCGTTCGCCAGATTTCTTCACATTGCGCAGTACCCTCAGTATCGGATTAAAAGCTTCGTTGGGCACCTTGGAAACCTTTTTGGTTACAAACGTTTCAATTTACGTTTATTTTCAAACAAATTCATGTAAACATGGTTTATACACAAATTAAATATTATGGATTGTTATGCTTCATAAATTGTAATATATTACCTCATATAAAACTCCAACCACAGCAAGAGCATTTGCTTGGTTTGAATTGATAGCGTGAGTGATACCATCGAATTCGTCTGAAAAGTGAACGAAATGCCCCTCCATTGCGTATCTATACGGGAAATCAAAGCCTACATTCAAAATTACCAACTGACTGTGACCACACGGAGTTGACTAAATGTAATCCAGGTTTTCACCATACGATGTATCGTTAAATGTGTGCTCTGATCCGAGATTATTGCTGGATCCCCAGTGAAAATGAAGTTGGCTGAATATATAACGTTTGTCTGCCAAGTTGCCTTTACCTCCTTGTAAATAGCTTGTGGATGTTAGATCAGCCCTGGAGACTGCTTGAACTTAAAAACAAGATACATTGTTTGAATAATTATTATTTTTCAAATATAAGCCTCCCTAATGTTTTCATTTTGCAACATAATATCAGTGTAAGCGTACTTGTGTGACCATTATTTTTCAAAATGAAGTCCTGATTTTGACCGTAATCTCTACTATAGTAAAGTTGAGCATTCTCAGCTTGTAAGAGACTTTCGTTCCTTATATTAAAATTTATGGGTGACTGATTTCTTCCTGTTTTGCAAACACCTCCCCACGATGCCGGACCACAATGGGGTTCATCATAACAGAAAGTTACTGTAATAAGTAAACAAATATAAAATATGAGTGTAGTAAATTGCTGTACTTTTGGCCTTACTAATTAATCCACACAAAACAGCAGTGATAATAAATAATATATTTAAATGTAGATAATTTAGAAAAAAATTTGTCTCAATTATAAGAACACAAAACAACTGAGATACTTACGGCCGTTTCCTGGCATAGTGACAAGGAACCCGGCGGAAAAGAATAACAGTGCAGGCTTCATTTTTCTATATTTACAAAACATCAGTTGTAAGCCCTGGTGTATACACATAAGCATACAGGATGCACACCATTTACATTCCATTTTTGACAATATACATATGATCAGACATGGGTGAGAATACAGATAATTCGAGAATCCGTTTCAGTCGCTAAATGAGATTACAGCATAAATGGGGGGGGGGTAGATTTATGGTGCTACAGAGAGGATCCCAATAGGATTGTATAATTGACTCCAGGGTTGCACAATTCAAAACATCACGGCGTTTACGGCTGGGCATTTTCATTTAACGACATTTTGGGCATATTCAATCCAGTGTAGGCATTTTTGGCGTATTCGCCCCGCTGTTGTGGAGCAGTGCTCTGCGCACAAGTTCAAGTAGACCATGTGTATTTCAAGTCATGGTCAAGTTCGGGTCATGGTCAAGTTAAAAATTAATTATAACTTGAGCATTCAAGTCATGGTCATGGAATGTATAAACTTGACCATGATACTTGAAGTCAAGTAAGCGTCATGGTCAGGCTGGAGAAAATTACTTGAGTGTCAAGTCATGTTCATGGTCAAGTCTTCTAATGTAAAAACTTGACCATGAACTATGAGTTTTTCATGTACAGATTCAAGTAAAATATAGTTGCGCATGTCAAAGACACGACGCTAAAACTTTCAAAATAACATTTTCCATAAGTTTCAACGCATGCTCGGCGTACAAATTACATTTATTACCTAACAGCTTGCGTTAATAATATTTGCTTCAATGAGCAAGTTTCTTTGAAAAATATTTTCAGATAAATTTTTGTTGCATTTTTTGTTTGTTAATAATTATCTTAATTACTATTACAATTTTCAAAACACGTGAAAATAAAAAGATATTCAATTTGTTGAAGCAAATATGTACATGTATATATATACGTTCAGTTCAAGTCATGGTCAAGTCACGGTCAAGTCATGGACAAGTCAAGTGTAGTTTTGGTTGTACATGATCATATTCAAGTGACACAAAAAGTATTTGATTACTTGACCATGAAATTTCAAGAAGTTACCTGAACATGAGTCTCCATGGTTCAAGACCGTGTGAAAAAAATACTTGGCTTTCATGGTCAAGTCAAGCTCATGGTCAAGTCTGGAATTTACTTGACTTGAGCGCAGCACTGATTTGTATATAATTTGGCTACCTATTCGTTTTATGCCTTACATGTTGCTCAATAACATTTAATTGATCAATCCAAATTTGGTGGATATGAATTGACCGCAAGAGCTTCTCGGATTTATCAGTGTCAGGTTTCAAGTCTTGTTACATCATCTGAACTATTGCTTCATGGAGTTTACATAATTTATCGTCGTTTTTCGGACTGAATCAGAAGATTTCAGTTTGGAAAGTTTCCAGAACTTTCTGAATTCCCGAGAAAGTAACATTTGTTGGCCTTTTAGAACTTTTGCTTTTATGGACGGGCCACGGTCATGGAGAAAGCTGACTTCCTTGGGTTTATTGGATTTGTCAGGGCCAGGACTTTTCAGGAATAAAATCAAATGTTGTTCCAATATGCCATTCCGAATTCCGTAGCACCTGAGCAGGAAGACTTCCTCCTTCCATAATCGCAAGAAATTAACAATCTTATCCTTACGGTTTAATCGAATTAAGCTAGATCAGCACTCCATGTGGACGGAGAAGTGGTTGCTCTTCTTAATCCTGACTTGAAATCCAGCGTCAATGATTTCCGGAATCACAAATTTTGGAACAACGACGACAAATTAAGTCAACTTGCACGAAGGGACAATTCAAGTGCCAAAAGATTTGCGAAGCTCCTGCGGTCATATCCGCGAAGTTTGAACGAAGTTTGGAGTACTGAAGGGGGTTGAACGATTTAAAAATTGATTTTTGTAGTTTTTTTGGTTTCAGGGTCAAAATTTCTGTAATTTTTTTGATGGATCGTTTTTAAGAAAATACGGCAGATCCGCAAGAAAATTTTGTACACATAACTACAGTCGACAATTATCTAGCGTGGTTAGATCTGGAGAAACTAAGGAAGCAAAGGTTATTGAGCAACCCATATAGCAAAAAGTAGTATGCTGCAAGTTAAAATAGACAGTTTTTTGAAAAATATTATAATTAGTTTTAATTTAATTTTGTTGTAAGAAGAACCAAACCTTTTCTTGCAAATATGAAGCAAAAGGATTCAAAACCTGACATCTACACCACAATTTGAGTTTCAAAAGCAAAAGGTTATTTTTGACTGCTAAGATCATGATGTTGTACTTGGTCTGGTGAATACAACTTTCAATGTAGATACGTTAATAATTTTGTTTGCTACACAAGCTTTGAGTTTTAAAATATTTTATAACCGCCGCCGCATCTTAAGTAATGAAATAATAATATTCTAAAGTCCGAAATTCTTTTAGGGAAACTGTATAATATTAGAAATTTTTGTTTTGTATTTTAAGACTTCTACAGCATGACGTTGAATGTTTGAAACTTCGTTTTGATTTCAAAAATGTTTTTTAAGGATTTTTGAAAACCTTTCAAAACTTTTTATAAACCACTGATTATAACGTAAGTAATAAAATAGGTGAATTAAAAATATTTCAGAAAATCAACAGTAAACATGGATGGACTTGGTTACGTCATGGAAAACTTCCTAATCCGAAATCTTCAATAAAATTTATTTTATTAAAATTCTCGTAATGCCGGAACTTTCATTCCTCGATACTTGCATCAAGTATAGGCATTAAAGCTAACTGAGATTTTGATATATACGTATATATAATATTATAATATTATAATATTATAATATATAAGATATTTAATATTCTACGTGCAGATTTGTAACAATTTTGCCGGTTACAGTCATACCGTCCGTAACCAGAAATCAGTACTTTTACTGATTGTGGGTTGATTCGACTACACGTTGAGCTTACAATTAGGCCCGCGGTCCCAATAACGGGCTGGACATCAGTCCAGCCCGAACCGTACGGGCATTGGATGGGGTGGGCATTAAAGATATTAACATCCCTGGGCACGGTAGCAAAGCGTTGTGGTGCACACAGTTTTGCATATTTTAAATAACCAGGGAATTCCGGTTCTTAAAATAGTCGTCAAATTGATTTTACTTACCTTACCACAACCACAATGCAATAGGGAAAAATTTGACTAACTGCAAACTGGAGGAAGAGTGTTTAAAAACTACTGTGATAATTTTAGCTTACTGTTACGCTCATAAGTAGAATGGGTCCCACTGATATTTTAAAGAAAACGAATATAGTTCCCACTGTTCGTATATATCCATAACCCCAAAGAAAGGACTAGTTATTAGCTATTACCCCAAAAACGATCCCATCTATAATCCAAAATTCAGTTCCTATTTATAACGCATTATAGAAGGTAGGACGGTAGGAAGGTAAATTATAATGGTAAACAAAAATAAATAATAAGCACCGGTTTTAATTACACAGATACTCGTACCCACGTGCACTCGCAAATGCCAACGGGGTGCGGCGTTCACCCTTCGTTCACTTAATTTGAGGGATGACAAGATGAGATGCCTCTTCGTAGATGCGGCTTGTACTGTGAAATTGCGTTAATTTTGTGAATTGTGCGAAAACGATTTTATTTTCTTTTAATCAGAGCAATTACGAACCAGTCGTGTTTCAAAACATGTGTGGTTGGTATCCATCTATTATCTATTACTAATATAATAATTGAGTAACTTGTGCGTCCAGGTCAAAATACATGGGCTTAAATGGACAGCTCCTCTTTAAAATAATGACACGGAATTCAAACACAGGCCAATCGGTGGGTCAGGTCATAACTACTCGACGTGTAAAAAATAGTTACCCGCCGGGAGGTTGTTGAACACATTTGCGTAGTCGTGTTTGCCTTAAATACAGTATTTCGGAAATAGCCTGAGGGGACACTTTTGTCCTCATCACGGGACGTAAATTATGGGAAACCTACACGAGGTTACACATGCCTGGAGCCCGCACTTCAAGCATTATGTGATGGTGGTTGTAAATGTTAAGACAAATTCTGTTATGGAAGATAGTTGTTTTATTTTCTGGTCACAAAATATGTTGTGTGTAACTTGAAAACTTACAACAATTAGATCCTGAATATCCTAATGTTAATACTGTTAAAATAAACCATAACAAATAAACAACACGTAATAACAGTCAAGTTGATTTCATGATTTTCTGCAATCTCTCCACTTTGTTTCATTGCTATGCTCTAGTGCATCGCATGGGTTCAGGTCGCACCCGGGTATTTGGGTTCAGGTCCAGGTTCAGGTTCAGTATGGGTGCATGTATTTTGGACCCAATAATTTTGGATCCTTTCTGGATACAATATTGTATACCCTATTGTACTTTTGAAACAAGATAAAATAATAAAAAAGTTCTGATTCTCAAGTACCCAAAATATGTTCAGGTCCGGTCCAAAAATACCGGGGTTCAGGTCGTCTTTTGGGTACTTTTTCGGGTTCAGGTACTAATCAGGTGCGGGAACTGCAAAAACGCAATTGGGTCAGGTTCAGGATGGAAAATTTTAACCTGTTCAATTGATACATTTTCAGGTACAGGTTCACAATTTTGAGGTACCCAAAGTTTGGGTCCAGGTCTAGGTACAGGTTCGACTGTTTTGAACCCATACGATGCACTAGTCCATTGTATAGGTTGCGAAGAAACGATTTGCCCCCACTCTAGCCCATAGTATGGGGAAATGGTAAAAACTATTTACTACACTACCCCCATGATTTAAAAAAATTTTCTTTAAAAACGATTTTTGAAAAGTATTTATTGAGTATTACAGTCCCGAAACTGTCCCGTCCGGATCAGAAGCCCTAGTTCCACTTTCCACTTCCTCGATCGATGTATGGAGAGGTTTTGAGTAGCACGATTACACATGTTTTGAAAAAACTAAAAGAGAATTGCTAAATCAATAGGGCATTATATAAATTTTACCGTTACACCTTAACTAGAACTGCCTAAGGCAGTTTTTCTAAATCGTTTCTTCGCACCGTGTACACCGAACAGAATAGGCACCGATGCATCTGTACAATAGTGTAGTTTCGATCGCGCAAGAAGCCCCCAGAGAAACTCATTTGAAAAGGCTTTTCCCCTAAAATTACGTACATACACATACAATCCCAAGTTCTGAAACGGTTGGCGTCGCCTAACAGCCCTCAATCTTATTGGCTTGAAATGAATTTAAAATACGAAAGAATAGTAAACGTGAAAAATTAGAGTATAGAAATGTTTTGACTAAAATAGTAAAAGAAAACCTTGATTTTTTGCAGTAATATATGTCTTGTCAAATAGTAGCTAGTCTACTAAAATAATCGGCATTCTGCACCTTTAACATGACCTCGTCGGCATGATACCAAACTCTTAGCAAATACATTTTGGAAATCGCAGCTAAGGAGACACTTCAAACCCCTGCTTCCACGCCCGACGCCATGTTATATTCCAACAAAAGATACATACAGCGTTAGTCTTAATAAACGCAACATTAGAATAATTTCATATCAACTTGTAACGCTGGCAGTTACTTTGAAAAAATGGTCTGACACTTGTCCGAAACCTCCAAAAGGAAAATATTATTGTCTGAAATATCTCAACTTATTATAAGGATATTAAACTTTTATAATTGTTTATTGATTGCTATTGTGCATTAATTAATATATTGTCATATAATATAATTAATGTATTGATATATTGCCAAATAATTAAAACATCATAAATTATTTATGATAAATAATTAAATTTATCAGTGTATGTATGGATTATATTTTTTTGAAGTGGTTTTTGAAGGGACTTGAATTTCGTGACACGAATTGTTTAAATAATGAAATAAAATCATTCCGAAAGAATATATATTTCCGTTATATTTTCCAGGCTTAATTTTTTTCAACATGTTCTGCCCCAATCTTGAGTCTTTTTCTACATTACTTTCTACGTACTCTCCTACCTGCTGTATGCACGATATTATATTTCCCTACTAAAATTCTTTCAGATTTATTTTTTACGCACTTAACTTACCCAATGTCCAGGACATTAATTATTTTATTAAAACATTTAAAATGTTACAGCTAGCTTCGAACAACTACATAACTATCATTCCTCCCTCTATACAAGCTCCAGCATGAGGAACATGAATGTGCATATTTTTGAACATCGGTAATGCTAAAAAAATTTAAAGAATTCCCAAGCTGTCTTTTCTCGCTGAACATTAAAGGATTTGAGCACGCTTTGAGATATGAACTTCTTATGCCCTTTATGCAAATGAAATTCCTCCTTGAATCTTGTGGTTAGCAAAATTACGACCAGGATCAAATATTTACAAAAGTCAATTCCCAATTACCTAAATTACCTATTCCTTTGAAAACCTTTGAGGAAAGAGTAGTTTTTTTTTATTGATAAAACAATCCTTTGATATGAAATAACCAATTCTACAAAATGCACATATCCGGAAGAAAATTGTTACAAAATAGGGGAATCAAATATATTTTATCCTTATCTCTTCGATGGACATTGAGGGCGGGAGGGGAGAAATATGTAGGAAACATTATTCATTAAAAACAGATTCTTTAAGGTTATTCCTATTAACAGTGCCGTGCCAATAAAGCCTCAGCTATTATAATGTATCCCCACTGAAGATACAAAGCATAATGGCCTTTTTTTTTTCTAAAAGTAAAATAGCCTTCATGACTTTCCGCGTTTTTAATACAAGGAAAATGAATTACAAAGAAAGCTTCCTTAAATTAAAAAAAAAACAACGAGGAAAAAATGGGCTAAATGTAATGTTTTTATTTCAATAAAAGCATATTATTTAGCTTCAAAATAAACTAAGTGGAATTTCAAATATATAAAAGGAAAATGAGTTGCAAATGGATCTGATGCCTTCAAGGCAGGAGCATCTAATTCATCTTAAATCTGCAATCCCCTCCCAATTAGTCCAATAGTGAAGCTCCATGTACACACCATTCATTTTGTCCTCAAATTATAATTATTCCCTTCTTTATCTTTTAAATAAAAAAAATAGTTTATTCCATAAATATAATTTGCAAATAATATAAAATATAAATCAATCCATCATTTTAAAAAATCCTAAGATAACCCCTGCATCCCTAATAAAAAATCCTTCCTACCATTAATGTCTACAAAAATCTGTCCCGAGTACTCATTCCGCAATCAATTAAATTCAAATTAAAATAAATTAAGCTCTGAGTGAAGATTAGTTCCAGGGAATCTCTCCCAATACTAATTGGAACAATGATCCCAAATTCAACAAAACAACCCTTTACACTCAACCCTTACGAAAGTACATGCTCAGAGCCAGAGGTGGAGTATAAGATGTTATTTTAATATGATTTGATACGTCAGCCTATATACACAGACTCATGCATATACTCTACTCAACTCAACTCTTTCCCCATATAAGCCTCACATATGACATATGACTCCTAACGTCCTTCCACTCCAGACTAAAAACTCGACTATACAGCAACAAGTCCCAGACTAGAGACTCACTTACTAACTATAGTAATAGTATTTAAATGAGAAATTAAAAAATGTCAAATCCCATGAAAAATACCCACCCGTGACAGTCACACAGGGAAGGAGGAAATCTTGAAGGAACATCTCTCTCTCTCTCTCTCTCTCTCTATGCTCCTCTACTGTATAAGGACTGAGGAACTTCCACATAATCATTGTTTGCTGGATTTAAGTCTAAAATACCACACCATCTGTGTGTACGCCGGCTAGCCTTAACGTCTCGGGGAGCTCTGCTTGTGCTCTGATTGTGAGCACTGACTGCGAGCAGAGCATATTGGAAGTGTAGATGCTTTTTACAATGTGAGACCTTTCCTACTACACGCCTGTGTATGTACTTACTACCTTGTCTCCATTCCCAAGCACGGAGAGTTTCAGAGTTCTCAAGTTCTATGGACGAGAAGGCTGGCTACTACTTATTACTACTAGAGCTAGGAGCAGGAGAGCTAGAGCGAGGGGCTCACAAAACTACTCACTCACTCAGCCTGTACAATAAGTACGAGAGAGGTAGAGAGACCGCTTTAACTTCAATAGGAAGGAATGGTTTGGGCCTCTCCGTGTGTAGCTATCTGTGAGTTTGAGTTTGAGTGCTCTGAGCTGTGTGTGTGTGTGTGTGTGTGTGAGGACTGAAGACCCATGTATATGTGTTCTGTATGTGTATTGTGAGTGAGGAGCAGTAGTGCCTGCATTCGTGCATTCTGCATTCCCTATCCTTCCTAGTTCGTGAATCCTGCCCAGTGTTAATACTATACGAGTACTAAATACAATACAAGTGAGTCTTTTCCGATTCATGTGCCTGCTCCTCTGCTGATGATGAAGGAACAACTGACTGAGACTTTCCAAAATCATTTGACTATTTACTCATTTAGGACTTCCTCCTCGGAGTTATTGTAATAGTTGGAATTATACATTTAAAGGACGGTCAAGCCATATAGTGACTCTTGAGGATGGTTCTAGTTTCTTGTTTTTTTTCTTCTTCCGTAGGTGTGAATAACCTATTTTAGGAGGAAGAGTTATCCATTAAAATCCAGTCTGGTAGGGTAACATTTCCAAGGGGAAGATCTCCATCAGACGCTATTGTGCTGGAAAAAGGGGGAATAAAAATGTTTTCTGGGACTTGGAGTGGTTGACATTACATGGGCGACGGAAGAATTTGCGAGGATTCCATCTCTCTTTTGGAGCTTTGCATATGTGCCGGAGTTTTTTTTTTTTGTGTGTGACCTTCCTTGAGTCTCCGGAACAATTGAGGACGGATTAGTGTGACAGAGAGTAGAGTTGGTGTGTAGTTTTTTTTTTTGAGGAGAGTAGTAGTGTTACAAAAAAGGGATTTGAGGAGGAAAGTGTGGAAATAAATTGGGGAGAAATCGGAGGGGAAGATCCGTTGAGGATGGGATGTGTCAAGATACTTTGCTGACGACGGTGTTGTGTGGAGTGAGGGCCGACTGACAGGATAAATTGTGAAAGTGGACACAGGTGAAAGTCAGAAGGAATAGGGAGACCAAATGGTGGGGATGGGACTCCTGATGACATTGTGAAAGGGCAGGACACGTGTGAATATTATCTAATATTACGGAGCTGAGTTCCATTTCTGACTTGGATATTGTGTACATGGTGAAATGCTCCTTGGGAGTGGGGAAGAACTGGTACTTTGTTGTCAGTTGGTAGTAACTCGATTGTGGTTGTGTGAGTGGCTCAAGTGCTAGTGAGAGAGACCAGTTTTAAATGCTGTTAAGTGTCATTGTTTGAGACTGGGAGTACACGTCATTTTGATGCTACTGCCAAATCCTTTGGGAAGACTTCCGTGATCTGTCGGGTGATTTTTGACATTCTTGGCTAGGACTGTATGTTACATCTTGAAGGGGATTATTTCGAACGGGTTTCATGATGACAGGTACTGGATGGGAATTTTTGAGGGGGGTAGCAGATTGAAGGAAGGGTGGAAGGAGTTGATGATGTTTGTTGTGATTTTTGTAGGAATTTTTATCATTTGACGAAGGGGAACTTAACGGGGTGCTGGGCTGATATTTATATCGGCTGGTAAAAGTCTGATAATGGAAAAGCTTGAGATTCAGGATGAAGAAATTCGTGATCCAATACCTGGTGAGTACGGACACCCAATCCCCCGAGAAATCGTGTTCCGGGAGTTGGGCTTCGCGGAATCACACTCGAGGCATTTGATAGGTCGGCGGGTTACTTCCTCAACTTTAGCCACCAAAGCGGTTCATACATTATGTACCAAAGAAACTATAAACAGAAGGGTATGTTCAATTGTTTGGTTGTATTAGAGAAGTTAACTTTGTGGGCTTAATTTGGAGAGGATCAACAAGAATTATTTGTCTTTGTAGAAATTCAAACTACCAACTGGAGCAAGGACAACCTTTCATATGGCATTCAGTGCGGATGGAACCAAGCTTGCATCTTGCCATGGAGATCATAATGTGTACGTGTGTGACGTTCGAAATGGGGAGGTTTTGCAAACCCTCAGTGGTCATCCTCGAACACCTTGGTGTGTGGTGTTTCATCCTACTCAAAACGATGTTCTTGCTTCTGGCTGCCTTGCTGGACATGTCCGTGTGTGGGACTTGAATGTAATAAGCTTTGATCTAGTTTCCATTTTGTGTACCTATAGATTTCGTATAGATGAAGTAAACATTGGTTTTGTGATCCGTAGGGTGGAAGTGAAGTTTTAGTTACGGATTCCGGGACTGTGATCGCATCTTTAGCATTTCATCCTACCGTGAGGCTGCTAGCAATAGCAACGTTTAATGAAATTATTTTCTGGGACTGGGGGCTACCTCACCCTCTGGCTCGATGCTCCACCGAAAATACCAAAGAAAAAGTCAGGTACGAAGCGTAGTGGTTTTCTATGAGTCACAATACTCAGTGATTCTTCTAGTAATCCTTAATGATTTATTCATAATAGGGGCTTGAGATGTTTTATAACAGTAAATTACTATCTTCCTTTTAGATTGGTACGCTTCGATCGACTGGGGAAAAGTTTGATAACTGGAATCACAAACTTCCCTAATCCTCCTGTTAGAGAGGCCTTTCAGACAACGAGTAATCATCGACCCAATATACTATCTCGTGGAAATGCGAGACCGAACTCAGTCAACTTTTACATTCATGAGAGATCAGATGGTGATAATCGAGATGTAAGTATAAGCCATTTACGGCAGGAGATGAATCAACGAATGCAGCGAGTAATTCATTTATGATTGAAAAAGGTTCCCGTGGATGTTGCTGATGATCCGGTGGACAGGAGTAATGACCCGAATTCCCGAGAAATGGCTGAGTTCGCTGAATCGTTTGCAGCTGCAGCGGAGGCCGAGGCAGCTTCAGCTGTAAGATTAGTTGAACATAAACTGTCTGCTATCATTTAGTTTTAAGAAAGTAACTCTTATTTATAGTATAGAAAGCTTAAGTAAAGAAATTCTATTTTTAAAAAAAATTTAAGGTTCTAAACCGTCGTCAGGACAGATTTCAAGAGAGTTATCGGCAGCTCGTAAATCATTATCAGGATCTAGTTACTCACTATCAGCAATTCCTCCGCAGTCGCATACCTAGGTTACTGGAAACTTCTAGGATAGTTCGGGAACAACCTATAATTCCTGTACAAAATCCTCAAGCTCCAACTACAGTAGAACCTGAGGCTGAATCACAACAAAATTCTAATCCCACTCCTACTCCGGCTGCTACAACTTCCAATGTTCGTTCTTGTAATATAAAAGGGTTGAAATAATGATGACATGATTTGAAAAAATCGTCATGAAGTTTTTTTTCAATCTGACAGGCTGCGGAATCATCATCAACAGACGAGGAGCTACCTGGACCTTCTCGTTTAATGCAATTGGAAGCACGACTGTTAGAAATTATTAACACTCCTGAGACATCTGATTCTACCTCTCAAAGTTCCTCAGCATCCACAGCTGAAGGCTCCAGTATTCCAACAAGACTTCGGAATGACACTGATCTTCGTAACATTGAAATGCTAGCGCAAAATATTCTTGAAATGCAGAACTTATGCAGGTTTGCTACTCATACTTCAAATTAGCTAATAAATGTTATATATTTCTAACAGCTATTAAATTTATGATTTTACTTGTAGCCAAGCACGTCGGGATGCTCCATTGACAATAGAAACGCAGCATATTATTGAGCTACAGAATATCCGCCGACATTTAGAGTTACTTCAGGAACAAACCCGGGAACTTCAATCGTCTATTCGAGCCACACTTACTAGCTTAGCTCGAGGCAGTTTAGATGCATTAAGATCCCATGTTACGAATACTTCAACCACCGGTTCCCTTGCTGCAAGTTACACACGGGGGAGCTTGGATGCGTTGAGATCTCATGTTACAAATGGCAATAATTCATCGTATCCTCATTTCGGATCAACCATTACCCCGACTCCAGGAAGTCCAGCTTCGAATCACAGTTACAGCAGGGCTTTTGTCACTGGATCCACAAATCAGAGTGCTTCAGGAAATCCTTCAAACGCTATACTAAGAATTACTATAGGACCGCGTTTAACCGCTAGTGCCGAATTAATTCCTCCTGCAACATCTACTAGTGGCGCTGCTCCGTCGAATGGTCCAACCAGGACGCAAGTTCCGCCAGCAATAACCATGCAGTATGAACTTCCTGATAGTAGCTTTAGAAATACTAATTCATCAACAACAGCAGCTGATGCCAACGAACCTGTGGCTGGAACCTCAAGGAGTTCCGGACGGAACACAGGTGAGAGTAACCTGACAACTGGGCCCCGACGGATCCTGCGGGAATTCCAGCTCATCACAGGTCGTGGAAGTGATATGGAACAACATGCTAGAAACTGTCCTTTCAGCGGGCGAGACCAACCCCAGAGGCCTCCACCAAGAATGAGATGCCTGGCGGAAATGGGGGAAGTTCCTACTTTAACTGTGTGGCCAACAATTGAAACAGGAATAGAGCTAGAAACAAGAAATTTCCGTGAAATTCGCCGGGAAAATACAAGAATTGAAAATCGGACAGTTGCATATGTTCAAGAACCAAGAATTATTCTCGACCCCTTGGTCTCACATCTCGGGGGAAGTGGCTATAATTCAAGCAATCCAGGGAATTCAGCTGTATCTTCATACTTCAATCAGTGGTACGTAGGTGGCCCCAATTGGATTTCCAATGATGTTGGTGTCCATGTATTTCTCACCATCCGACGTGTAGCTGACAATGTTCGTAGGAATAGCAACAGTGTTATGAGTGATGAACTTGAAACTTTTGAAGGGGAAAATTGGCAAAGACTGTTTCCGTGTGGGTTTGCTTTTATTCATCCATGGGCTCGACAAGGCCATCGACCAGATAGACGAGCTCATAGACGAGAAATCCGACGAGGAATTTTTCCGTGTGGCTCTCCCAGATCCAGATCAGATTCAAATTACAGTGGTTTTGGTCGCTACGGTCTTTGGGATGATACAACAAGACCAGCTACGAATTCCCAGGCTTCCACATCATCAGCATCTACGTCATCAAATAATACTTCAACTGGAGAAACCTCCCAGCCTGCGAGAAATGCTGGAAGACAATTACCTCAAAGAATAAATGGAAATTTAATTTTAATTTACTACATGCGTGCCGGCGAGGAAACAATCCCCGTGTATAGCTTCTCTCCTGAAAACCATGACCCAAACGAGACTCTTTCTTTAAGGGAAGGCCCGTTACCCCATGTATTTGTTTTTCCAATCGGTCTCTTCTTGAGGGGTAATGCTTGGGAAAATGGTACGCAAACATTAGGGATATACTGGCCGCCGGTTTCTAGAGAGGAGGAGCAAAACTTGAATGAGTTTAGACGAAGCGATGCTTTGCTTCCAATATTTCCCACTCGTTCGCGTGGCTCTACGGGTGTGCAACGATCTGAAAGTTATAACAATGCTCGTTACCGTGTCACATATAATTCGGAACAAACAGAAATATTTCTTCCCCGGGGAGGCTCTATTGTAATGATACAACCGGGTCTTCTTCTTCTAGATGCTATAACTTCCTTTGCGTACTTCGATAGACCTAGACCTGCTCAAGGAATTTTATTTTTTGACTATGTCAGCCCGTTTTTGGAAGCTTTGGAAACTCTTTTCGGATTTAGACAACGCAATCCAGTTTTGTCAGGTTCTAGTGTGAGTAGTGTTCCAAGCCCTAGTCGAGCTTCAATACATCCAGGTTGGGTCAGGCCACCGAATATGCCGGCACGGTGGGTCAACATGAACAACAACAGCCAAAATCAAAGGCAATTCTTGGAAGCAACGGAACCAGCTGTTATACGTCAAGAAGTTAATGGAATGCTAGTGAGAAGAAACATAGACCCTGCATTTGCTGCTATGTATTCGCATGGACAAGATGTTCGCGGAGGTCTCGAAAGAATCGATCGAGTTTTGGCAGACAGGACTCGAAGATTGGAAGATGAGGAGGTAGTACGAACTGGTGGGAATAATTCTGCGTCAGGTTCCTCCAGATCTGGTCGATGGCAAGCATCTCGTGACAATGACTCGCCGGAGGCTAATGAAGGAGTAAATTCTGCCCGACGAGTCATTAGGTTAGCTGTAGACACTGCGACAGCAGATATTTTAAGAAGAGATCAACAAAATGCACGTGGTCATATTACTCGAGCAATTGAAAGCCGAATCGAGAGAGTCCTAAATGAGCGTGGAAATCGAGGTATAACTGAATACCCTCCAAGTTACATCAATTCAACTGTTTACCTTCCTGTGAATGCTGTCAATTGGAATAACAACCCAGCTCCAGAAAGTAATGAGGCTTATTCACCGGACCGTCAGTTAAGGCTGGACGATATACAACTTCGTATTTCAATGTTAGCTCAGTGGTCGCAGCAGACTCGAGCTGGGGGTCCTAATTCAGTGACATCGGGTACCCAAACTAGTGCCAGTTTTCTCCGAAGTTCAACTCAAGCATCGACAAGTCAAGCGGGTTCCTCAAGTCAGTCTTCTGAAAGTTTGAACACGTCAGCTAGAGCCAGTGGTGATTCGTCAGTTCGAGCAAACCGAAGGAGGCCATTTCCAGAAGAGCAAACATCGACCTCGACAGCGTCGGCTTCAACAGCGAGTCCTACGTTGGATGATGATGTCCTTCCAAGTCCATCCAGAATTCCCAGACTGGCAGCTTATCGCGACGACGACTCTGTGGAAAGACCAGGAATGGAAGATGAAAATCTCATCGGCTTTAGGGAACGTGACTGGTCATTAGCTTCCACGAGCTCTACAGACACTCCTAGGCAGATACCAGTTATTGCTGGTACATCCAGTGGCTCATTTGATTATCCATTTGACCGCAGAATGGCCCCTCCACGGAATCCCAGTTCAACAGTGGCTGGTCGTTTGGAGGGATTTCCTTACTCAAGACCCGGAAATCCAGTAGTACAAACTATGGAAGTGGATGATGATGAAGATGATGATGAGGATGATGAACCACCTCCCCTCGTACGGATAGTTACTACACCTCCTCCACCATCTACCTCTCAGACTCCTGAACAGGGGTCTGTTGATGCTTCCAGAGAAAGAAGTACCACTCCATTAAGTGAGGAAGAAAGAGTTTTCGAAGAATTAATTAGAGATACTGCTGCTGATGTGCAGAATAATGTTCAGGCCGCGGGTAGTGCTAATGACGGTTCAAGAAGGCAAGAAACAAATGAACTAGAGCGTACCTTTAGTCGCCTGATCAGTTCCTTAGACAGAATGCCTACGAGTGAGCCACTTTTACTAAGACTGCGGGATGTTATAACTCCTGTTGGAGTTTCATCAAGCGAGAATGTTCGACGATCGGGTATTCCAAGAGTTGAACTTAACTCTCCCGAAATGGACGAAATCGATGGGGAAAGGGAATCTCAGTTGCTCATCGGATCCTTTGAGAACAGCCCAGTTCCGGCAGGAACGCGCAACCGAAATGAGTGGCCACCAACTGATGCCAGCCGAATGGGACCTATACTCCAAGATTCAACTCACGATTTGGAAAATCAAAACATTCTGATTGAGAGTGCTGAGAATCCTCTTTTACAAACTGTTGGGGAAGCCACTGCAAGGGAAGCAATCGCTTCAATTGGTTTAATGTCTCGAGGGTCGCCCACTTTATCTAATCCAGTCGTTGGGGATAGTGAAGGAGCTGGTCCGGCCGATAACGTTGCAGTTATTGAGGACACTATACCACATGTAGCTACCATACCATACCCGTATCCGTTTCATGGGATGAACAATGAAGATAATCAAAGAAATCGTGATTCAGCATTTTTGGGACCAATGGAAGGTATCGAAAGGGAATTAATGGAAAGAGAAGCCCCTAGGCCTGCTGCAAGCAACAGTCGAGAAGCTACAGCCTCTATGAATCCATTGCTTCGTACTATTGATGAGGCGACAGCTAGAAATGCTATAAATTCGGCGTTAAGCTATCCTATTGAAAGTTCCCTCGACTCACTGCAAGAACCTATCCTACAAGTAGAATCCCCTGCATACCCTTACCAGCTTTATTCTAGACAAAATGAAACTCCTGCGAGTGGGAACGTAACTGCCAGGCCAGTGGATACTGGGAATCGTAGTTCTAGAGCTCGTACTACTCCTTTATCCACGTAAGATTAATTTCACATTTTTATATTTATTTAATTCGTCGTTTATTTTTAATGTTGAAAGTTATACTTCATAAGATTTTCCTATTATGTGTAACAATGTGCTTGTAAAAGTATTATCTAGGCATCATAAATTCATACTTTTCATTGCAGTCAATTGGGGGAGTGGCTATTACGTCGACAGAGATCCTCTACAAGTCATTCGCGTGTGAGGGTGACCGTACGGAGCAGCGAAGCAAATTCTAATGCGTCAAACACTGGATCTCAAGAGTTGAGTGGTAGTGCACGAACTAGATTAGGTCTAAGTTCTGGAATAGGAAATTCACTCTCTGCAAGATTCACGGCTACCAGAAATGCCAATCCGGGAACAGCTAGTGGTGCTACAGGTCCCACTTCAGGTGACCAGCGTCCTCGGCCAACATCATCGGGATATGTTCCGCTTCCACACCCATATGTCTACCGGCATCCTCATCATCATTTCCATGTGCACCATTCTGCTGCAGCAAATAATAACAATCCAGGGGATGAGCCTGGTCTCCCTCAAGACTCTGGTGCTAGGTTCTATCCTGGTTATATTCCTGAAATCTTGATTACACGTAAGTTTGATCAGAGTCGTTTGTACAGATTTACCACAGCTTTCATACATACTTAAATCATAATTTACGTTAACAGCTAGGGCACGACCACCTACATACTATACAATGGATGCCGCAACAACAGCATTCTTAAGCAGTAGAATTCAAAAGTGGGACTTCTCCAACTTCTACATCCCTGATATAACTGATCGTAAGTCTCGTATTCGAGTATAATGAATGTTATATTGGAAGTCTTCAAGTTAAAACAGTGTGAATTTCTTAGGAACTTCCGGACTGATTACCGCTTCATGTTCCTTACACTCGGATGCGACCTTGGATGTATCATCCGATTCCGAATTTATCGCTGTTCTTCAACCTTCCGATAATGGCTCATATAGTGCTGTAGGAATATACAGTTTACGAGATGAAACACTAGGCGAAAGTCTTTATACTTACCATTTTGATCAAAACACCGTCTCAGTATCAATATCACCGTCGTGTGACTACATTGTCGTTGGATACGCAGGACGGGGTCCGTTCTACCGTATAGTACATCCATCACGAAATATAGGACAGGTAGATAAGTTAAACCTATTTTTAGTTTGTAAAGAAACAAAATGACCTGGTTCCGTATGCTGTGAGACTTCTAACTTCATTTGTTTATTTCAGATATTAAGCCTCACTCGGGAAGGGCAGCATGTGAAGTTGGTGCCAGTAAAAGAGTTATTTGCGGATACTCAACCTACTCTTATGAGTATTAATTGTATGCATTGGGTTCCTATTCCAGGATATGGAATTATCTACGGAACAAACACTGGCGAAGTCGTTTTGCTCAGCTAAACTTATTTCCAACCTATTTATATAAATGTAATCATTGTGTACATGTGTCGGAATTAAGTATGAAGGTTATTATTTTACGTTACGCATTGTGTTAAGTTTGATTAATTTGTAATTTACCAAATAATTATTAATTCTTGTTCAACTGCGTAAAAGCCATTGGAATACCAATGCAATTAAAAACAGCTTAGCTTGTTTTAAATGCCTAATTCTTACTTCCTAACTAATAACTATTTATAGGAGCACATTTTTTACGTTTTCCCGTCGTTCTCGATATTCGATCGATGATATTAATTGTAAAAGTACCGAAGCATTTATAAATTTTGAGTCCTGTATGAAATCTGTTGAAATGACGTCAAGCTAATTTTTACGTCTTGTATAAATTATTCGAGGTTAGTGGACTAGGTAATTGATAAGCCAGTAAGATATTAATCTCTTAAGTACTGAGAAAAATCTTGCAAGCATACCCCAAGTGTATACATTACTATAGCGAGTTAAAGCATTTTTTCCAGGTCAGGAGACACATAATCTTTTTGCATCTCTAACGTGCTGATCTTTCTGATGATTCCCCCTTGCTCGTTTTCAAAATATTAATTGAATTTAGTGATAATCGACTACACCAGCTCCGTGAGAGCTAGATGCACAGTCCATATCTGCGACAGAATTCGGTTGTAAGGGCTTTGACCAAGTATCGACCTGAATAAATTATTATTATTATTATTATATCTGCGACAGAATCAATACTTTTAATACCATGAAAATATCATAGCAATCTAGATTGTATCAGTATTCACTTCGTAGTTTTATTTCGTCTGCTTTCGGAGTAAAGATCTTGGGACTTTATGAAGGCTCTTGTGTAATTCGTGTAGGGGTGTGGGTGTGAGATCAGTTTGAACGACATAGTAATATGTAAGTGGAAAGAATGAGTAGTGTTAGATTATTGACTACACTAATTGTTTGGCAGTTATTTTCGTTAAGTTTTTGTAATATTGTTTCTACCTTAAATTTTTAAAATTGTTCGGTTGCATGATTTTGGAAATGGTGTGTTGTGTTGTCATTCGTGATATTTATGCTTCAACCTTGAGTGAAAAGGGAAGCAGGAAAATGTAACGTTCGTAGTGCAAAAAAAGGCTGGTATAATTAACTAACTTACTCTAAAATCATTGACAGGCTATGAAATATAAATCTCATTATTACGCATGGTTTTATCCACATGGTTACATGTTGACATTTGAACATCCCTTTGCAAGAGTTAAGGTCACCAAAAACGGGATGAAATCATTGTGTAACTGTGGTATTGTAAACTAACTTAAATGTAGAGTCCTTCAATTCACTCGTGTACAACGTGCCCGAACTCTAAAATTTTAAGAAAGCAAAGAATCTACTTACCTATTAAATGCTTGACTGTCATGTAGCACGTGTGTAAGTACATGAAATTCATGAACAACTATTTATCTCTTATTCAATCAATTATATCCTTAATAAAGGGAAGTTTTCGAAATGTTTGATTTATTAATACATTTTTATTTATTATTAAATGGTGCATCAATTTACTCATCACCTTATTTTAAGTATATTAGTGCATTCAACTGATTCAATAATTTTGTATGCGTACAGTACATACTTGCATTTACATAAATGGAACAGCTAACGCATAAGTACGTGCATAAAAATGTTTAAAAAAAACTAACAGGTAGTGATTTATGTTATAAAGCATCTTTGGACAGGAACTGCAACAAAGTTCATTTTCCCCAATTTGTAGCTTCTCATAGGCAAACCAGATCTTAACCACCCTAATACAATTTAATCCCTATTTCACTAAGTTTTCATGATATGAAGTCATAAATTGCATTACTTATACGAAGATCCTATTGGTCATAAAAGATTCTTTTGGTATATTGCACTTTGTCATGTCAAATCAGTAAAGTCCTTAAAAAACCTGTCCAACGAAGCAGTTCCTGGGTCAGGTACACACTCTCAAGTGAACACATTATCTGTACTGCACTCTCCTTAATTGGAGGTGTGCAGTGACAGGGAAAGTTTGCTACTGTCATGAGCATGAGCCATGAGTAAGCAAACCAAATGTGAAAAAATAATAGTGCAAGATACAGTTTTAATTAAGAGGAAACCAGAAAGGCAAGCATTGAAAAGTATGACCAATCTACAGTACTGTTACTTTTTATTCTAAAGGGAAATAACATCAATTCTCTCTCCAGCTGGAAGTAACAGAGATTTCCTCTATAGGTGCTGGTGGTAACTGAAACTTATCTAACCGGAGTGACTCCTAGGTCCCAGTCCTCGTCTGGGTATTGGGCTTCTGTGGTTGTGGAGGTGGTCGGGGGAGTTGTGGATGTCGTTGCTTTTGAGGTAACAGTGGTCGACGTACTTTCTTTGGGAGGTTGTGACACCGGAGTGGTTTGTTTTTCTGTTGAGGTTGTCACCAAAGTCGTCGGTCTCCAAGTCGAAGGGTAAACTGTGGGCCTCCTGCTTGGGGTTCTTCCTGGTACATAAGGAATAACATTACTTTTAGTGGTTGAACTACCAACTGGATATGTTGGTGGTTTAGATGTTACTGGAGGTGATGTGTTATGCCGGTGACTTCCGCATGAATGTCCGTGATGATGATGTTTGTTAGTTCTGCAGTTAGTAGAGGTACAGGGATTGGGGGAAATAGGAACTACACACAAATAATGCCAACCATAACCAGAAGTGGAAGTGCCAGACTTACATGGTGAGACTGAGGGTCTATAGCCACTGGAAGAACCTGAGTACCCCGTTGGCTGATTTATGGGGGGACTGTAGACTGAATATGCTCCCCGGGTAGATCTGGAGCCCGATTGGGGCATACTGATATTCCGCGTGGGACGCCTGGTCTGGTTCCCAAATATCTTCCAGAAACGATCCCGTGGAATCCAGTACTCTCTATTTGTTTTCATATCTATGACTCGAACGTAATCATCCTCAATGTCGGATTCCGGGGAGAAGGTAACTTCCGGAGCAGCGGGTGCTAGTGTCGGTCTAATTCGGGGTGCGACAGTTGACTCGGCTGGTCTAGTGGAGCTCATCGTTGTAGTTGTAGAGGGTCGGGAGGTGGAGGAGGTGTAGCTGACCCAAGGCCAGGTATCTTGAATAGGTCGAATATACTGACAGTTGATGCCAGATATTGTCACCAAGAGGATCAACGTTATCACTTTCGCTTTCAACATCGTTGTCAACGGGACTGATGGTCAGTCACGGAAATATTCCAACTATTGTATAAGTAGTATTTAGTAACTTCAGCCAACACTGAACCTTTGACTCTCTGCCTAATTGTCCCTCACCTCTTGTAAATATTACCAGAGCTTAACTTTAAAACTCTGCCTGGGACACAATTGACAATGAGAATGAACTGCTGTCTACGATGTCCAAGGATATTATATATACTTGAACAAGCCTGCTCAACTCCACACCCTCAAAACAGTATGTCCATGTACGTAACAGGAGACGACATTTAAGTACATCTAGATGCACCATCAAATATGATACTCAAATTATACACGGATATGGATACGGTATGTTGGGTGAGAGGTTAACATCATCGCATCAAGTTCGAGTATGTACATGTGTGGTCACGGACACGAGAATTCGCAGAAAAACAATGCTTACGCATCCACCACAATGCTCCAAGTCTTGCAAAAAAATAGGTTTTCCCCCTTCATTAAATACTTTGGGTTTCTGTACCGTGACTTCAAAATAGATGCAATAAATTATATACTGCACAAAAGTAATTGATTATATTGACTCTGGCTTCCCCAAACCATAGGTAAAGATAATATCAATAGATAAACATGCTTAAATAGATATTACGGCAAATTCCAACAAGTCACACTTCACGTTGATCCTTTGTACTTGCGGCGTTCTGGGAAGGGAGTCATTTTTTGTCGGAAAAAAAGTGAACACTGCACCCTTTACGAATTATTCATGCTGGCTCAGCCCGTGTGTGTGCATTAGTATTCAGTATTGAAGTATGTATTCCGTACTTTGAATGAACGCATTACAAACAAATGACTTTTTGCACTCCATAATTAGCGTTAGCCAATCCATATAGGGATCATGCCATGTCTAGGAGGTTTGTTGTAAGTTGTAATTGCATATGTCAACATTATTACCGTCATCTTTTCCCAGTATCGCTCCTACATTGTAAGAAATAGTAAATACTTTTGTTCACTATATTAGGCTTGTATGAATCCAGTCTGGGTATTAGGGTTGACACACATTTTGGTCATTTTTTCAAGTGACAAATACACTGACTCATTTTCATTTGGACGTTTATTTACGTAATAACATTGAATCAGCTACTTTAGAATCATACGTCATCAATACTGTATTAAAAATGAGGAATGTCTCATACAGTCCTTGCAGTTAAATACAATTAATTGCAGTCTGTATATATTTTATTGTTCTCGGAATAGGCTCTTGCATATAAAGTGTAAATCATGTTTACCAAGGGCGGGGAAAAATCACAGCTGCCCGACCTTTAATTATTCCTTTGTATTTGTTTACATAATTACGTATAAAATTTTCCCAGATTTCTATAATCCGACATTCGGCATAATATTATGACCACGCATGTTTATTCCAAGTAGCATGTGCTTTTGAAATTACCTATGTTTTCTTTTGCATTTTACTCCCTCGGTAACCACTCGTCTCACTCTGCCCCAAACAATGCGTTTTGTTATTGCGATGGCCAAACAATTTTTCTATCAAGCCTTGATTGACTATAAATTTTCCTGTATTTCTTCATTTCGACTAGTAGTACGGTTTCAGCTGTTTACCGGAAGAAAGAAAAAGGGCTGCCTAACTATTTTACAAAGATGCTTTAGTTTACGGATTAGCTTTCAACTTTTCTTCCAGAAATCACATAAAGTGTGAAGAGCTATCATAAATTACACTTAAAAATTCTGTGGCCGGCGTTGTCTGTCATGACCCATTGTGCTTGTGCCCCACGATCTGCGGGATCTGTCAAGTATGGGAGCCGCTGCCCGAATTATGGTAAAGGTTGCCGTGACCCGTTGGACTCTGGGAAGGGAGTTGACAATGAGTAACTGTCACTATAAGTATGTATCAAGTAAGTAATGGGTTTACATTATTATGCAACAAATCATACACAAAAGCTGCCAACGTCACAAGTTGGAAGGTTAGAGATTACTAGAATGTAGTATTTTACATTTTTGAATAGTCTTTCTTTTCTTCCGGGTTTAAGAGTAAATATTATCAGTAATAAGTCTAAAATACCTCGCGCAATAATGGACTGCTCATAGTTCAAACGTACATACGTACAACTACTTGTGTGAGATGAGCGGTAAATAGACTTAATAGTAGAAGAAGTGAAAGTTTTTTATGTTTTAGTACTATTATGACATTTTAGGCCTGATTCACATCCCAATTCACAGAATTAGACTTGATGAGCAAGACCAACACAACACAACCTTGCACAATATCAAGGTTGAACATGTTTTATGAACAATCACGACACATTCATGAGTATTTATGACTCGTGATTGTAAATTACCTACAAGGCTCAGATTATGTTTCGATTCTACGTTTCAACCAATAAATTGCACGGTACAGTAAACAAGAGCTTGATATTGTTTAATGCATGAAGGAAAACACGTCTTGAAATTACTGCATTCAGAATTATGTGTAATCATGTACTACAGTTAATTACGTGATTTCCTCCACATAACATCCTAAGTATGTATCCTAGATATACAAATAGTATGCTGGCAACAGTGGCAACCCATAAATTTTCCTTGCGATTTAATCACCAGATTCTCCTCATAACATAGCATAACTTGAGTAGTTTTTTTGGCCCCTAAAAGACTTCTCGAATTCTCATGGACTTGACTTACTTCGATCAAAACATGCATGAATTATACAAGCAAATGCATAACACCCTCTTACGCTTGAGATATTCATGATACAATTAACTGGAAATGGAACTAGCTTCATAAATCTAAGCAATAAATTATAATAAAAACTATTGTTACAGTAAATAACTTGAAAATTAGTTTAGAAAATAATAAAAATTATTACTGCCATCAGTGTTCGTCATCACTCAGCAACGCTAACAACTACACTGGCTACTTTGACCTGTCTTTGACCTCATTGTTAGTACCATACCTAGTAAATATTTATGTGTGGTTCGTGTTACACTTACGTAGTTATGTGGATTTTACTTTAATTTATGAGGGTTGTTAAATGAACCATAACGAGCTTTTAACAGGCCGCACGGTGCTAATAATCCTAACTGACAATGCATTCACACAAGAAATTACTATTCTGAAACTCTGTACTAAGAATAATCAGTTGTTTTATTTTTGAAATTTTTCTGCACGACAATACAAAAATTTTTACGAACGGATAACACAGTCATGAAAAGAACCGGAATGGAATTTATTTATCATAGTTTTATTGCTGTATTCCCTGATTTATAGCCAATTACGTAAGATTCAGGAGAACGAAGACAAATACTTACTGTTTCTTTAAGAAATCTTCTAAAAAACGTTTTACTTGAGGGTATATAACATTGGATTCCGTTCCCGAAAAGACTTGAAGAACCTGTTTGTTTTTGTAATACTCAAGAATCGGGTCCATCACGCTCTGGTAAATTTCTAATCTCTTTTTGACGGATTCAGGTTTGTCATCTTCACGTTGAGTTAATGCTTCCCCTGTAACATCATCTTTTCCCTGCAAAAGTAATTAAGTAATCATTGGTTTAGTTGCCATTCCTACGTACCAACTTTTAGTTTTTAATTACAAAAAGTTATAGACAATATTTACCGTAACTTTCGGAGGATTATAGTCCAAATTGTAGACACGTCCACTGGGCAAATGAATATAACGCGACTTTATTCGATTTATTATAGTTTCAAAGGGGACATCAAGCTGAATGGCCAGGTTTGGAGGATGGGTTCTCTGGAGACTCTCCGCCTGGTCAACGCTTCTAGGAAATCCTGAATTAAAGCAAACAAAAATATCGCAGTCTGTAAAGCATCGATAACGCCACTCGAGTTAAAATTAACTTAAACTGTTAAAATAACCCGTGTAATTCCGCTATAAATATCTCCCAGTCTCGTACAGTAATGTAATAATCCCATCTAAAGATACAACTGTACCCTTAAAAAATAAATTTCAAATTTCAAATGACAAAAACGACCGATCTTACCATCCAGCAAAAAACCAGTGTCCCCAGTAGATTTCAATTTGCTGATATCGGCTTCGATCATCGGGGTAAGCAAACTTGATGGGACAAGCTTCCCGGCAGCCACAATGGGTTTAATTTGAACGCCAAATTCTAAAATAGGAAACACACTATTACTATTATAATTTTGATTGCACTCAGCCCCCCCCCCCTCCAATTGGCACATATTTTCACACACATCAAAGTACGCCCACATAAACGTCCAAATCACGTACCTGTTTGATTAGAGATATGATTCCGTAGCACGTCCCCACTTGAAAGGTACAATAGTTTAAAGTCTCTAACGATTCGCTCCGAAATGGTTCCCTTCCCAGAGCCAGGAGGGCCCATTATCACAATAAAAACATTTTTAGGTCTTGGTCCAGACGAACTAAAAAATCTGTCAAAATAAAAAAACTGATCATGATTACCCTAACCTCCACCACAATATGAGTCAAATACGTAAGTCCATAAATTATCACCAGCCATTATTAATTTATTCAAACACCCCCCTTGAACCCTTAAATATTTCCAGAGATTGTTCCTTACCTCATGCTTTTGATGACGGGGACCTCCGTGATGACTCCTCTGATTTGTCTAAATATCATCTTTGTACTGGATTTTTGACCAAATAGACCAATTTCTCACAAATTAAACACGACTCTCAAGTTCATGAGTTCTGCTCCAACCCACGTCTACGATGATTTCAATATCTACTATATTCCAACAACTTTATTAAGTACTAAAGATTATGTAATCTCACGAGAGCGAACATCAGATCAGATTGTCTCTGCTCTGCATACGTCCGTCCGGTATCACCATATACGTAACATGTGAATACATATGTTCTCTACAAAATGTTACCCATGCAAAAATATCCCAAAGTCACCAGCCAAAACCTCAAATACTTTAGTATTACAATCCCCAATAAAATAATTGTCAGGTATGACTGAATTCTCGAAAAATAGACGACACAAAAATAACCGGAAGCACATGTGCTTTTTCCCGTCAGCGTGTACTCCACAACACACGTTGTATTTCGTTGTGTTGTAACCCTAAAACGTGCAGCTTACTGAGCTTACAACTACTAATAAGCTTAAGCCTGGATCCCTGTAAGCAATGTAACAGCAGGGTGAACCACTCTTTAACTCAATCCCACCATACAACTTGGAGGGTTCCCGGCTTCAAACTTTGGCAAAAGGGATGACGCTACTAAAGGCGGCCACCACTTCCCACTTGGCAAAAACAAATCATAATAGGAAATGGAAGAGCAATTGGTGGTACGCGAAATAAAAATATTTTTTTTGGCAGAATTGCTAAGAAGGTCAAGGCTTTACAAGAGACAGAACATGTTTGAAATGTTTTAATACTGTTAATAAAATAATAGCAAAAAAACTGAGAAAGAGTTACTTGTGTATCCATGCATAGTAAAAATCAGCCGTCGTAAAGGTAATCAAAGTAGTTTCATTAATATAATGTAATACTCATTTTTAAATGGCAAAAGGCATAATCTTGGATTGTTAAATTTATTATACTGTTTCTCTTCTAACATTTCAAATTATCATGACAAAATTAGTCTATCTTAAATGAGTGTTATAATAAAAAAACTACCTTATTTACTTTTAGGAGGGCTGATTTGTAGTATGCATACTTTGTATTCTTTGTACTCTTTCTGAACTTTTTTGCAATAGCCTCAAAACTTTGATTATAATTGGAAAAATTTACATTAGCCCTTAAGTATCCCACAATATGAAAATTCGTGAAGAGAGGTATTATCCAGGCATTGACTTTAAGCCACTGAACATTAAATTGGTTCAAATGGCTAACGTTAGGTTTTTGATAGACCTTTTGCTTTTGTAACATTTGTGCCACTTATCCATTTTGCATGTACGATTAGAGAAACCGTGCCTCTAGTCCATTTTGTTGCACAACCCAGGTAGGGATGAGACTATGGAAAGTTCGTACTGGTAAATACTGAAAGATAATCATAATTGACGTCTGTCAATGTGTATGTACTGAGTGTATGTACTGCTTCCAGGTGCTAGCATCCTAATACTATAATTTGAAGATGATGATGACAGTGGAAGCGATGCGGTATTTTTAAATCTTCGCTCTCTCCCAAACGCTCTTTTTAGGTTTGCGAGTACACATTGCCATAAAGACTACATGGCTCATACGTGTGGTAGGCTCAAATATGGTAGGTTATATAATATTATAAGTCAATATTAAAGTGAAGCGCTATAGGCAAAATCATGGGCAAAGTTGACGAAATGTAAAGTGTAACGTTACATTTTTAATAAAAATAAAATGTATTCAAAATCAAGAGGAATACCTAATGAGAGTTCAATTTGAAAAAATTCTTAAGCAAGAATTTTATTATTGCTAGCGGTAAAGCCACTACTCTTTTTAAGAGAAGAGAAACACTGCAAACCACCCACCCAGGGGTTGGCTTTACTGCTATAGTAAGACATATGTATGCTTCCACATGCTCAAAAATTCTTTGGCGCAAGCAGTTAACTTGGAATGTACCTACAACATTATGGATCTATGGATGTGGTTATAGTTGTCTTTGTTACTTCTTACATCCTTTTAATGGATTGGGTCCCGTGTTCTATGGCTAAATATGCACACAGTAATTATAATTTGTTCCTTGGATGACTGTTGGGACTCGGGGTGTGATTTTGAATGTTTTAATGACGATCATGGGCATGACTAGGGGTAGATTTATGGGGTGGACGACCCTGCCCAGGCTACAAGATGTTAGTGTCAGGGTAATAAAAATTAACCTCAGATATTTACCCATTCAGACACACCCGTTTAATTTGAGGATAAGGGTAAAATGCCGTCCTATTGTCCCCCCCTAGCCGATATAAGGGAGATAGATACAAAAAATCTGATTTCCCCAGTTTATAACAAATTCTTTTCCAGATTTTGTAAAATTTGAGTCATTGACCTAGGTCAATTTTTGGGGTCACAGAGGTCAGGAACGTGAAGCAAAGCCGGAATGTTTTACGGATTTGTAATGCAACCCAAGTTCATTTCAATATAAATTTTTTTCGATGTTATTTTTTGGCGCTTGATTGTAGAAAATTTTATGGGCTTTCCGAGGAGTTATCTGATAGGTCTCTACATTGAGAATTGTGGGCATGAGCCTAAGTCATAGGGAGCAAGGTAGGGAGAAGCTCACTCTCTGGGGCAAAACTGAGGAAGGTCGGAAGAATTTCGGATCTGTCATTTTTTCATGGCAGATCTACGACTGTAAAAAATTTTCAAGCTGCTGAACTTGTAGCGAATTTCATGGGGATTCATTTGAGTATAAATGAGCAGTGTATAAGACAACCATTCAGGTTAAACAAGACCCAAAAATGTGAGGTGAGATTAAATTATGAGAAAAATGGTTGTTTCTGATGAGAATGTTTTAACTGTTTTAGCTTTCTCAATAGGCTTTTACTAGTTTTACTAATCGCTATGTCGAAGTGACTAATCCCGTTTATGTAGCTTTGATATTTGTGCAAACACCTTGCAGTCGAATTTCCAGAGATTTATCACGGCTGGGATTAGTTTTCATTTGTACTTGTTCACACGTTGTTGGATTCCGTTCCAGCTTCTTGTCTTTGAACTAGGTGCTCACGTTATTCAGGCAGTTATGAATTTGGTTGATTTATTGTATTCATCTGTACTGTTGTTCTATTGTATAAACTGTACTTCAGCCAAAGCACAGTTTTTAATCGTAGTAAGTACTTGAAACTAATCACCGGTTAAATCAAATATACAGCAAAATGGGTTTATCGGTACATTCTGAATTCCCAATATAGGAAAGTAGATTTATTGTCACCCCATTTCATTCTTGCACAACATTATAAAGGTATATTACCATGCTTTTTCCACGGGTTCTTAAGTTGTTTTGTGGCTAATGTGCTTAAGTCATGGCAAAGGCGAGAGCGCGTTGTCCTTGGTTCAATAATATCGTCCACAAATCCACGAACAGCTGCGGGAAAGGGATTTCCAAATTTGTCCACGTACTCTTCTTCGTATTTTTGTACATTGGGCTGACCTCTATAAAGAATCGAAACGGCTCCCTTAGCACCCATAACAGCGATTTCTGCAGTGGGCCATGCATAATTGAAGTCTCCGCGGAGATGTTTGGACGACATTACATCATAAGCTCCACCGTAGGCCTGGGAAATGTAAAATATAAGTATTGAACTCAAATTCCTACCCCAAACTCCTAACAAATCCCTGAATATAATTAGATGATTGTTACCTTTCGAGTAATCACAGTAATCTTGGGAACAGTGGCTTCAGCAAAAGCATACAAAAGTTTAGCACCATGACGAATGATACCGCCATATTCTTGAGAAGTACCAGGAAGGAATCCCGGGACATCAACAAACGTTACAAGTGGAATGTTAAATGCATCGCAGAAACGTACAAATCGAGCACCTTTAACAGATGCATTAATATCCAAACAGCCTGCAATCGTAAAGAAAGAAAATACAAACAATTATAACGACTTTTACAAATGTTAGGACCAAAAGGCACAAGTTCCAAAAATAGGTAAAATTACCTGCTGCAACTTTCGGTTGATTTCCGACAATTCCAACCGTCTGCCCGTTTAATCTACCGAAGCCTACAACAATATTTTTGGCATAAGCAGGCATAATTTCAAAGAATTCTCGGTCATCCACTACGCCCAAAATAACATCTTTCATGTCATAAGCTGCGGTGGATTCCAACGGAACTACACCATCCAGAATAGGCACTTCCCGATCAGCGGGGTCAGTGGAGTTAATATTCGGGGTAGAAACTCGATTCGAACTGGGTAAATATGAAACGAAGGTACGTAAATTTAACAGGGCATCGATGTCATTTTCAAAGGCCCGATGAGCAACACCCGACAAAGTTGTGTGAGTCTTGGCCCCGCCAAGTTCTTCTTGCGTAACATCTTCGTTCGTCACCGATTTCACGACATCTGGCCCCGTGATGAATAGATACGACGTGTTCTTCACCATGAAAGTGAAGTCCGTCAAAGCTGGGGAGTACACAGCTCCGCCAGCACACGGTCCCATAATTAACGAAATCTAAATCAACAATATAATATATTTCCAAGGAATCATCCTCAAACCCCAATTAATACAAACACAAAAAAATAAAGGTAGATCCACCAACCTGTGGAATGACCCCAGATGCTTCTACATTTTTTTGAAATATGTCAGCATAGCCTGCCAGAGATTCAACCCCTTCCTGAATTCTCGCTCCCCCCGAATCATTTAATCCAATAACCGGAGCTCCAACCATCATTGCTTGATCCATTATCTGAAACAAACAAAACCAACAATTTTCAACAATTTTTGAAAAGCCCCCAAAAAAAGTCCAGATATTTAAATTCCAAAAATACATACTTTACATATTTTTTTGGCATGGACGCTTGACAAGCTTCCCCCAAAGACAGTAAAGTCTTGACTGAACAGGTACACCGTCTTCCCATTGACCTTCCCTTGACCAGTTACAACGGAGTCGCCCGGATACTAGAATAACACCAAATGACCCCTTTTAACATCCGTAGTCCCAATCTTGTACAAATTCTTCTCCTGCCCCACTAATTATTCCACACTTATTATCCACTACCTTCTCCTTGTCCATGCCAAAGTCCGAGCAAGTATGTTCCATAAACATGTCATACTCCACAAATGACCCGGGGTCACAGAGTACGAGAGCCCGCTCCCGTGCCGTCAATTTCCCCTAAAACCCACAAGAATACCAATCATTATTAATTACAAAAATTATTTTAAAACTCAGTAAGCCCTTAAAAAATAAATACATATCCCCAGAAGTCCAGTCATTCAATAATGTGTAAGGAACAAATTAAATTTACCTTCTTATGTTGTGCTTCAATGCGCTTGACCCCCCCACCCAGTAAAGCCTGCTCTCTTTTATTTATCATCCGTTCCCTCACAGCTAAACTTTGCCTTGCACCGGAGCTATAACTCCGGACAAAACGTGTGAGGACATTTGATAACATTTTGTAATGTTTACAAAAAAAAACGTGTACTATTAAAATAAGTTATCACTTAATAAGTAGTTTTTTGATGGGAATGGGAAAGTCCGGACTTTGATGGGAAGTAAGTACATGCAAGTTGAGAAATCTACTAATCCAGCTTGTAAATTTGTTTAAATTCCCAAGGCATTAAGAATGTGTAAACAGAAGCACTTATCTACAATTAGCTACAAACTTAAACACAAATCACAATAATGGTTTCCTACACATCATGTTAGATACTTACATATGTAGATCCCCATCGAACAGGTACAGGAGTACTACAAGACACAGGCCATTGCTCCACTACTCTACTCTTACATACTAAATGTGATATTTTTTTGTGTGAAGGTCCTTGGAACTTGAACAGTAAATTATTCCCTCAGTAAAGTAAGCCACCAAAATCAAATGTGTATCCTTGTGTCTACCATCCAAAATTACTTCAATGATATTCCATGTTCCATCCATTCATTTTTAGAACAGACATTATTTAGTACGGACAGAGACAGACTGTGATTGATTTACAATCATACGTTATGTATCAGGTGCCCAGCTAAATAATGTTCTTATGCTGCATCAGTTGTGCAGACTAATGACTAAATTTTAAGGCTAAACCTGAGAATATTGTAAATATATTTAAGATCCGATGAGATTTTATAATACATTTTGTAATTACTTAATAGGTGCTTAAATGTAAGTACGTACGGCGAAGAAACGTTTCACATTACCCCTTCCCCATACAAGGAAGAATGGTAAGAAATGTCTCACAGTGCCCCTATAGCCCGTAAAAGGAAGGATGGTAAAAAATGTCTCACATTCCCCCTATAGCCCTTAAAAGAAGGATGACAAAAAATGTGTCACAGTCCCCCTATAGCCCATAAAAGTAAGGATGGTAAAAAATATTAGAGTTCCCATGTGCAAAAATTCTTTGATTTCTGATTGTTCAGAAGGTCTAAACCCGCTTGCCCAAGAATTGTAGATGCAAAGCGGTCATGGAAGGGATGGAGGGCAGATTTCTTGAGAAAAAGCAGGCATAAGTAAATGTGTACTTAAAAATGAAGTAATTGCCAATAATTTGCTGGATTGATATACGTGTATGTCCAATATATCACATTATTCCCCTGAAAAAATATGCTCAAACACTACGGGATTTTCAAAGTTACAAAGCCTAATTGTTAAAGGCTGAGGCTGCGCGCATATCAGGAATAGGGTCTTCAACTATTGTAAAATTTAACATTGGTATGTGTAAGCTACGATATTAAGCGTATTGAACAGAACGTAAACGTCTATGTTACTTTCTGGTATTACTGACAATGATTCCAGTAATTTACACCACCAAAATATTTTCAGGGGAAATACTTTAGGAATCTATATAGTGACCTACATATGTGTGCCATCAAATTTAGCACTAAATTTTAGGGAGAGAAGTCCAACCCCTTGTGGGTAGGGCGATATCCTGAATTTTTGACTGGGTAATATTTCCTCGAAATAAACACGTATAGACAATTTATCCGTCACTTAATCCAGAACAATGACATTTTATAAATGCAATCAATTGAATCACTCGTTGTCAGTTGTCACGAACTTAGATAGCTTTGCAGTTTATTTGAGATGACATGATCAAATTATGAGAGAATGAACATTACTAGTTATTACACTAATTCCCGTAAACTGTATACATATACTTATTTGGCCAAAGTAATTATTGTTATTTTGAAAATGCAAGCACTATTATAGATTCCACGTGGTTTCAAACAATATCGGCAAATATAGGGTGATTCATTTCATTTGATCGTGATCGTGTCAATTTATTCATGTCATGAGGGTCTCCTCCATAACGCAATTAGTATATGTATATTACAAATAAATGCATTCTTTTACAACGTTAATCATGCCGTAAAGATGTTCTGTGCCCTGAACATTGGAACTTCTTTTGATTGCTTTCCGTGCTATGTGTTGTGAACAATCAAAAAAATATCACAGAAATTGTAATATGAGAGGTGACCCATATTAATATTTTATATTTATCAACCTTTGGAACAGTATTACTAAACGATTTCAGCAGCTCTTATTTCAAGGTGATAGTATATAGTTTGTTTTTTAAAGCTTCTGGAGGATCTATGTTGAAATATTTAACCCTGGCCCTGAATGTTTTTACCATGGCCCTGGCCAGGTCGACCTACCCGCTGGTTTCAAGGAATTCACCGCCCCTCCCCCCAGAAAAAATTAAAAACACATAAATAACACTTTCTCTAATGTACATGCAAAACTGCAGGTGGGTGTTGTAGAAGTGAAAACAGGGTTAATTTTTTCTACGTACCTCAAAAATAGGATCTACGCGATGTACTGTCATTACGTAGTTAACTAAATTTTTTGAATTGCCTGAAACTGTGAGTTCAACTATGTACGTTAAAAAGGAAATGCGGACGAAGATATTTTTGAATTAAAAAGAATCCTAAATAAATGGATGTGAATGAAATATTATTCAATTACCTGTGTTTCTATTCAAAGGGTAATATGAAAAAAATGTAAAAGCTCGTTCTCTGGATATTCAGAGATTAGAAATTCATCTTGAGATGATTCTTGAGATTTCCAGTATCTCTTCAAGTATTTTTTGTGTACAGAATATTTTTACTCTATTAAAAATTTTGTATTACATCCAGTATGTAACTTATATTGAACCATAATTTGAACATTTATAAAACTACTATCCTTGACCTAGGTAAATTTTTCCGGTAGTAGGCGTCTATAGCCTATGGAGCAAAGTGAAACATTTTTATTATATATATATGTACATATTTATTATTAACAATAAAATTAGGTGAAAATTTCCTCCTTCCTTCCACTTTCACCCTACTTTTCACAGTACCAAACCCATTACATTCACTTCCAGTATACTTTCTTTCAGTTCAGAGGTTGTAGAAAAATTTGCAAAAAGTATACCATATGTTGCCCCCCCCTCCTCTAGCCAACATAAATTTAATTCTTGCATTCAATTCTTTTATAGTTTGTTTTTCCCAGTTTGAGCAAATTCTTTTCCACGATTTGTCAATTTTGATCATTAGGTCGAATTGCGCTAAGGTTGCACCAAGATACTTGACCCCGAATCGCAAAGCTCCGGTGCGTGATACTTGTTACGCTTATTATTAATTGCCAAATTCGAAATATTTTCAAAGGTAAAGGGTAGGTGACTGGACTAACTATTATAATATTATTGATGAGACGATGAAGGAGGTTTAATTTGGTGGACAAGGATTGATAGTTGAAATTAAAATTGGTAAAACCTGGTTTACAACTTGGAGGAAGATAGGGTGGAAGTTTGGTGGAAGGTGGAAAACTGGTGAAAGCTACGTATGTTATATAACATTATTATTATTATAAGGTATTTTTATGGTCGGAAAATTAAAGCCAGCCGATTAGAGTTGCATTTTCAAAAAATTCGCTGTCGTTTGTAAGACACACTTTTTTCGCACTGCTCTACATTATAACTCTCATTTTCCCGTCTTCTTTTTAGGTAGCGTAAACTCCACATCAAAAATACAGGTTGAAAATGCTGAAAATTTCTGTCATATGTTCGAGATGCTCACAACATCGGAAATGCCATAATAAAAAAATACAGTCGACTATCTCTATGACTCTCCCTGCAGGGACTTTCCCCCGTAATGTCGCACTGATATTTTCCCAACACTATGTAATTGCATACAGTATATGAGCACTTTCCTGTTATAAATTCAAATGTCATGCCGATGTGGTATAGTTATACGGAGAGTCGACTGTATCCAAAATGCCATGACATTTTCAATGTTTCAACTTAATTGTGAGACCCCTGATTAGAAATCACGACACAGATTTTTTGTACTGACCTAAAATACTGGACAAAGTGGGTGTGAATTGTGAGATGTTTGTATCAACGAAGACCACTTTTTTGTTTGTGGCTTGTGGCTGCTGTAAATTATAGATTTTATGATATTTACTTTCCTATTGTTTTGCTGTTGCTGTGTTTTTTCCAAACTATGAATCAAGGCAGAATACTACTATCAAATTCATGTTAAATGGACTCAAAGAAAGTGTTCATTTCACATTAACAATTTTTCTTTCAAAAAATTCATTAAATAGAGTAATGTATGTATATAAGCTGAAGATGGAAAAGGTAGGACGCATAACGTGCCTGCTCTTATTATCAGATAAATGTATTATTGAACATTAAATGCATTTCATTTCATACGCCGATATTCATACTGGTAAGAAAATAACAGAGGTTGTGTTTGAAAATACAATTGCCTGGAATAAGTGTGACGATGCCAAACAAAATTGTCCTGGGATAAAATTTCACTGTACTTAAATACATCAATTTATTTCGAGTATATCTGAAAATAAGACGAGTAACAATAGATTTGATTGAATTATTATTTATTGACCTAACATCATTATACTGTTTGATGGCATCATGAGGACAACATACGGCATGTGCTCATTATAGCCAGCTCCAAAATGTTAACAAACCATATCCGGGCCATGTTGGGTGGCCTACATTGTAAAAACTCACCTAGCCAGTTGTGTATCTAATTAAATTAAAGACGGAGACGGTTTAGTACAGGATAAAATAAGATTGATGAATAACAATAACAATTTGTCCGTTGAACGCTTTAACACAAGGACGCAAAGAAATACGCTGCAAAAAATGCACCCCTTTACTGAAGCTTGCTAAAATCAACAAGCTCCTCTAATCAATTATTAGTTTCTTGTAAACACTATGTACAACAAGCACCCATTATGGTTGTTCTGGAAGCGTTTATGTTTACTTGTCACAGTAAACAATACATCAAACATACTGTTTAAAAATTATATTTCAGTGTATAACATAGTAATCAGCGCCTTATACGAACATTTATATGCTTACAAGAATGTCAAGTAACATTTTCCAGGTATTTCAATGAACTCTGTATTTAGCAAAATTCAGGGTTGTTGCAGAATGTAACGGCTTGGGTAATTACAAATATATATATTTATATATATAGTAGTAAAACAAGGAGCATGTAGCGAAACCACTCCAGGGGCCACGGCCACAATAATGTAAAAATAGTAAATCAAAAATTGTATATAGCGTGCGAATTCTTAATTCAAATGTGACAATTTAAATTGGGAAGTACTCTTAGACAATTTATTGGAAATATTCTAAATTAACAACTTATGGTTACTATTCTGTACGTACATAACATATATACCTACTATGTATTCATTTTGATCAGATCTTTTTAAGACGCCACTAGAATTTAATACAGCGTGCCAAAAATATTTCCTGCAATATAGTACACTCTATGATTAAACGTTTACACTCTTCATCATATTGCATCGCAAATTTGGCCAGCCACTTACACATTCTGGAACACCCTCTTAACAGGTAACAACTATGTATATGATCCGCGAACAGGTAGGTGTCTATATACCGAATGTTTCTCGGCAATTATGCCGACACACAATATAGCATCACAAGATAGCATATTAGATAATAGAGTAAGCACTATTTAAACCAACATTAAATCTCTTGTGTCGCCATTCTTCAAACAATTATAATGGATTACATTGGATAGAATAATATTCAAAGTCGCATATAATGTTTGCAACTTAAGTTTCAATTTGCCCAATTGAGCGCAGTTTTCAGCCCGAATGACATAACCGTAGGTATTCGTACCTCTATACTAATTATAAATCCACCAATTCGTATGTGCCCTGAACAGATTCTTCTGTAAATTTCCTAACAGCTCACTCAGTTGTAATCTATTGTTTACGCTTTTAGCAAAAAAAAAGTTAACATATCATGGGATATGAGGGACAGATTGAAGTGTAATGTTTCTGTAACAATAACTCATTAGTAACATTATTTCAGCAGGGTACGTGCTACAACCAGTTTATGAAATAACAGAGAACTGGTATTTTCTAAAGCTCTTTTCGAGCTCAGAATTAGCATAACTTCAAACTTACCAATCTGGGTATTTTAAAAATTTAACTTAATAAAAATCATAACCACCTTAATATATACCAGAATTCTGATTCGCTCATGGGTGATCGTTATTGTTATTCTTACACCCTCTCAAAATAACTAAAGTCAACCTGATACATTCTTCAAAACGTAGAACTCAGTAGCCACAGAATTACAGAACACGAGCAAAACTGGGAATACAAATTCAGAAAATGTATTTAATCAACTAGATTAACATTATCAACACACATTGGCCTAAGTTAGTCAATTTGGAAGTTTGAGGTTACTTTCAGACTTGATGGAGCTCATCCATCGATTGTAATCATTATGCTACCTAAATGGAAATAAATTTAATCCATGCGTTTCATTTTTTTAAAAAAATTTATGGTAATTTAAGAGACTAGATTAAAATGCATGAACTTCGTTGTCTCCCTAGCAGACCAGACTATTTCGAATCTGCTCGAACCACATTGATTTCAAATTATGTTGGTCAATTTTAATGCCACATGTCAATTTTAAAGGCTGCGAGAAACAAAAGATATATATTCTCGAGCACTGTGCCTGAAATAAAGAATTACAAAACAGGGTGGCAGTTTTTCAAAGTTTGGTTTTTCTTAAGCAGTAGCAGTTACTCACAACTGCTGTTTTTAACTCATTCAATTATATATTGAGGCGATGTGAGTTTTACGGCATCAGGATTTGCGATTCTAGCATTTCAGCAAATTGAGCTGAACATACCGATAACCAGTTGAATCAATTGTTGAAACATAATTAACACACGATAGCAAACAACAAGTGCTAGAGTCAATTCACAGGTCTGCACGATACAAAGTAGCTACTTTACTGTTCTACACACTAATTTATACTCCACAGTACTACTTAAGGGTCATAAAAGCTCATGAAACACTTTGGTGTTTAGTTTAAATAAGTAAAGAAGAAAAACAATGACATACACAAATTAAAGGTGTTACCTTGTTCGTACTAAATTGGGACACAGACACGCTACAGACACAATGTATAATCCTGACTGATCGATTACACAACTGACAATGACAAATATGACCAGAATTAACTGTAATTCATTTCAGTGAAACTATGTCCATCAAGTGAAAATGACAAATTACAATAATCATATTCTTTCCCGGATAAAAGCATTAACTGAGTGGTTTCATTGCACTTTAATATCAAATCAACAACTTCTACAAATAATGCAGCACATTACGCTTGTTCAATTTATATGATGCAGGTAATGTCATATTAATTACATATATTATAGTATAATTAATCTTAATCTACATGATTTCACCCGTTCCTAAAGCAGTAAACTCTGGATATCATTTATTTATAAATGGCCAGTCAAATCCGAGAACACACGATTTAAGTTTAGATTAAAAAAATATGAATTGGCAAATTATTTCAACATGGACTGATTCCAAATTGTACGAATGTGTATTTGATTGAGCTCGAGAGATACAGTATATCTATCATGAAGACGTGATTGAACAACATGTTAATGTGAGTAGCCAACAAAAATTGTTCCGCAAAAGCATGATGTAAAAAAATGAGAGTAAATTGGCAAAGTAATGCACCCCAGTGCTGTGTACATATTAAACAACATGCAAAAAAAGAAGCAATTATAAGCTACTGTCAACGACAACTTGGCGTTATTGAATTATTCCAGTGGTTCTCACTAGTATGTGCTTCTCACCATTATCAAATATACTTTTGAAATTTTCTTTCTATAAAAGTTTTTCCACTTTAACCCAAGAAATTTACCGAGGGTTCTTTTTTTATTATTATTACTAATTAAACCAATCACTCATTTCTCTTCATCATGCGGGCTTACTTTTATCCTCTTTTGATCACTGCATCCTTAAAATAAGAAAAAAATACTTCTAACAAAACTTTCATAAAAATACGACAACGATTGAAAAAACATAATTCAGTACCTACAAAAACAAACTATTTCCAGCATACAAAAGTAAACGTTATCAAACTAGTGCCAAAATTCCAATCAAATGAACTTTTTCTGGATGCTCGAATAATCACAAAAGATTGATCTGAATGAAATGCAAAATCCATAAGCTTTCTTTTCTCTATCCGTACTGTAATCAGTTAAGAAGTTAATTTTACACAAAATTAAACGTGCTCCGATCAGGTACTACATGCATTCTCGAGACTACTTACAATTAGTCTACTATCTATTACTACACTAAAGTTGCTGAAGAGAACTTCGACTCCTACACCCTAATGGACATGGCGCATGAGATATAAGATTCTGACTCGACAAAATACAGCAAATCTTGCGCGAAATAGTAGCCGATACAATCAGTTAAGCTTCTCCGACAGTTCAACACTTAGTTTCTTTCAGATAAACCTACATCGAGTGTGAACCGGACTGCATATTGGCAAAAACAGGGTACTTAAGACATGTCTTAAGTTGAGGGTTAAACTCTTCCAAAGAATGAGCTGAATAATAGAGTATGAGAGCTCGGACAGAGGGAAAGTGAGTGTTCTGTCTCGTAAAACCAAATCCTGCACCTGTAGGATTCTTGCATATTATACAATGACCCACCTGCCCATCAGTTAAAGTAAGAGACAGCGCTAGTTCTCCCGTTCTAGACTTTCTCACAAGAAAAGTTCCTTCAGCGCGATCATGAAGGAGTTCGACTGAATCCTGTCGAGAAGCATCTGCTTTGAACCATAGAGAGTCCTCCCAAACATCTATTACCCCAGGGGATAGCGCAGCAAGTACATCAATATTTGCGGTTTCGAGTCTCCTATACATTAATAAAAGTATTTAAAATAGGAACTACAAAAAACGGTTATCATTCACCTTATTAAACGACCAGATTCACAAAACAAATCTGAGAAATACAGACAATCAACTAATTCTCGGAAACAAGGAGGTTAACTTTTTAAAAAAGATATCCTTACTTGATCAACCTGGAGCGCTGCTTCTTCAGCTGAGTCAGCTGTGGCCGTAGAGTAATTATTTCTATCTCCACCAGGCGTGCATACGTAGACTGCAAGTTCAGACTCTCTACTAATTGAGCTCTGTTTTCTTCCATTGTTTTTAGCTTCCTCTTTAAATATGTGTTGTTTTCATGTAGCCTAAAAAAAGAAAACGAATTCTAAAGTATACTTTTCACGACAGTATTTACGTTAAAAAGAAACAACTTACGAGTACTCTCTGGCTATGTCTCTCTCCTTGTTTGGATCTTTCAAAAGGTCGTTTTGAACATCCAATTGCTCCCGAAAAAAACCCAAAGCACAATCGTAAGCTTCGACTGCTTGTTTCTAGATATTAAAAGAAGGTTAAAAGGTTATAAAAATTGTACACGCATTTTTACCGGGAGAAACAAAATTAATATTCAAATTCGACAGAATAAATTAATTAAAGGAGTTAACCTTGAGATGAATTTCATCACACGTTTGATTCAACAGGCAAGAGTGCAGCTCATAGTACCGGGATTTCACCAAATAGTTCTGACTTACTTCAATTAAAAGCATCAGTAGCTTATCCTTGTCGCCATCTTCGTCGCCCTACCAAACGCCACAATCATTCCATGAATCAAACTGTAAAACACTCAAATCAATTCTCATAAAACGCAATTCAAAATTATAAGAGGCTAACCTTCTCTTCCTTCGATACAGGGAAGCGTAATTTTATGTCTAGACAGTTGTTGTATTCCGATAAAGAGTTTTCTCTGTAGTGATTGATGAGATCAATAACAGAATTAAAACCATACGGCTCAACCAAACCATATTTTCCGCCCTTGTGGGAAATACGCAGTAGCTTGGATGTTTGACCTTGTCGAACTGTTAATGTGTATTCACCATTTTTAGTGGAAGCATCTCGCACAAGAAAAGAACCATCTTCACAATCCCATAACTTCTCTACTACCTCCTCCCTGCAAGCAGAGTGATTTCCATATTAGTACTTACATCTTATTTTTTTCTTATTAAGGACATTATCGATATCCAGAATTTTGCTGAGTTCTATTAGTATTAATAATCTATGGTTAATTACTTCGAAATATCCCCCCAGTACCACTCCGCATTTTGAAGTTCAGATGATGTCTTTGGTTTCGATTCAGATAGTGATTCTTGACGTGACATCACATATTCTACGGATGCTCTGTCCATCCTCAACATTAAACTAGGCCTTCTACGACCGTTCTTTTCTTTTCCCATTCCACTATATAGCTCGATAAGTAGGGATACAATTCTCAGGTGGGTCTTCGAATTGTTCATAATCTCACTGAAAATAAAGGATTATTTATAAAGGTGGAACAATAAGCTAACGCAAAGCGACACACTAATATTCAGACACAATAATTCAGCAATTGTTATACTCACACAATGTTTTCCCAAGGAGGTCTCAAGAAAACCATGGCATAAAAATGACTTAGAATTTTTTCCCCATCAACACCATTTCCATTCTTTTCCACGACACGACAAATTCTTGCTAAATGAGACCCGAAATACTGTACACATCTCGAGTGATGGATATTAAGTTGAGTAGCAATTAATTTGTCCATCATAAGCAGGGCATCAGAGTCAATTTGTAGGTTTCCCATTTTTATAAAATCTTCGTACAGGGAAGTAGGGATCAAAGGTTCGGGAAGCTCTCTGAGGTACCGTCGAATAGATGTAGAAACATCCTCGAGTTTCCATTCTCTTAGAACATTGGGAAGCTCTGCGTGCGTAGCACGGCCCAGCTGTTCTTCAAGGTTTGAATTTATCTGGCTTAAACTGATGTTTTGGCTAAATATGGAGGCTAGCTGAGGCACCAAAACAGACGGTTCAAGTTCTAACCGGCGTTCCAATTCTGCACAGAGAGCGTGGAGAACGGGAGGGCACGGGTTCAAGGACGGGTCGAATGAAAGATGCAAACTTTGACCGAACACTACAACAAACATTGATAGTAAGTACATAAGATCCAACAACATTCCTGAAAAAGTAGCTCCTAAATGTAAACAGTTACCCTTATTTCGGAGGTATTCTAATCTGTGAGTGAATTCTTCTTTCATTATGTCGCAAGGAGGTAAACCAAAAACCACACATCTTCGATGGGCAACAAAGCCGCATCCTAATTTCAAAAATCAAATTAAAAACTACTTCAGCAAGGTTCAAATAAGAAAAAGTTGACTCCATTGAGACCATTTATTTTGATTGACTAAACTTACTTTGGCATAAAAGTCCTTGATGGTATAATCCTCTCAAACATCTTTGGCAGGAATCACAACGTTGTATGGAGGAAAATGTAATTTGACTGAAGTTATGGTCATTGACAGTTAACAATGAATCAGGGAATCTTTTTGTGTCATGATCGCCAACAACTTTGGTATCTCGAATTCCGTTACCATAGCGTTCCAAAGGCGATGATCCTTGCATCTGTCCCTGTTTGTCTTGTTGGCGTAATTCGTCTACACAAGACAGCAAAGCCTGTTGTTGGAAAGCATCCTGGATCCCAAATCCCTGAGAACAATACACCCAAAATTGATTTCTTAGTTCTACTTGCATAACTTCGTGTTTAGTCTTCTTTCTTTTACAACAGTGAACAATGTTTCAATGTAAAACTCTAAAAAATTACTTAAATTTAATTTTTATATACGTAATTTTTCCATTCAGCAGAGTCTGCCTGTAAATGTAACCTAGTTCAATTCAATGTATTACATTATGCATGCTAATATTATGCATTACATTCTTTGCATGACATCAACGAAAGTCACAAGCAATTTTACTAGTCGCTATATTTGCTAGGACGGATTAAACAACGTTTTAACCGGAAGAGCTAGTGTTTGATCATATTTCACATACACAGTGCATGATTTGATTTGACTGCTAGGAAATTGCCAACACATGTGATATCCGATTTCCTGCTAGACATCACTTCTGTATAAATAAATATATTTTTCAAGCATTTTTAAGACATTTTTTTAAATTTCATATACTCCCAAATCAATGACTCAGAATCATGCCAGAATCCTGACCTTCATTTATTTCATAATAAAAATACATGAAGACTACATAATTATATGTATTGTATGATCGTGAAACTGAAAAAGGAGTACTGAGGACTAGGCTTAGCTACAGAATAAATATATGTCTGCCCTTCAGACGTCGATGGTGCACTGTTAAATGGCAATTGACTGGGTCGTAATAAAATTTTCACTCCATTTACATGCCTGGTAATCGGTAAGGATTTCCAAGAGTCAGAAAATAAGACTCGCATTTATTTTCATGTTTGCTTGCCTTTAAACGCTACAATAGTAAGGCCAGAACTTTCTTCTTCACCATTATTATAGTAACTCTTATCAAGCCTAATGATTTTCAACCACAATAACAAAGTAGCAAAACTAGTAATCTTCCAGAGACCAAAACTGCACAATAAGGTCATGCACTTGAACAAAACAAAAGAAAGTTTTGCACAGAATTCCATCATATTCCCATTCATGAATTTTCTTGTTCAAAATACACTGAACAATTAATACAGTATTGTCTCAGCCCATGACCTAAAATATCACATCAAGAATACGGAACGCCCGTCCGTTTAAGCCTCTTTATAAGTGTAACCCCTTCTAATGCTCACATCGATTCTATGTATTCACTAAACAACACAAATTACCTGTTCCAAACTAAAGATAATTAAACTTAAATAAAAATAAAATCATTTGATCATAATAATGGTGTTTACTATCCCTCCCTACCAAGATTCCAGAATTGCTTACACTCGAATGAGCTGAGATTTCTCAAATTCTACAATTTGTCGATTTTTACCACTTCCAATGAGGCCAAACTCACAATCAGATAAAAATTAAAGTTTTTTAACACTGAAGGGTTCTCGGCCAATCCCAGGACAGGAATCCGTGGGAGGGACTAGGGTTATAAAAAATTGTCGTAAAAACCCTTTATAGATCTTACTTTTGAACCATTTATTTTTCCTTGTCGCTCCTTAATGCTTAATTCAATACTCGTATTAACTCATAATGAGTCCATACACACCCCGCTACTACAATGACTTTATTAATTCATTAAAAAAATTATGGGTTAATGAGAAGTGTGGTAGTTGGAACTTGGAACAGATAATAAATTGATAATAGACAAGCTGAAACGCCGGTTGGAAAGGTTCTCTTACATAAAACCCTGGCTCATGTGAAATAAAACTCTGAAGAGATGTCAGTCAACACTGAAAGGACTTTGTCGGTAATAGCAGGAAGTCGGATTATATTTCTTAATAAACAGTATACATACTATCAAGGAAGCTCGAACATTGCATACGTTTTTAGTTAAGAGTCGGAGCTTCAAGAATAATGTGACACTTGCAATTTTTTGGCGACCTACTACTTACATATGTATCTATGTATAAACTTCCAACTCATTTTGATATCCTCCACAACTCAATCTGAGTTACTATTTTATTACGGCATTAATACGGCAATCTGTTTGGGTTTTTATAACCTAATGAACTAGTCCTTCATGTAATGCCAGTCATTCTAGTAACTAAGGCTAAACTACTAATATGCTTGATGTTTCTGAGGATTTATTTTTGGTTTCCTCTCCTTCCACTGATTATATCTTTGTAAGTACGTATGAAGAAGTAACTATGTGTATCCGCACCGTCCTAAAAACGTTCAGGTACGTCAATATATATGAAAGATGACAGAACTAATAAATTGTAAGTATCTACATATAGAAATAAATTATTATTACTGTTCAGCCCGAAATATTTACCATATCACCAGTCGCAGTAGTAGCACTGCTGCTGATCTTATCAATATTTGATAGGCTCGCGCTTCTACACATTCTGCATCCTCCGACCTCAGGTCCCATGTCCGGAGGGAGTCCATAAGACTTATCCGATTCCCAAGGGACAGCATTATTATAGCAATGATCACTACTCGCAACAAGTGCGACATAACTGGAGCTTCTGAGGAGTCTACGCGGCAGACGCTGCCGAAAGTAAGATTTCATACGATCTACAAATTTCATCATCCAAGCATTGGGGCCTCGGGCTATGTAAGTAGTATGTATAATTACTTAAATAATATACACAACACAATTCAAAAAAAAAAAAAAAAAAGTCAGTATAAAAAAAAAAATTATGTGACACAATAGGAGACTCCGAATAAGCACTGCTAATTACCACCACTCTGACCTATGAGGTCAGAGTGCTCAGGTCAAACCATAAGATACGAGGAACTTCTTGGAAACTGGTTACACTTCCTCACATATAACGGGCATAACAATATGAGTCCGTGTCAAATAGCTCCACACTTTTTTGTAATTGGTCCACAATAAGCCATATGTAAGAGTTTGGGGAGATCGGGACATTGACAAGCGACGCCACAGTGACTCGAGTTTCTCAAGTCTTTTTCCGTTGAACAACCGTTTCAAACTGACACGGACTCAAAAGAGCGAGAGTTGTTGACTTGTGGATGAATGTTAATATATACTTATAAGTTAATTGTCTATATGTGGTGTCAGACTATATAGATTATATATAATATTGATATATATAGATACATATAACAGTATAATATATTGGGTTTGAATTTCAGCTCAGGAGTCACTCGAAAAATTTACACAAATCAAAGATTCCTTTTTTGTGATAATATTATATAATAATATAATAATTATTATAGTAATAATAATAATAATAAATTTGTCTTTGCGATGTCCAAAAAATAATCCACGAAAAACACTGGTTTAACCTTTTCCACTATTTCCTGTTTTCGTAAGGAGAAAATTTAAGGCTATAAAAAAGATTCTTTTATTATTACAAGATCTCCGTGTGTATCTTATGCAGAGACTTCTGGGAACGTGTACAAATTATGTCCTGACTTTATTAGTCAGTGCATCCCAGCTGTAATGTATGTCATGGAATGAGAGGGTGAGTGAGCCCAACCATGGGGTCTACAGTATGACTATTTAGTCAAAATGTCAGCACGGTTTTTTCATAATATTCAACCACCTTCCACACACCGCTCATTGAACAATATTTGACATCTCTGGATTTTTTCAAAAATCACAGCATTCACGCAGATTTCCCGTTGGTTAAGACTGCAAATCAACCAATACGTTTATGAGCTGTATATAAACTGTCCTAGTGTTTGCCATTTTGGCGGACGAATTAGAATTATTAAATTAAGTAAATATATGTACATATACATATATATATCTATCACCCAACTATCTACCACCTGTCTATAACCCAAATATCAAATCGAAATCCTTAATTAATTTTCCCTTATAATGGTACATTTATAAGATCAGGAAGACATATATTTAGCTATCCGAGATATGTGAGGCCAAGGGGTGGGGGCCCCTATAATTTTCGGTTACGCTTTTTACTGACTACACCACTTCAAGGTTTTCCTTTTTTGGGTAAAGTTCGACACGAAGTAAAACTCGGAATTTCGGATAATACCCGAAACCTCTTATTAATGCCTATTGGGTGGTAAATACTTGGGTTGCAGGCACTTGAGTATTATATATTTATTTGGTAGATATTTTTGGGTGGTAAATATTTTTGGGTGGTAGATATTTTTGGGTGGTAAATATTTTTGGGTGGTAAATATAGTCAGGTGGTAGGTTGGGAAATGGGCGGCAATAACATATGTACCACTATGCTTGTTTATGGGGTGGTGGGTGAAATCTAAATCTGGTGCAAAAGTAAAATTCAGCTCTGGTCTGCTTTGTCTTTTGGGTTGCACAAGTCGAAACTTTAATGTTCGTTCTTGGCGCTGATTGATAGCACGTACGACAAGTACTCAATTCAATACAATGACATCATCAGCCATGGTGGGTCAGTCCAATAATAAAGGTACGACATACGATTACAATAGAATGTCAAACACAGGCGAAAATACATCACGTAATTTGTACACGTTCCCTCAGTATTGGGAATTGCTACTGTTTCATTGTCATGTATATTCACGGGACACGGGACAGAGGGTGATTATTCTGGTAGTAAATCCAGGCCGTGTCGAATACTATAGGACTAGGAATGAAAGCACGTGGTTGTTGCTCAACTCTGATATAACCGTCAAGATTTACCATTTGCCACTTGGGTAAAAAGAACTCACACACCGGTAGGTAAAAAGTCTCCGTAGAAGGCACTATATACTCGCACTGAGTGAGAACAGTGTATAACACTTGCACTCACTTTTATTTAGACTTCTGGACAACTATACAGACAACAATGAAAAAATGAAGCACAATTCATTTCCGAATTATGGCAGACTAGTTATCAGGGGAGTAGTTGAACATTGGCTTTCGTTTTGTTATACCTAACCTTAGCTAAATAGTGGTACAATACAACAATAATTGAACACTCAAGAACAATACTTCGGAGCCTGAGACGCAGTTACAATACAATAATAATAATAATTATAGGCATTCGTTCAGTTAATAAATGAACCTAAATTCAAGTGTAACTTTATAATAGCTGTATCGGCATAAAGTCAGTCAACTACTGTCGGGTATTGGTTGGGCTGGGGGAGGCGGAGGTTTATATGTATATACACAGATATTATAATAATACACTTCTAATTATGCACAGAATCACACGAGTTACTGAATTACATGAACTTTCAGCCTTGTCTATATGTAATTATGTATTTATTCTCGGATGGAGTCCGGAGCTAGGGATTCCAGTACACCGGGCTCTATGACACTGGCTATTACCCGATGGGATAAATTATGGAACCAGGAATAGTTAACCAAGTCGGTTCGACACTTTTGAGCTTAAACACCACATAGTATAGTAATTTAGTAATACCACGACGAAAAACATTGGAAGCCACTCCTGAATAGGATGATGAAACCTTGTCCAATGCAGAGTTACATTCAAGCAAATATAAATACATAGTGTCCTTAATGTGTTCAATCGGGATCCTTCACAACTTCGAAACGTCTCACAAACATTCCAATCCAACTACCAAAAATGAACCCCGTAAATCTACCTTTAAGATACAAAATGAAACCTTCATAGAACCAATAAATATGACCAATCATACAGAACTCAACAGACAGGTATATCAAAAGGCAACTAACTACACATGCAAAATAATTAATTTAGGACATTACAGCAAATACATTTATTTCCAGTTCAGTCCTTCTTATCACAATGAGTCAAATAATCCATGAGCCTGACAACGAACTTTCCAAACAACGAACCACTTCATCATTGATAAAATACACACTGGTCCGCTACGAACTAACTGACACTCAAGTTACCCATTAAAATCATAAGAAATTGGACAGAAGAATTGTGCCTAAATGTAACCGTAAAGTTAGAAGGGATATATAAAGTACCTGAAAACCAAGTTATACTTTCCGAGCTGATACTTTTCTATGTAAATATGTATCTTTCCGCCTATCATTTTACCTACAAATGAGAATATCTTGCGCGTTTATAGTAGTAAAGAGCAGAGAGACCTACTACTTAACTTGTGACACCAGTAAGGATGGTGGAAAGAATATTAATTACATACTTCTTGCATTAAAACATTTTTACTTGTAGTATGCTTCTGTCAGTGTGATTATTGAGGACTGTGGAGAGGTTAAACGTGCATGTAACGGGGAAGCAAATAATACCTCTCACGAAAATATCATAACAAATTAACATTTTAATAGAAGAACACCTTCACGACACTAAATCTCAAGAATATAGTACACTTGGATCTTAACTTTTTGTAGAGCTGAGGGCAATCCGTTTAGTGGGGATAAAACATTGAAGTCCCTACTCTTAGAAGGCTGGAATAACCTGATTTAAGATATCCTTTAAATGTGACTGGAAAAATGTTCCTAGCTATTGCATATGAGCCAGTGATGCGATCGAACCGATTATTTCCAAACTCGATGTTGGTTCGTATTCGAATTCGGATTACCGATTTGAATTATGCCTTCAAGTCGAAGTTGGTTTTACAAAACCGAATCGAATAAATCAAGAATTCGAACAATTTATTCGAATCGAATATCAAAACTAGGTATCGATTGTTATTTCCATCGAGTTATTCGGTTCGAAGTTGGTATCGAATCGGTTTTTCGATTAATCGGTTAAGTATATCCATTCCTCAATTTATTTAGACAATAATGCCTAAGATTTAACAATTCTTGAAAACGAGTTCCCATTCCTTGTCATTAAGTACGTAGCGATGAAGCGTTCTTTCGGCCCGAACTGTAGCGTCAATTTTCTGATACAATTGACTAAGAACTAATTGCTTTTGGGTGCTTATTTTTTAAACGAATCATTAAGTTGCTCGTGGTCCCGGATGACAATTTAACAAAGCTTGATCTATGTATAAATAAAAGTAATACCTAGCATTAAACGTTAGATACCATGAAAATACTATGGAGGAGGTTAGGGCTTCTTTCGGGACTTAATGTCCCCAGGTTTTCAGGACGGGACCGGGATCGCGGCAGTTTCGGTACCAAATATTTCCCCATTTTATTTCGGGACTGAATCGAGACGAACTTTTTTGCCCCGAAGATTTCGGGAGTGGACAGAATTGCCGGAGTGACAAAAAATTGTTCCAGTAGAGGGTTACAGTATAAGAGACAAGTAATTTCAAAATATTTAGGAAGTTTATTTACATTAAAATCTTACTTGCAGTATTTGCCATGATGCCGATTTTCTTTTAGCGTAAAATGATTGGGCAACGGATAGGTTTTTTCGGCGTTGCGGAGTATTTTCACAGTTTTCAGCGTCACTGCGGTGACAATATCAATGATATTTGCTTCCATGCTAATTTAAATTTACGAAAATTAATTTTCAAGACGGTCAAAGTGTTGAGGTTGAGACTACTTCCTCACTACATTCCTCGTCAGCCAAGTGGTTACTCTCCTCGTGGTAAGAATGCCGTGTGGTGAATGATTCGTTGGTAGAATTTAAACTGTGGCGGAAATTCGATTGTTCGAAAAACCAATTTCGAATACAAATCGATTAAAAACAGAATCGGTATCGAAATTGTATGTGTAGTGTAACTAATCGGTTCGAATTTTAATCGGTTTGATAAACCAACTTCGATTGTTCACTCCATTCGAATTATGTTCGGATTGACACAACCGAACCGATAGCTCTTGGCTAATCGATTCGGCTCGTATTCGAAATCGAACATTTCGATTATAATCGTAATCGGTCGCATCACTGATATGAGCAAGAATATACAGGTGGATAGATACTATACATGCGGGTTAAGTGACAATGATATTAATAGAATGTGTTGATTTATGAGTTTATATCAGTACCTTTTTCGTTACGCTGCCTGGTTTCTTTACACGGCTGCTACAACTATAACAGCACAGCATGACTAACATCTCCCAAACTTTACCTACAAAAATGTCTATTCTCTGAGTCTGTCTCCCAAAACAAAAACCATTTCTGTTGAAAAAATAGGAAGGAGGGCAATAAAAGTATCCCTAAAATGTATAATTATCCATACACACTTCCAGTATTTGAAATAAAAACATGGAAAGGCATAAGACTCGAGACAAAAGGGTCTTTGTTAGATCATCAATATAAATAAAGGAGTTACGTTAGTTCGCTGAATAACAACCAAAAATATTTAAAAGTTTCAGTTTTATTTAGAAACAACCCTAATTAAGGCATTGTTACAGAAAGTAAAAAGGATAGATTCGACATTAGGCCCATATATGTATAAGTACACTGATAGGAAATATCATTAGTAATAATTATTATGCCATAATCAAGCATTCAAGTCAGCTTTGACTGCCGCAAGAAAGACTCAATACTAGTCCTAAATATGTCAAACATTATTTCCTGTCGGTAAGTAAACAATACGCTCATTACTGTCTACAATGTCTTCTATTCTAATTAGGAAACGAAATGAGCAATGAAGTCACCTTGAAATAGGATTAAAATTGAACCAGAAATGAAGATACTAATACTACACCAATGACTTAAACTTCCTAGTATCTAAGTACGTGTGTGTAATGGTACTATGGTACTGGTACGATATGAAGTTTCCAAGTCTGTAAAGCTTTTACTGAAAAAAGCAAAACTTATAAGCTAGGGAAGCTTTTGCTTCCTTCACCTTTACCAACCTTTTGGTTAATGACTTACCTTTACCTAAACGCTATATTGAGAGGCTAAGAAAACTCTGAAGTTGACAATATTTCTCAAGACTGCCGATAGCTGGCAAGCACCAATAATCTTTTAATTGCTAAAAAATGAACAAGACGTAAGAACAAGCACTGTAGGGATGTACTACCTATAACTATATGTGCAAACATATCCATAGATTATACTTAGGATTTGTATACCTTTAGCACACGAATCGACGTATCCCTGTAAGATGATATAAGTACACATGAAGATTTATGATGCTACTGTGCCACAGTTCGAAATAGCCAAAATCCTGATTTATTTTAGAATCTGCACCTGTCTTATAGAATACATGTAACAAGTAACAGTAATAAAAATCATTTTACCAACTACTTAAATATCAATAAATGAAAAATATGAATAGTCATTCAAGTTATTCCAGAATAAATTACATTTATTATTTCAGTGGTTTCCCTATTTCAACGATATTGCATTTCAATCGCTGCTTATTGTTAGTACTTATATATTCGACAGACTAAATGAATTCTTTAAATGTATGATTGCTAATAGGTATTCCTAACTTGGTATGATTTGTCTGATGACGCTAGCCAGTTTACTACCGAAAGCCCATAAAGTATAAAATAGTTAGTCAATAAAGTTCCAGGTAAACCACAGATGTCTGATAATATAGTACTATCAAATCAACAATAGAGTAACCATTATAAGTTTATGGGAAAACCAAAGGGAATACATTCTTTGTGAAATAAAGTGCATACAATGAAGTGCAAAATCATATAGTAATGCCACACAGGTACAACAGACAACAGGCCATAAAATGCTTCTCAACGAGGTGATATCAAAGTCTATTATTTTCTAAAAGAAGATATGATCCTATGTACTATGGGATTATATAAATATAAATCGAAGTCATAAATCTATTCCAACTCATTCAATAAAATCTATATCCCCATCTGATAAGTGTGCAAATAAGGGGAAACATTCAATTTACAACAAGGTCTTGTCAGTATTTTGTCAGAGGTCTATTGAGTCATAAAATAAAGAGAGTAAAAGTGCACTAATTTTTCCAGATATTTTTATACCACAATTAATCATATTGCAATATTGTTTGAAATTCAAGAAAAGTTATTAAAAAGGGCTTATAATACAGTGGCTACTGGATCATCCAAGATTTATGGCCACCTGTTCATATTCAGCTCTACTTTTGTATACTACAGCTTTACAAAACTGCTGACGATGAGATACACTACAGTAAAGTTAACCAGTCTCATCAACAAACAGACCCTTACAGTTTCCATTACAAGATACTAAATACTAACAATTAACTCCTTGAGGATATATATCTGTATGTCATAAGCAAACAATTAAGATTGGAAATATAATTTCTTGTCAGAATCCAGTGAGAAGAAATACGACCAAATTATATTAAATTTGCTTCAAACTCTCCTTTTTGTTACTGAATTTGTAATAAATGAAAATTTAAAGCCATCCTTCAACCATGAAGAATATAATACAAACATTAGATACTGTTTTTCACTTGAAAAGGATACACATCACGTGTCAACAACCTCATTACACGAAGTGTATTCTCTGAACGTTCAGTGTCTAAATGGTAACCCTACGGAACGTAAGCGCTGCAATTACCACCGATTAAATTGTTGTGCCACACTAGAACAAAACCCATAGTAGACTATAAGTATCTACACGCTAATTGTAAAGTACTGAGAATTTTTGTTGCATATCCATTAGCCACGTCAAAGTAGCAAATTCAAAACTTGCTGTAATTAGCTCACTGATACCCAAAATACCTGCCCAGAGACAATGAGGTAGCAGCCATGCTATCTAATTATATTCAGCACCACGCTTCATTACATTCCAAGACATTGAATGACTGCATATACATAGCTAAAAATTTATTAGCTAGTATTCTTACTTTTGTTTTGTTAAACCACCTAAACAATATTGGTTCCACATGAACACCGGGATATTCTAACTGTAAGACAAACCATTTGGAGATGAGTATGCATTAGATAGTCCGGACATTGTACGTACCGGGTGATAACTTCAGCCTTTGAGTAAGAATCAACAGATGGTTAGGATTTTCCACGAAAGAAGTGGTTCAAAGCAGGCAACAAGCCTTACGAGACATGAGACGACGATACCTTTCCATCAGCGAAGCAGGATAGGTAAGGATGAGGCAAACTTATATGAAAAGTTCCTCGCCGAGGCGTTTGGATTTTAAACGTAAAACTTTGGTCTCACATGATGCAAAATTAAAATATTGCTGATACTACATAAAATATTAACAATACTGGAACTTCTGTGGTAGCTAACTAGCGTAAACCCGATGAAATACATTATGAAATAAATGAACCACAACATCCGTCCCTTGTATGCAACTACCCCGCTGTGTTAAAGAAGAGTAGCGAAATGCCAAAGTAAACTAATTTTTAACCTTCTAAAATTATACTTACTACATCAACACGGTGTGTCAATAAAATGGTAATAAATACATTTTCAAATTGCATTACCTCTAAAACCGATTTGTTTAGGTTCAGCAGCTGCTCACCACTGACGCCACGGACAAGGAATACCTCTGCCAAATCCCATAAGTTCGTCGCAGCCATCCATTCAGCCACATTTTGGGGCTTCCAGTCTTTCACACTCTAGTGACCAGACAAAAAAATAATGTATTAAATGAACATTAAGTCAGTTGGTATTATTCTTAATTCCAAGAAATGGTCACCACGTATCTCCAATATAACAATAATGGTCAATTACCGTGAAACCGCATGCCTGTGGAGTGGAAACGGCTGAATAGTAACTACAATTTTCGACGACACTGGGATCCGGTGGACGATATTCCACTTCATTAATAGAATCTCCCGAAATTCGGTGGAGGCGTGAGCTTAATCTTCCAGCATTGACAGATGGGACCATTGGCAAATTGTTCTTCAAGCAATTTTTGTAAACCGACAAGCATTCAGCGTGAAAACATTTCTGACAATCTATCAGAGTTAAAATAGGATTAATTTGGGAAGCTAATGAAACAATAAAAATGACAATTGAGGTGTCATATTTTAAACAAAATTTTAAAATCTAAATCCCAAGAATTACCTTCACAACGAATTCCAACTTTTCCGGTTCCCCAAATAAAGTCACTGCCTACGGTGTTCATAGAAAATGTGAATTAATTAATCAAGACTGGGCTGGTCTATTAACAATAATGATCGTGCAATAAAACTAAAATAAATAAACTAAACCGCAGCAAGTACAGGTACAAAAAGAATTGCCATTCATAAAGTTTATTTTAAACACTACGACCATTAAAATCAGAAGACAATGGAAAATAGTTCCTCCGAACCAAAACAAACATATTGAGGATTAAATTTTTGTTGCAATTCAAATTACGGAGGAAACACCACCACAGCTTCCAATAAAAAAATATGGGTCGCATAACTACTTTAGTTTTGTTAAAATCCTGGTAACTTTGACAAATAAAAAAACTATGCTCCCATTGGTTTTACATGACTTGAAATATGGATTTTACTTTAGTCACTTGGAAGGAATTTCATATGGAAAGTTTTTGTTCAGATTTTAGATGCCATATTCATACATTACATGGTACTGCTGACTGTCTAGTATAATTATGTGTATTAGTTCGATACGAATATTCTTTTAGGGTTGACCCTATACATGAGAAATACAGCCCTTGAAGTCTGTTGATGATCCCCCAAGGATACTATATCCTCTATAGCAAAAACCCGGGCAACTATAAGCACTAAAATGTACCAACATGAAGTAACGGGGGTTGTGGGTGGTCCCAGAGAGTGGTGACTGAATAAGTTGTTAAAACGTTCAAGTACTCATGAGCATCACAAGGGCATCACCGGTGGGGTGGATATCGAAATTGTTTAAATTAAAATTTTAATAAAGTTAAGGGAACGTCTTCGTACGACAAAACCAAATACTCAATAACGCATTGCGATTTTATATATGCAGCCTTGCAAGGCAGGAGTTAATACGTTTCCCCAGCAGTTCATGTACCACCAAGAATAAAGAAAATGAATAATTAAAATGTCGAACGGAATAGATATTTGAAAAAAATTGATGTTTTAACGATAAATTGATACTTGTTGAAGCGAAGCGGTCATACGGTAAGTATGCCCTCGATTAATATAAATTTGATGGTCCAAAAGACTGACTGTCTGGTTTAACTTCTACAGATGATTCAATTCTAGATTAGTACGGTAAGAGGTAGCGCAGCATTATTGTTAAAGTGTATCTTCCTTCACCTACATACATGAAGAAGCCACATTTACTACCAAATGTTAAGTCGTTTCAAGTAAGGGTCTACCTCTTCAGACAACACCCAGTTACTTGTCGAAACAATTAAAGTGTGAAAATTTTGGGCTGAGTTTTACTTTCCCGGCCACAAAACTACCTACCACCAACCTACCACCTCATAAAGAAACACTATAATACATATGTTATTTCCACCAACCTACCACCAAACTACCACCTATCACCAACCTACCACCAACCTACCACCAACCTACCACCAACCTACCACCAACCTACCACCAACCTACCACCAGAACCTACCACCAAAACCTACCACCAAAACCTACCACCAACCTACCACCAACCTACCACCAACCTACCACCAACCTACCACTAAAAACCTACCACCATATCCTACCAACGTGCCCTACCAACATACCCTACCAACATACCCTACCATCATACCCTACCAACATACCCTACCAACATACCCTACCAACATACCCTACCATCATACCCTACCAACATACCCTACCAACATACCCTACCTACATACCCTACCAACATACCCTACCAACATACCCCACCAACATACCCTGCCTATTGTCCCTACCACCTACCACCTCCCGCCATACCCTGCCTATTGTCCCTACCACCTACCACCTCCCGCCATACCCTACCAATTCCTGACCACCATAACCTACCACCAACCTACAACCAACGGATCTAGGCTTGGTGGTAGGTTGGTGGTAGGTTGGTGGTAGATTGGTGGTAGGTATTTTTGTGGCCGGGAAAGTAAAACTCAGCCAAATTTTGTAATAATCAGAACTTTTAAATTTTATCAAAATTTCGAATTACAAAAAGTATAAGCACAAACGATGCAAAATCAAAGTTCAGAGTCTAAAATTTTTAAAATAATAAAATTTCCAAATTACGAAAACAAGTGTTAATACCACTTGTTCATGATACATAGTACAATTCATTTGCTGTTAATTTCAACTTTGTATCTCTTTTCGTTCAAAAGTGCTGAGTTTCCTGACGAAAGCAGAAAATCGGTACATCTTATATCACGCTTTGCGCTTCACTTTAATAACTATCTTGTCGAAAAGTAGAGGACGTACCCCCAGAATGAACCTCTTTGTTAGTAGATATTAAGTATAAGAGGCCCTCACAGGAGAATGTAATTTAAGAGGTCTATGGACCCCCCGCTGAAAAATTCTGACCGTAATTCTTATATGAGCTGAACAATACGTTATTATACGTAATAAAAACTAAGATATCCTAATTTGCAATCCAACATTGCATCATGAATGAACACTCATAGCATAATTGTGCATTAAAGCAAAGCTATATTTTTAAAAATATCTAAAATACAAGACGAAACTGAACAGTAGATACTCACAAAGTTGGCAAATAACAGGTGTTAGAACGTAGGTATCCACCAGATTATGGGATTTGGTGTCGTCGACAGTCATGGTTCTTTCCTTGAGACGGTAGCTACTCTTACTAGTAGATTCTTGGTTTGGCGAACCTAAGTAACCTGAGTCGTCTCCAGCACCACGTTTTGTTGAAACTAATATATCATTATGAGGAAACACTACATTATATCATTGTACATGAGCACTACATATTTTTATATATACATATTTGTAAACAATTTTATTCACCCTACATTTCTATACAGGCAAGCTGTTGGCAACATAAATATAGTAGTATTTAGAACAATATCATGTAATCCCGTTTCTCCAAGTAAGCCCGTTTTTTTTTGCGTCAGATGCACTCAGATTAGAGGTGGTGAAAGCTACTAAAATTTGATGCAACAACTGTGATACAAGTGCACATGCAAGTCCAAAATTTAAACGTGACTTCTACAACAGCGTGCTCTATAAATGGTAGCTCTTCTCTAGTCTGCTTGGCACTACACATAATATATATACATATTTTGCATATCTTATGAACTGTAATCTCTGTACAAAAAAAATACACGGTGCAAAAACACCTTCACTAGATTAAAATGATTTCGCAATCTGACATTGATTCATCCAACTACTCAACTTGATTCCCATGTCATACATATGATCTGTTCAACCCGGCAACTGAGTGAGCATGCAGATCATCAACCATAATAAAATCTACAAGCATACAGAGTGGTAGGATCAGACGGGGACGTGCACCATGTAAAGGTATTATGCCACTTTCCAGATTCAGACTACTCAATCGATCCTACACCTTTATCTCAATCTCAAACACTAATATCTTTCCACCAGTCTCACACGTATATGCTAACTGCTAACATAACATAAGACTAGTTTCAACAAGCATTGGGATTTGAACAGGAGTCGGCTGTATTTTACTAGCCGTTAAAGACAGGCTTTGGTAGCTCGACTCACGACCAGCTCTTCTTCAGACTTTGACTATTTTCCTCGGCCGTATACTTACAACATGCGACTCTCTCACTATTAGTTACTTGCGACTCTCTCACTATTAGTTACTAGCTCCTAGCAAACGAAGCAGTGTGCAACATCCTTGGATATTTGTGTTAGTAGTGGACTTGACTTACAATTAGGTTAATACTAGCACTGCACAGCCAACTATTGTTGGCTAAGCAAGGCAAATGTAAGTTACGATAATAGGAAATAGCTATATGCTATAGCCAGCTGAGCAGAGCTTTGGTCGTCGATGCATCTAGAGCGCGCGAATATTTAATTCTTACCATCACGGAGACGGAGACTATCCACTCTTTCAACTTAGAAGAGAGGATGAAGAATCCTTTGAATTAATTCAAATAACTTTCTGCATGAGTCTCTTACTGGGATCGAATTGTCTTATTTTTATTTTCAATGTAATAATCCAAAACCAAACTGCTAGAATTTTATTTCCAATGTATTAATGCAAATCTTTTTTATTAAACCCTTAATCAATTCCTGGTTGCAACCTGACTAGACTGAATTAATTCAAATAACTTTCTGCATGAGTCACATACTGGGATGGGAAGTCTAGTCAGGTTGGAATCAGGAATTGATTAAGATAATGTGATGTAATAATTGGAGCTAGTGACTTAGAGCTACTTTTGGGATCGGGTTACACCCGGGAATCGGGTTCGGGATCGGGAACGGGTTCGAGTTCGGGTGTCTAATTAATGTTCCCAATTACTTTGGGTCCAGGTTCAGCAACATGCTCAGCAGACCCGGGATTTCGGGATCGGGACCGGGTTTGGGAACGGGTTCAAGCTTGATGCAGGTATTTGTGTTCCCGTCAAGAACCGGGAACATGTTCGTTCCCACACCCGTTACACGCTTCACGTTCCCGGGAACTACGCAACCATCTAGCGGAGAAAAAAATACAAAGCATGCACGGCTTCCCTCGTTAAAATGTTGAGATACTAATTTTACGTATGCGACTTGAGCCGTTTAGCATATTGTCAGTTGGGATCAGAGATGGCCTACTCTACTTTTCAGTAGTGGTAGTGGAATAGTGGCAAAAAGTAGAGTAGTGGTTGAAATTGAAATAAAATAATATTTATTGGTAGTGTAGGACGAAGGTGACATCTGAAGGTAAGAAACTAGTAGTAACTACTAGTACCCGCTCCCCATAGTTCCTAAAATGTAGTGTAGAATAGTGGAGCCGCCTATAGTTTGGTTGTAGTGTAGAAGTAGTTTAAAGCATACTCAACGTCCAGTAAAAAGTAGTGCTACCCGAGTAAGCACTACACGTAATGGAATGCGTGACTATGTCTTTTCTAACTTTCTATATCTTACACCGTTACACCGCGTTTCAATACTTGAAATATGTGTGCGATTACGTGGATGGATATAGTAACATATTGTATTTGTATTGGAGCGTTGCGCATTCCACGTTGTGATCCTTTTTAGCAGTAATTGAACTTGCAAAAGCAAAATCTTAGTATTGATCTCTGTTTATTTAAGTGCTTTAATCCTCCATTAATTAACAGTTCTAAAATTTAAGCCAAATCCAGATTATGACAGTTTCCGTACATAAAATGGCAACGGACATTGCCAATTGTAATTATTCATTGTGTCAACTTATAACACGTTTTTATAAGGTACAGTCAGTGGTTCGCATGTATTAACTTGAGTTATACACGCATGTGAATGTTGTCTAAAACAATAAACTAGTTTTTCAAAATGCTTATCCTACAATTGATTCTTGTAAAGATCGGTCCTGCACAGTGCACGCCTCTAAGTTAGCATAAACATCTAGCTTCATCGACAGAGGATATATTGTATTTACATACGATTAAACGGACTTTTTTCGCTAGGAATCAAATTTCTAGCATATATTTAGAATTTAGGACCCTTTTTTAGGTTTATACTAAAATTATATGATTTTAGGCTGCGATTAAATTGCAAGGCTATTCAGTAAATAGGTATTATATTGCATAGTGTGCCTTTTTTACTGCGTAGAGTAGTGTAATAGTTGTAGTGTAGAGTAACGCTAATTTTTAGCTTCCGGAAAGTAGTGGTAGAGTAGAGTAAAGGTGCTCTCTGAGAGTAAAACTCTACTGGAAAGTAGCGTAGTGGTAGTTTTGATTCACAACAAAATAGAGTGTTAGTAGAGTAGTTGTCAAAGACCATTTTTGTTTGTAGTGTAGTGGTAAGTAGTGGCATTTACCCTGACTAAACCTTTTAGAGTAGTGTAGTGTAGTGGAAAATTGAATGGTCACCTCTGGTTGGGATCGCATAGTAGTGATTTCCGCCTACTCTAACTTACAAGATGAAAGTCATTGCAAAACTCATAGTGGGAATCGTTTAAGCAGTCTTCCTGCATCTTTTTCGGCAAAGCAGACCATACGTTTAGTTTGATGACAATTTTTAATAGTTCTAAATCTATTGTATCATGGTACGCATGCATAAGTATTGCTAAATCAATAAAAATGTGAAGAAAAAAATTGATTTACACCAAATGCACTGGTCCCGGGAACGAGTCCGGGTTCAAGGGATTCGGGATCGGGATTGGGAGCAAATTTTATCTGATTTCGGGTTCGGGACCGGGATCGGGTTTGAGATCAACGATTCAAGCATATTTAATATCTGGGTTTTTGTGCACCCGATCCCAGTATTTCGGGAACGGGTTCGGGTGTGAGTCCGAAAATATTGATGACCCGATTTTCGGGATCGGGTTCGGGAATGGGATCAAACTTTTCGTTCCCACAAGTAGCTCTATAGTGACTGTAGTACCCTAAAACATGGGGACATCCGGGCACGAGCTAAATTATCGATATATTAAGTATTATATATTGTTGAGACACGAAGGAAGAATTTGATGCAGGGTATCCCCAAGACTAACTTTCAATTTTGATAGGATTTTTCGGATACCGGTTCGAATTCTTTTTTTTAAACCGGATTTTGTAAGGTATTGTGAGTATTGCAAAGGTGGGCGCATACCCTACATGTATGCCTACAAGTAGGCAAAATTGTAGGCTATGCTCAAATTTTCACATATTTTGTAGGCATTTGTTTGTAGGCTGTATATTTCATATTATTTTATATTTGAATGTAGGTACTTAAGCATGAAAATGTATGTATGTTTGTTCGAAACTTAGGTATGAATCAATTACGACAAAGAGGTATGTTGGTTGTAGGTAGGCACAATTCTCGGGAGTGATGTATGTAGGTTGTAGGTAGGGTCAACCCTCGGGAGGGATGTATGTAGGTTGTAGGTAGGGTGAACTCTTGGGTGGGATTTATGTAGGCTAAAATGTAGGTTGTACGTAAGCACCTAAAAATATGTAGGCTTTAAGGTATGCGAATACTTTGCCCACCTTTTGAGTATTGGAATTTAAAGATTCGTTTTGAATTTCGATTCTACTACCATGGGTTGTACTAAACTCTGAACCACCTGAACCAGTGAACCACCCACAAAATTGCTATTTTCTGAGGTGGTTCATTGAACCAAGCAATAAATCTATGAACCACGTCTGAACCAGGGCTCGAAGTTCTGAACCACCTCTGAACCAGAATAGCTGTGAACCACATCTGAACCAGGGCGTCAAGGTTCGAAAAACTTCTGAAGCAGGGCTCAAAGTTCTGAACAACTTCTGAACCAGGGTTAATAGCTGTGAACCACCACTGAACCAGGGTTCAAAGCTCTGAACCACACCTGAAACAGGGTTAAAAGCTATGAACAGCTTCTGAACAACCTCTGAATCAGGGCTCCAGGCTCTGATCCAGGGCTAACAGCTCTGAACCACCACTGAACCCGGGTTTTAAGCTTTGAACAACGTCAGAACCAGGGTTCAAAGCTCTTAACCACCTCTGAATCAATGCTCCAAGCTCTGAACCAGGTTTAATAGCTGTTAACCACCACTGAATCAGGGTAATAAGCTCTGAACCAAGGCTCCAGGCTTTGGACCAGCCCTGAACCATCGCACCAGGCTTTGAATCACCTCTGAACAAGGGGTACGAGCTCTGGACCACCCCTGAACATGGGCACCAGGTTCTGAACCACCTTTGAACCTGAGTTAAAAGCTCTGAGCCACCTCTGAACCAGGGCTTCAGGCTCTTAAGTTGTGAGGAGTTCTAATTCCGTGACGTTAGGGAGCGTTCACAAATGACGTCATCAAATTAGTGGGTGGGTGCTAACGGGAGATGGTGATGTTGATTAGGGCTCCTCACAACTTCAAGTATTAGTTGCAACTTACAATTTCAATTACAACTTCAAGTCAACTTCAATTTACTGCAAAAATTAAATTGTAAATTGAAGTCAACTTCAATTTGAAACAAAATATTAGTTGAACATTCAAGTTCAACTTCAATTCAACTAACAAATAAAGCTTTTCATTTGAAAAGCATAGTCAATTCAACTTCAAGTTGCTGAAGTACAAATAATTCACAGTTGAAGTTGATCAATTGACAATTTTTGAACGAATTAAGCATGCGCTTTTGGAAAACCCTTGTAGTAAATTTTGGGAATCCACTGATAGTTTTAATGAACAAAACATACTTCGCCACGCTGCTGGCAACGCAAAGCTCCTGAAATCTAGTTCATACACAACCTATATAATGTTAAAATAATAATAAGTTTAATCAACGTTATTCGTTACGAGTGAGGAAAGGGAGGAAAACGTTGATTTAGTTATTAGCGGAGACTCACAATCAGAAGATGGTTCAAGCAGTCATCTAAAAACAAAATAAGAAATCCTCTGACAAACAAGCAATGTAATCGGCGACGGAGTATATTTGTTATTTACGGTATTTATTTTCGGCTGAAATTTGAAAACAATTTTTTAGAGTTTTTGAAGCAAAAATCATGTGCTGTCTAAAACTCTTCTCGGGAAAACTTAGTTTTACCCATTATAATTTTTTATTTTGATATTACGCAGATATATTTAATGGCACATTAAATTGCCCAACTCAATTTAAATCAACTTCAAGTCAATTTCAATTCAACTTCAATTTGTACAAATATTACAACTTGAAATTTTCAACTTCAAATAATGACGCTGTAAGTTGGTTTCCGGGAATTGACTGTCAATTAAAAAATTGATTTGCAATTGGTCAAATACAACTATGAGGCCGAAATTGAGTTGAAAATTCAATTTCAAGTACAACTTCAAGTTCAAATAATGTGATAACTTGAGTTGTGAGGAGCCCTAATGTTGATGACGCAGTGGTAGGGTGGATTTGACCGAATGATGATGTCATCAACCGACGAATGTTACCAACGATTTTTTTGCTTAACCGTTAACAGTTTTGGTAGTTTGATTCAACCTGCTTCGACTTGCTTACTTGCCGAAAATGCCAGGCATTTTCAAATTAAGACATTTTCAGGGCATTTTTAGGTAGGCAGGCATAAAACCCAGTGCATTTTCAATTGTGCAACCCTGGTGATGATGACGTCATTACATGGGGTGGGTGCGTCGTTTCATCACATGATGACGTCTGATGACAAGTGTGTGCCTAAAATCCAGTATTTTGGATGACGTCATTTGTGAACGCTCCCTTAAAACGCTATTTTATAGCTTCAGCCCCAAGTTAACACATGATTAAGTGGTTGGAGCCAGAGCTGCGGTCAAGTAGTGTAAATCCCAAACTTTACCCTGAACTTGACTTGACCCTGACAGTGAAGTACGTTTTTCAGACGATCTTGAACTTGACGACCAGATGGTTAGACAATTACTTGAAAATTCAGGGTCAAGTATTCAAGTATTTTTCGCGTGACTTGAACCTGGCCAATTATTGACGAAACAACTCTTGACTTGACCATGCCTCGAACTTGAACTTGGCTTGAATTGTCAAGTCTTTTTCAAAACAGTAATAGAAGAATCGTATTCACACTTACAATACAGCAAGTACTACATTTATTATGATTTTTATTGACTAAAAACTAAATAATTTTAATGAAATACACTTGACGTTAATTATTACTGCTTAGAATGAATCGACAAAAACAGCAAATAACAATATTGTTCAAAATTCACAAGCTTCTCAAAAAAAATTGATTTACTGTTTCAGTTCGATGCTTTAATGTCTTCGTGTTTTAGTTTTAGCCAACCTTAATCACAAAAAACTACGAATAGTCTCTGATAATAGTCTTTAAGGGGTAAGTAAATATATTCCCATTGAATTTTACTACTAATAAAAACATCTTGCCCTAAAATCCTTAAAATATTTGACCTATTTTTCTATAATTTTGTGTAAAGGGGAACATTTTGATGCTAATCGAAAATTCACTTACATCAATTTGACTACTCACCGACGGGGTTGTATACTCATAGACAATACAGTAATTACACTCGTTGAGACAATACTCGTGACTGTTGTGTACAATAGTTAATAGAGGGGAATGACTTATTGAGGCATTTTGAGGAATTTCGCTCTCAAATTCGAAGCGATTACAAGTTACCATTAACTTGATAAGCGTTTTTAAAATTGCAACTTTTCGCAGTGCAAGCACTTGCAATTGCAGTTGAATTTCTTGCAATTTCAGTTGTGTTTAACCGGTAATTGCGAGTATTTAATTTATTCAATTGAACCGAACTTGCAAATTCAATTAGTAATTGTGGTGAACTTGCAATTGACAAGAAACACTAGTTCAGATCTTTTAACCTGGGTTCAAAGGTGCCAAGCTCAAGCCCTGGTTGAGAGTGGTTCAAAGCTTTGTGCTCTGTTTCAGGGGTGGTTCAGAACTTTAAGCCTTGGTTCAGAGGTGGTTCAGTTCAGAGCTTGTTGCCCTGGTTCAGAGGTGGTTCAGAGATTGTTGCCCTGGTTCAGAGGTGGTTCA